>WEIT01005189.1:218289-230486 GCA_013389985.1 Dryoscopus gambensis
TGTTCTTCTGATTTTCTTAACTCCTATGTTTTAAAATTTTTCAGCTGCATGAGGTTGAGGGTAGGGACCCACCATATCAGGAAATAGTTGTGTCAGCACAAGCAAGAACTCGAAGCAAAAAGGGGGGGGCTGATTCATTAAGTTATCGCACCCATCTCCTCCTACAAACATAACCCACCTATCTAGCAAGGATTTACTTTTTGCATAGTTTATCCTTCTGGTTGTCGGCCATACTGATGTCCCCAAGCTCACCTGGGCAAAACATTCAGTACAGCTGCTCAATACCCTAAGTATAAAATCCATAGGACAGATACTAGAGCTACAACTACATGATAGACAGACCTGGTCTTTGCAATCCACAAGTCTTATCCCTCTTCACTTCTGGAGGGCATGGCTAATAAGAATCCTCAGGCAGCCTGTTCCCCATCCAGCATATAAGAAACCTTTTGATTTTACTCTTAATTGGGAAGAAAAATACAAACTGGTATAGAGGATTAAAAATATACTTTGATAATACAAAAAATACAATGCCATATATTTCCTAGATTCTACACACATACATTGTTTATAGAAACATAGAATTATAGAATGGTTTGGGTTGGAAGGGACTTTAAAGATCATCTAGTTCCAACCCCTTGCCATGGGCAAGGACATTTTCCACTGGACCAGTTTCCTCAAGTGCGGGATTTTGTGGACCATGAAATCCAGAGTCATGACTAACTTCACTTTCTGAGAGGACCCACTTATGGCTTTGCCACCTGAACATCTCCTAGTGGGACCAACCAAGGCTGATAGCCAGCAATGCCACCTCCCAGCCTGCCAGCCAGCAATCCCACCTCCCAGCCTGCCGAAACCAAGTGAGGACATCATACCCATTACAACCAAAACCACGGGGGTCAGAATAAATCATACATGTAGAAACTTAAAAATGCTAAAAAATAGATGCTTTTTACTGCCAAGAACTCTTGCATGATCTGCTTCACGTAACTTTGATTCAAAGGTGAGTTATTTTTAATAGAACAACAACAAAGGCACAAGGATCAGGTTCAGAAGGAAAAAACGGTGTTCCAAGTCTAGGGAAATAAGGTCATTGAAATGACAGGCAGACGATAACTCTGCCTGCAAATAAGCAGAACAGCGAGGGTGACTTGTGCACAGATGGAAACCTTTGCAGCGTTAGAGGAGGCAAGGCCTGGCGAACTAAAAAGCAGAAAAAATTCTGCATGGAAGTCTCAGCCCTGACCTGGATTCCCTTCCTAGCCCCAGAAAAGTCATAAGCTTTCTATCTTTAGTTTCCCCTTATTGCGAATGAGGGTAAGACTCTTCTCTAACTCTTCGCAGCTGCATAGGAAAAATAAGACATAAGCTGTCTTTATGCATGCAACACAGGAGACAACCAGATAAAAGTAATGACAGTGGGCATCAACATGAATACCAGACAGGATAGAAAACTGGAAATAACCGGACTTTTGCCACTGATTTTTACAAGACCAGGATTTTACCTGAAGGGATCAGAGGCACAACTAACACTGCACACTGTCAAAGGTCACCAAACCAACATCTACCAAACAACACCAGTGCTCTCCATTAGCTCTGCTGTCATGCCTCAGCGCTGACCCTACATAGGTGTGTGGTGCACGACACCAGCTGCGTACCCATGGAGCATCTCTAACACAGCACTGCCTTCTGACCTCCCTCCTTACCCTTGGAGCATGGAGGAGAAGAGACCAGGAGGAGAGGAGAGGGTCGGAGAGGGTCGGAGAGGGTCGGAGAGGGTCGGAGAGGGNAAACAGGATGAATGGAAAATGTAAGTGCAAAATGACAGGGTGATAGTGCTTTCCAAAGGAAAAAAAATAATTAGAAGCAGCAAACATAAACCACAAAAAATAAAGGAGAATGAAATGGAGATTATCAGACTGGGTGGGACATAAAGACGAAGAGGAAGGAAAAAAACCACAGCTCTTCTGTTCCAGAAGGTACCAAAGCCCTGTCAACTCTGCAGGGGCAAGGCTTTAAAAAAACCTGTTTGCGCATGTTTGTGTGCACACAGGGTTGCACGCGTTCACAGCTATGCAGAGCCCCCCATAGCCTGGGCTGCATTCTGTCAGAAGCACAGCTCCAACACCTTCTGCCTATGCTGAAATCAAACCTGCTGCTCTTGGGGAATCATCTCCAAAGTCCTCCCGGAGGGACAGCATGGGCAGATGGACTTTTCTTTGAGAAAGGACTCCAGGGGCACCCAAAAAAACCTCTGGCATTAACAAAAGCAAACAGCTTTTAGACACTTAGACTTCAGGGTTTGCTTCTTGTTTTGGAGGTTGCTGCACAAGGTAGCCTTGATGGACACCTAAACAGCAACAGCCTCAATCACAGTGGGCCTTACAATTTGACTGACCTTATTCCGTTCCCTTTTTTTTTTTTTTAATCTCAGCTCAAAGTAAACACCACTGCCTGCTCAGCCAGGTTAACTGAGCCAGATGATGGTGATGCAGGGTTTTTGTCTCCCACACAACAAACATTGACTAGTACTTTCTATTTAGAGCAACCCCGCATTGTAAACCTGTCTCCTCCCTTTGATAAGAGACATATCACTAGATAGCATTAATCCCTGGCCCTTTTCTGACACAAGGAAATGCAGCTTTGCAGTCAGGAGATAAAAATCACTGCTCCACATACGTTTTTCTTTCTTTTTTTTTTAAGTTTAAATATCATGCAGAAACATGCACAAAGTCAGCCCCAAACAACACCGCGACATCTAGAAACCTGGTGTGCAATTTCTTGAGGCGCATTAGTCCTCCTCGGCTCCTACTAAATTTATTAAGTCTGGAGATTTTTCCACATCTTTCTAGACCAGGAAAAAGGTCTTCAGAGGCAAATAAGAGTTTCCTGTTCAATATTTCATGTAATGATTCCTCCAAAGGTGTAAACAGGAAAAACATCTCGCCACTTAGCCTGAAAATGAGAGCCTGACATCCCTTCCCTTTATTGCATTTATGTGTTAAAAGTCATTTAGAAGGGGATCTGCCAGATGCTCAGGTACAAATGAGACAGCACAGGCTGTCAGATGACTGGCTGAGGTCCCAAAACTGACCTACCCAGACAGACTTGGGCAGGAGGGAGACCTCAAGCTCAACTTTTCCCACCCTCTCCCTTCTGTCCCACCAGGCTCCCAGCAGGCAGCCTCAGCGGGAGTCAATGCTGCAGAGAGATGTGCACTTCACCCTGAATATCTGGACTCAGACAAACAGCAAAGGTTTACTTACAGCAAAACCTACATCTCTAAGCATTCCCCTTACAGATTTTTAGGGATGGTACCTTTTGGGAAGACAAAAATCAACCCATTGGGGCACTCACTGCAAATTTTTTTGCATTACTTAAATGCAGGCTCTGACTTCCAACATCCCATCAGCCCAAGTGGGGCTTTTTGGGGAGGGAAAGCACAAGCACAGCCCTTGCTCTGCAACAGCCATGCGTCATTCCAGCTCAATCGCAGGCAAAAACCCTAAGCTTGTGTCACAACTATCAAATAGTTTTTTTAGCTAACTGACAACAGACGCTATTTGGAGTCCGCGTATTTTGATTATGGCACATTGTTAGCAGGATTCAAGAGCCCACTCGCCTTGCATTGCTGTTCAACACCAAAATTAAACTGCAGTATAATTAGCTTTGCTCCAGCTACACCTTTCTGTCTGGATGGATGTGATACCTGGAAAGCCTGTGTTGGGTATAAAATGTGTTCCTAATTATAAAACATTTGCTTAATCTTGAGGGCACCGCCTTGTTTTTTAAGGCCCTCTGCAAGTCACGCACTCCAGTATGTGCTGCCCGTTATCTTCAGAAGGCTTAAAACTGGAATCCCCATGATTCACATTTTCCAACGCTCATGGCCAAACCCTTCGGCAGAGCAGCTCCTCCACTTTCTACCATTTCACAACAAGCCAAATCTGCAGTAAGGCAGACGCGGCTGCACAGCTTGGCTCTGCAAGCCACATGCCAGCGAGCCAGCAGCCACAAAACACACCGAGCCCCAGCTGCAGGAGCCAGAGGCCGGTGAGCTCCAGGGTGGTTTGCCAGGCTGAGGTGGCCGTGGCTCCCTGACGCTTCCACCCACTCATTGAGGGGTGGCTTGGAAGCACAGCTAGCTGCCGGAGTCACCCAAAAATGTTGGGCTGAGAGGTCTGTGTGGTCCCACTGCACCTCCCAGGGAGCTTTTGGAGTACCCAGTGGTGCTTGTAGCAGCATAGGGCTCATGGCACTGCCCCACACAGATCCATGCCTTGGGACAGGCAGACTAGCCACCACCTCACAAATGTTTCTAGTCAACCCCACAGCTCTGCTCCTTCTGCAGAAGTTACCAGCAGCACTGCTGCCTACTCCATCCAGAGTTTCAGTTTATCCTCTTCCTCCTTCAAATACTTCTTAGAAATGCTAATTAGGTGGAAAATAGCAGAAGAGGCCAAAACCAAAGCATAAAGCCACCAAAAGCAATGTTTACCATCAGCCTTCCAATTCAGCATAGTGCTTTCCTGTGACACCAAACAGAAACATTTTGCTTTCTTTGCAACATTTTCTTCAAATTATCCACAGAGTGAAATAATTACTATAACATATCGCAGCTTATTCTTAAATATCTTCTATATATACACCTTGCTATCACTAGATGACATACAAATTAAGATACCAACCCTACCTGATGATAGGGGAAAAGGAGAAGTAGAAAATCTCGGCTCACAAGCACCTAATTGTCTCACTCCAGAACCTCAGCAATAGATCTGGGAAGAGAATCCACATCTCCCCTCCTGCCTCGTGCTCTCAGCAGAGCAGCATTCCCCCGTCCTGTCCCTCCAGCATCGCTGTATCATCTCTCACCCAACAGATCTCTCAAACACTTGTCACTGAGGACCAAACATCAGCTCGACCTACACATATGCATTTAGGAACAAAATTAATCCTCCCTGCACATACTAGTCATGTGCATACCAACACTCTGGCTTTAAGGAAAGCACTAATGAAAGAGAGATCCCCCACAGGAGTTAGATGAATGTAGCAAGACACGTCTGTACATACCCTGCTTTTTCTACACAGCTGTGCCACAAAACACTGCCACAGGCCTCACAGACATGGGGAAAGCACAACGATGCTCCCATTGTAGGTGGAAGCCCGACCAGTAAAACTGGTTGCACAACAGGGAGGAGGGCCAGGAGCCTCTAGGGGTAGCACAGCTGCAAAGTCCTCCAGGCAGAGAGGGGTAAACGAGGGAATGGCTCGAGCATAGTGCCCAAGCTGCCACCAGTGTACATGAGCATCTCATCCCAAGCATCCGTGTAAACACAGGGACCCTCTTCCCAAGCATCCCTACAAATATCGGGAAACAACGGGAAGCTGCCTGCCACTGACTCACGCATGTGCTTGAAAGGCTTCTCTCCCCCTCCTGACACCTTCCTGTCACAGTGATGCCCAGCAGTGCCACTCACCTACAGAGCCCCTGTCCATGTCAAGTGCTGCCCAAAATGCCTGTGTGAACATGAGCAAAGGGGAGAGCAAAGCTGTCTGGTGACACAGCTGTACCAATCACCAAAACACAGCAGTGACACTACTCTCCCGAAACACTGCACAACAGTACACAAGAGAAAATTTATAAATCACAAGACACGGGGACACTCCTCTCATCAAAAAACTTTGCCAATTCTACCTACACAAGGTAACTCCATGATGCAGGTGTGAGTGGAGGAGCGTGGGGCCAAAGTACCTCTGTGACTACACCCCAAGAAGAAGAAGAGTCCCCTACACTAGCTGAAGCCTAAAACCAAAGTGCCACCTACTGAGTCTACAGTATTTGTGTCCTCCCAAGGTTTCTAGCAAGGGATTGGCCATGGTTACCACTTAGCTCACCAGATTAATCCAAATCCAAGTATCGGCCAGCAGCCACTGAGCCCCATGTCAGAGCACACGCCTCGGGTTGCTGCTGAGCATCAGCAAACAGGTGATATCCCAGCTGAGGCCAGGGATATCCCTGCACACCCCACCCCAATGCACTAGGTAGCACCAGCCCTGCCAAGGGTCAAGACTTTAATGTCCACAGATCAAACCCAGCTTGCGCTAACAGAGCTGGCCCGGGTTCAGTGCAGGGCAAAACATCCACAAGACAATCAGTTCTACCATTTCTATTTGCACAGACACTTGTAGCCCTGCACCCTGACAAAGCCACGGGGTTTTTAATCTGCTCTTACTCTCTCTTCTCCTGAGAGCTACACAGACTTAAATGGAGCTATTTAAAGCCAGTGTTAAAAACACCAGCACTGGTCTGACCTCTGGAACAAAACTGGACTAAAACCTAAAGGCCAAATGAATGAAAAGAAAATTACAAGGTAAAGTTTGCCTTCCCTGAAAGTGTGCCGGCTGCAAGAATCTCATATTACATCGATGCAGCTTTCCAAAGTTTAGATACAATAATTTTCTGTATTAAGGGCCCAATAACCCTAATGGAGATATAATTAGGCATTGATGCCATGCCCATATGAGAGAAGCTTGAAAAACTTAAATAAACTGTGAATGGCAGGATTAATACTGCAGCTTTGCATTTTGTACAGCTGTTTGAATACAGTACACTGCCTGTGATGGCATCAGCTGTTGCTTTACTCTGGGTCAGTATTCCTGAAGTTAAAACAGGCAGTTCTTTTAAGCAAATAAAGAATTATCCCTCTTATTGTTGGCCAGTTTACTTCAGCAAAGAATGTCTGGATGCATATTTGCTTTATATTAATAAAAACCCAACCAAACAAAAAACAGAAGAAAAAGAAAAGGCCAAGCTGCAAACAGAAATAACTGGCCAAATTCATCACCTGGTGATGCTAATAAGAGAATTTTAATTTACTGCAATGGCTCTTCAGGATGAAGAAGTAGGTAATGCAGTTTTGGAGATCATCTGCCCAAGTGGGAATATCATATAGATGCCTGGAGAGTCCTTGAGAAAATAGCTCACCTCACTACTGATTGAAGAGGAAACACAATACTTTGGTGAAATAGAATTCTGTATTTCTAGGAAAGGCTCCAATAGCAAATTGCTTACTAATGCAAGAAGCCTCATAAATTTTATTATGAATGAAAGGGGCAATGGCAAACATGTGACATGGCACAGCATATGCACACATAGCGAGTCAGTAAAAAGTAAATAAATAGGTTACTTATAAGCTCTAGAAGACACCTGAAAATATCTCTAACACAAACTCAGGCTCAGTGAACTTCAAGCAAAAACATAAAACAGCTCCAAAACTATCTTACCTTTATTTTTTTCTACCAGGTAAATTAGCTCTCCTACAGGCTAATATTCAATCTTAGCTTTCTTATTGAAAATATCAGCTGAAAAAAATTAATCTAGATTTCCTCACTGTCTTTAAAAAATGACTTGCCAGTGGACAGGGAAGAAACTATGCAGGGAGCATGTCAGGATCCCACCATCGCAAAATAAAATGCTCAGACTATTGGGAGGAGGACTGATACCAGGAGCAGCCTGATGCCAAATTCACCTGGGAAAAACAATGCCCAAACCGCTGCCCCCTGGACAGGGTGCAGGCAGCTCTCCCCCTGCTTCACAGCCTGGCTGAGCCTTTGTCGCTGCCACCTCGGCCGGATCCTTCCCCAAATCCCTGCCACCTAAAACTTTCCAATTTTTTCCCAGGCAGCATTAACAACAATATCGCTCTTGAGCTGCAGGAGCAGGAGGAAAGGAGGGTGCAGAGCCCTGGCTGGGGCAATGACAGGCGCCAGCGGTTAGGTGCTGCTGTGGAGATGAAATACGCCTAATGAAAAGCTTACCTAAAGCTCGCGGGGAGTCAGTGCCCAGCCGGCAGAACCTCTCCAGAGCAGCAGGCACGAGGCCGCCAGGACGCTCGGGAAAGACGAATTAACTAAAAGTTAATGTGGATGTTCTCATTCAAAAGAAAAGTGGCCTACTCCAAAGGGGATTAGGCTAAAGTGAACTAAGGCCACTTTACTTCTGAATGAGAGCATCCACACAATAGTGCAATGCACTTTAACTAATGCACTTTAATTTTACACCCAATCAATTTGTCTTACCTCTCCTGAGTGTCCTTGTGTGGACAAACCCAAAGATTCATTGAGTTTTGTGGCCAGGCAGGGAACATTAGATCCACTCATCCCACTCCCCGTCTGTTTTGGGCCATCGCCTTCCACAGTTATCCCTTTATTGATCCCCAAAACTCATGGATGACTTACATATAACCTCTGATGGGGGCAGGGAGGAAACATTTCTTCAGTGGGGCACCTGGCCTGGATTTGAAGATGCTTGCAAAATAAAAACCATTTGCAAAATAAGAAGACACCGTGATTTTCAGCAGCCCATCCTGTTGCCAACAAAAGAGGCCAAATTTGGGCAAAAATCCATCCTACCTTCTGTATGCCCTGCAAGTTCATAAGAAAATGGGAGTCTCTATATTATAACTCTTAAATCTCTTTTGTTTTTTAAATTGCAAACAGACCCTTTGCCTATAGGACAAACTCAGAGGTTTTTTTAAAATTCACCCCACCAACTTTTAAATTTTCAACATTTCCCCAGAATCTCAAACTCCATTTTCCAAAGTCTGATAACCCCCAGAAACCACTTGCTGCCTGTGCTATTGCTTTCGTACGCACAATGACTCACATAAGCCTGAAATCTCCATGTCGCTCTTCATCTCTTGGATATATAGTCCCAAAAATAAATAAATGAGCCCACAACGGCAGCAACCAGTGAGACAACTCAAGGAGTTGAGCCCGCAGGGGCAATGGGGTTCCCCTGTGCCAGCAGCCCTCTTGCTAACAGAAACCAAGCCCCCACTGCCGAAGGACTGAAGCTTTCCAGGGATCTCAGCTAAATTAAAAAAAGGAATCCTGAGGACACCGGCCTGATGGGACTCTGCTCTCGCCTACGCTCCAGGTTACATCTCGTATTTTTGCTTTTTGAAGTTAGTGAATGTGAAAAGGCAACCACGCTAAGCAGGCCAAAGAAGAGCTGAAGCAACTGCTGACAAGTTGTATTTAAGACGCGTTACAGAGTATCGGCAGTGGGTTAGATACGGAGCCATTAATCAGGCGCGGAAATACACTCAAAGAGGTCCAAACACAAAACGTGGGCTCTCTTAGAACTACCCTCTCCAAATATTGCTGCAACTTCAGGAAAAAATAAAAATATAACCACTAGTTATTCCAAATTTGCCGTGTAAGTCAAAGCCTGCTCTGAGAAACAGAGCACGTGGAGAAGGTAATACACCAAGGACATGAGGTGACACTGCAGCGCACCCCGGTCTCTCCTTCTCTCGCACAACCATCATCAGGAAGCAATTCCAGAAACCTTCAAAAACATTCCTGACCAGAAACAACTCTCCTCTTTATTTTCTTAAACTTGTTTAGATTATACAAGATAGATCCTAACTGCATGCTCACATGACCAAAAAACCCCAAACGCAGAAATGCAAAACAAAACAAAAGAAAGATTCCCTAATTTAAAGAAGCTGTGCCGGATTATCACTGCTTTTTAAAGTAGTATTTATCAGCACAATGTACACTTACTCATTTTGATTGAGTGCGATATAATCGGATTTTTTTAAGGTCTAACATTGCCCACGCGGGGCTGCAGTAACCCTTCCACACGCAGAGCCCATTACCTTTATTGTTACCTGTACATCAGCAGCCATGGAAGACTCAAACCCTCAGCCATAAAGGTTAAACTTAAGGTAAAACTCATTTTTTCATAACTTTCAAGCCGCCAAGTTGCCCCAAAATAACAATCTATGGTCCCTAACACAGACACAGCAATCTCCAGCTTACAGGAATGCCTTGGGATACACTTACAAATGTTTAGGATCAATTCTGAGGTTAACTGGGGTTTAAACTCAGCTCTGTCAGGTCTGATGTTGAAAAGAATTCCCAAAAAACCTGGAAATTAAATTATCCTTTGAAAAAAGAGCTAACTTCAGTTTGGAAAACTTTACACGGAAATTAGGCCTGAGCACGCAACTTCGGGAAGGCAGCAAATCTTACACCCAGCCGTAAGGATGGCTGCTTTTGGGCTCTTGAATGATTAAAAAAGAAAAAAGAACCCAAAAGATTAATGAATTGAAATCATAAACTAAAGAAAATATATTCAATCTTATGTCTACTCAACAATGTATATACTTACTTAAAAAAATGGAGAGCAAAGAAAAATCTTGTTTTGCTAATATAATTTCAGCCACAGTGTATCAGAGAAAACATATCCAGAACAGAAATTAACATATCCTATATTCACATTAAATAGCCTGCAAAACTGGGGCATGGTAACAGCTTCTAAATATCACAGCAAAAATAATAAAAATTACTCAAAAACAAACAAACAAAAGGATTCACTGGCTCAAAGTGAAAAAGTCAGAGGAAGAAAATTAAATTTTGAGTCTTTTAAACATTATTTTATTGGTCCTCCTCAGAGTCCTGCTCCACTGTAACTCTTTTATTATGCAGAAACGAATTCTACCTTCTACCCTCTGCACCACATCTATTATTTTAATGTCTGTTCCTCCAGTACGGGAGCACATATCCTACAGGCAGCAATATTCTTAGCTCTCCTCTTTAAAACCATACATGGTTTGAAAGTACCTGTGAAGAAGTCCCAAAGTAAAATAGTATTTCTCGGCAATATTTTCCCTAAGGCATTATTTTTGTATTGGCTACAAGGTTTACCTAATATATTTGAGAATTTGGGAAAGTTAAGTCTAGTCGTAACTGTTTGATGCCCTGAACAATTCTACCACCTTCAGCTATGCTTTAAATTGGATTCCAGTTTATGATTCTTTCTTTGTAAAAAATATATTTTAAGTAATTTTTCCATTAAAAAAAAAATCTGCTGTCTATCCGCATTTTTGTTAGAGCAACTCCGCAACTGCACACATTAAAATAAAATCTATTGCAACATAAATAGAGGTGTTGCTTTATTATATACGTGTGTGTATATATGTGATATATTATCACCCAAGAAGGGCCATCTAAAACGCCACAGTTGCAAACATTTAAGACTGTAACAAAAATGACTGAGACTCTAGTATCAGTTTACTATCTTCAACAATTTCCCTGACAGTGAAGTCAAATAATGTTGAATTATGGACCTTTTTGCAGGAAGTCTTATTTCATGTTCATTTTTTGATCATTTCCTTCATAGTTCCTATAGGAATTTGGCTCTTTGCCGATTTGCCTTTAAAAGTTTCTGCATCTGTAATTGGCTTGTGCATTATTAAATTGTAATTTTTGTTAAGGAAGGCTACTGTGGATGGGCTCAACAAGTTTCTTTTCAGTAAGAAAAATACTGTTTTGTATAAAATCTATCTTACGCAGCTAATGCACTTTATTCAGATGTGGTGGGTACTTTGTATCATGTTTTTCTTAAAGGACTTTCTAAAGGCTTTCTGTAGACACACTCTCATAGGAGAATTTTACTCTTTGGACTAGAGCACCTGGGTGCCAAGGTGATGTGGCTTCAAGAAAACAGCCCCACGGTAACAGTTCAGGATTACCTACGAAACTGAATTTCCGCTGTCTGAATACAGGCAATCTTTGGGCTTTTTTTTTCATCAGAGGGAGTTTTCCCAGACACATCACACAACAGCTGTGTTCTAAATCTTTCCGGGCTCTGACAAACATTTGAAAATTTAAACATGCAAATGTTTGAAAAGCTAATGATTAAAAAAGGTTTATTTTGAAACTTTTGAGGATGGCTACAATTCTTCAGCCAGGTTTTTTAAAGTCCCAGGGTCTGAAATGATTTTGAGTTCAACTATCCCCAGCAAAAAGCCCAAAGTCCTGCCTTGTACTTGTGGAGCCGTGACGGTAAACATCAGCTCCGCAGGTCTCACCCTCGCAGGCAGCGGGGTCGAGCCCGTGGGAGAAGGATGCTATTTTAGTGACCTAGTGCCACTGAGCTGGTTAAATCACTGAACAATGGTTAGTGTTATATGGCTTTACTTTGCAAAATCTAGCATTAGTGTCATTGCTTTCTATTAACCGGGGGGACTTAAAGGCATTGGCTTTGAGGGGTCTATAGGGAAAGAATAAATAAGGGGAAACCAATAAGTTAAAAGAAAAAAAACACCCTGTTAACTGTAACCTTTACTACCACAATATAAGAAAATGTAATTAAATCCATAATAAAAGCTTTTACATACTTACTCTTT
>WEIT01005189.1:245355-260416 GCA_013389985.1 Dryoscopus gambensis
GAGCCTATTAAAGGTCAGATCGGGGTGGGAAGTGGGGTGCGGGTGATGATAAAAGGAGTTTTAAGAGCGAAGGGTTTAGGCGCGCAGATGAAGCGCTGCGCCAGGGTTTGGGGGAGTTGTTTACTGGCTCCCGATGCAGAAAACAAAAGAACAGCGGGTCCGTCCGGAGAGTCAGCCCGAGGTCAGCCGGGGCTGCCCCGCGCCCACCGCCGGCACAGCTCGGGCCCTNGAAGTTATGCAGGGGTTTGATTAATTAAATGGAGGGCTTCATAAATTATTTCCTAATAAAATATACGGTTGTCTTAAAAGTTTCTAAACTGCGCTATAATTTTTTTTTATAAGTAAAATTAACTGGGAAATGGGTTAGTGGCAGGGATTTTCGAGACTTCAACAGTGACAGCAGTGCTGGCGGCGGGAGTGAAGGCACCCACACACAAAAGGAGTCTTTCAGGGACAAAAGTTGCGACGGCCGCCAGGTTTTCCCCGCTGTGGCACCTCGGAGTAGCCCGGGCAAGGCAGAGCAGAGCCGACCTAAGCCTTGCCCTTCCTATTTCACACTACAAATAGAAAATTTCAGCCTAAAATCCGTAGACTAACCCCTGAACCGGTAACACCGAAGTTTTGGGGTTGTTAACGTGCTTTTTTCTTACACGATTTAGGTTCTGCAAGTTCATTTGCGTTAGTTTGGAAACTGCTCCGCGCCGGGGTTCGCGACAATCCCTGCCTTTAGCCCATACCATCTCACCTCCCCCCCGCACTTCTGTACTCTCTGCCTATGCCAAATGCTCTTTCTTTCCTATCGATATTCCTAAACTTCTCGTTGAATTAAATAATACTAACAATAAAAGAAATTGCTGGATAAAACTGTGGCTGCTTAATTACAAAAAAAAAAAGAAAAGAAAAGAAAGAAAAAAAAAAGAATAAAAAAAGCCGCTGGGCTGTTCTGCATCCCAAGGATTGAGCTGTTGTGCCGTCTACTGGGAGACGGGGAAACTACAGCCAGAAACGCTTCCAAATTTTCTGCGAGAGAAAAGTCCAGTTCTCGGCAATTTGGAGGGGTCGGAGACGCCCAATTGCTCAGTAGAAGAAAAGCGACCCCAGACAGAAAATTCGTAGAGACACTTATTTTTTCCTTCGGCTACATCTGTATAATTGTATAAAAACTCCACTTTTTGGTGTTTAGGATTTTACTGACTGCAGAGCTTGGAGAAATGATACGGTAAAGATGGTTTGAGTTTACCCGTGCGAGGCAGTTGGACATTAGCTAAATATGTAGGAAAGGGGAATTTTATTTTTTAAAAAAAGAAGGGGAAAAATATTTGCGAATGGTTTAAGAACGTCTCCCCCGCCACCAGCGGGCTGCAGCCTGTGGGCAGAGGGAGATCCCAACCCGGGCAGCTCCCACCCCGATGATGCTCTCGGAGGGCAGCGGAGGCAATCACATTGGTGGCACTCCTTGGTGGAGCAGCAGGAGAGGAGTTTACGCCGGCCCAGCGTTAGTCTCGGTTTAGAGGAATCAATGACGTTGCTGTTTTCAGTTCCCGAACCTTTGCCCATGCCTGAGCTGCGGGTGCTCCCAGGCAGATGCAGCCTAGCTGGGTAATCCCCCTCTCCCCTCTCCCTGCCCACTTGCTTCTCCGTTCCCGTGGCGCCTGGAATGCTCTCCTCAAAAATACAAAGGGCAAGAAGAGATTTAAAAAAGTTTTTGTTTTTGTTAAAAAACCTCCAAAACCCCAAACTTCTAACAAAACCCTTGACTTTTACGAGGCGAGAGCCGCAGAAGGGCTGTGAAATGCAAAGGCTCTGTTATATTTACAGACAGTGTCAGCAGCCGACTGGGCACGCAGATAAAAATCTAGTGGTCTACATGAACTCCAAGGAGTGTTTTAAAGCAAAGATCTCTAAGCGCCTATTCTCAGTCCACACATATGCCCGCACGTAGCCTAAAATGACGGAGACACCCACGTAGCTGAACAATAGTGGGGATTTCTTTTAATAGGTTAAATGAAGGTATAAGCAAACCCTCCTGCCACTTGTAGCAGACCAGCTCCGACAGCTCTTTGCCTTCAGAGCCACTTGCTAGAGTTCAACAGAGGGTGACATTAGCCTAAAATATTCGATACTTTTTCTTTTTTTCTGGAGACTTTTCCCACTTCTACTGGGCTAAATTCAGCTCCCAGTTCATCTCTGCGGGTAAAATTGCTGACTTTGAAGGAAACAATAATCTGCCTGATCTTTTAATTTTTTTTTATTTTATTTTTATCAAGAAGGTATTACGAATACTTTCCTCAATGTACACAAGGCAGAAATTAAATGATTGCGTGTCCCTGGTGTGAGAAGTCGAAGGCCACTCTTCTAAAAAGTTGAACGAAGTATTTTACCCGTTCAAATGAGTCTGAAAATACTTGCAACATTGTACAAGAAGCAAATCAGGGAGTAACAAAATAAAAGCTCAATGTGAAGCGACAGAAAATTTAATATTGGTGTCTGACAGTACCTCGGCTGAACTAGAGCAAAGCAGAGTTTTGTCAGAGCTTTTCGATTTTATGTTTCCCTCCAAACTAATTTTCACTATTGCTCCATTCCTATTACCTAAGTCCATCTGCAGCTCGGCTAATGAGCCCATTACAGCATTATTTCGGCGTGCCTCTGATGCCGATCGCAGAGGATGAGCATTCATCAGAGCACGGATCTGGGGCTATTCAGCCTGGTGGGATGGGAGGGAACCCGGGGCTCTCTGCAGGCTCGGAACTCTCGGAGGGGCTTTCCGCAAACGATATCATCTAGGAAAAACCGGGTGCAAATCAATAACGCTTTATAAATTAGAAAAATAAAGGAAAATAAGAAGCAAAGCCCTGTGCCCGGCAGCGCGGTGCGGAACGGGGCTCGGGGCTTTCCCGAGATCCCCAGCCCCGCCAGCCCGACGGCACCGGGCACGGACCTGTGCCTGGGCTGCAAGGGGTTGGCGAGGCAGAGGAGCGTGTCAGGGTCCCTGCAAACCCCCGTCCCGAGAGCAACCAGCTGCCCGCCGTTCCCCCCAGGACAGCTCCAACCGCTGCTATCTGCATCTGAGGGTGTATTATCACAGGCTTTTGCATAATTGCATATTGACTTTACTAAATGGATCAGCGGAGCTATTTAAACATCCCTTTCTTCCACCCGCAAACAATTCTCTCGGCAAGAAAGAAAAAAAATGCGGGGGTGGCGGGAGCTGCAAAAGAGCTTCCAGTTGCTCTTGCTCCTTCGTTTTGCAGTGTCTCTTTGGGCACAAGTGGCTCTAAGCAGTTTGGATCCAATTTGGTGCACACGAGTGCAGGGAAGCAGAGAGGATCTGCAGTAGCATGGGTGACAGCAGGATGGGTGGCTGTCATTCACTTTGGGGTCTTTGAGGTGAGTGCATGCATATATATGTCTCTCTGATCTCGCTTGGACAATTTTTGGCCAGCTGTGATGGCTGTGAGAAAAGCCTGTGTGGGTATGTGTGTGTGCATGCACAATGAAGGACTGCTCTTAGGACGACTTAGGAAAAACCCTCCTTGTTAACCATTTTTGAAACCTCCCTTAGAGGAGAGGCACTCAAACGTGGCACTCTCCTTTCCCCACACCTCCTCACTCACAGCAGTGCCCCACAAGCCACGTCAGACCTAAAGCAGAAAGCTGGGCTTTGCCTCAAAGGATAGGTGTGCTCATCCCGCTGCCACCCCTCTCCGTCGTGCATAGGCAGCTGCCCTCGCCCTTGAGCCTTGTAGGGGAAGGCGGCCTCCTCCCTCACCAAGCCTGGGTTCCCAAGGCAGCAGCTGTGAGAAGCAGGCAGGGAAAGGGAAAAAAAAGTGAAAGAGAGAAGGAGGGGAATCAGGGAGGCAGGCACTGAAAGCTGCACTTTCCTTCAAGCAGAGCAAGCATCCCCTCAGAGGGGCCCCAAACCCAGGAGCTGCCTCCCAAGCCCTGGGCCTCCCACAAGGCAGCAGCAACATCACCTCCTCCACAGCCCTGCAGCCATGGTGGGGGCAGCCCCACATCCTAGCTTGGCCCCAGAATGCTCCGTGCTGGCCTTGCAGGTCTGCAGTGAGGGGACAGAGATGAACAGGGACTGAGCCAGGCCCAGGCACTGGTTTTAGATGGGAAACTCCAATGGTCTGGGGCTTCTGAACATCCTTCATAATGACATGATGCTAAAAGTCACTTTCTGTGGCTTGGTTAAAGGGTTCGTATAAAAGATCTGCTGGGATCTGCAGCTGTCAAGAGGAAATAGCAGTCAGAATAATCCACCAAGGTTTATCAGGAGAATGTTTCCTTCCAGCTTATCCCACTAGAGCACTTTTTTAAACCTCGAGGATGCTTTCCTGCTCTTGTCCTCAACTTAGGTGTGGTAAGAAGACACAAAATCAGATAGACCTAGACTCTGGAAAGGAAGTACTTTTTATGTGGAACCAAAGAAACATCTCACAGAATCATCAACTCAGCTCTCCTGCAATGCTATTTCCCTCCATTTAGTAGAATTTAGATCAATTAAGTACTCTCTCTTTTAGCTAAGAGGGCCTTGAGGAGGACTATCCCACATTCAACTTTTCAGTTCAGATTTTTTAAGATATTTTTTTTCTTCTCTCAACACAACAGTGACCACAGTCCATTGGAAATTTGGCACCTAATTTCTGCAAGAGATACAAACCATCTTCAGTGAATGTGGTGTTGCCTACAAGCCAACTCTTATTGCAAATCACTGGGATAAAGTGCCTAAGCCACCTTTGAAAAGGGTTGTATCTGAAGGCAGATATGCATCACAGCACACATAGCCATGACCAAACTAGCTCTGAATCCCTCCATTGTGGAGCCAATTAAAGGACATCAGCAGGCTGTACCCACCCAAGCAGTCCCCGGGGGATTTTGGGAACACTGAATTCTTTGCCTCACCCCTCTTCTTGCCTAAAAACACTACTTTCATGACTCTGCAGATGCAAGTATGATCAGAAAAGACTGCAGTTTATGAGATACCATGCAGATGCACTAAATCATCTATTGCTTCAGTCCCCCTCTCCATTTCTAACATGCCTTTCAGTTTGATCCCCCTCAAGCACATCCCCTGGAACAGGACCACTCACCCAAATAATATGGGACAGCTTGTGGTTTAGGGGATGGCACTATAGCAGCTGAACATCTTATGAGCATGTGTGCTCCACAGGAAATCCTCATTCCCTGACAGCACTTGAAACACAAAGTTTTCAAGGGCCTCAACCAAGGAAACATGATGGTCCAAGAAGCAAAGGTGACATGCTTTGCCTCTTGGGCCTCTGCTGGAAGACAAGCTGTTTCCACCCCTCTCTTCATTAACTCATGAACAGAAACTTTGGACCTTACCCAGAGCTCTTCTCCCACAGAATATCTTGCTTTAAATTATTTTTCCAGTATCATCCAAGATCATATTTTTCCTTTTATGTTTCCAAGTTGAAGTTTATTATAGTTGCCTACGTTGCTGATCAGTTGTAAGCCTTTCTATTATTTTCCTGTCCTTCTTACTATTTGAAACGCTTCTTACTTGGATCCCCTTCAAATTTTCATTACTGTACTGCTCACCTCGTTTTTGTACCAAGCCCATCCTTCCTTGCATTTATTCACACCAAACTTGAGGACACGACTGTTCCCTCTCCTCTGCTGTACAGCACCACCAGATCCACTTTTTTTCCATCCTTTTTCCATCCACAGTTAGCCTCTCTGCTGATGAAGAGACCCTTGCTGGGTTTAACCACTGCCAGCCACATTGTCCTTACCATTAGTGTTACATTTCTAGTTATTCTTGCTTCTTCCCAAAGCCTTTGAAGTCGTGTAGAGACAATTTGATTCATTAGTACACTCAGCCTTGCAGTAACTCTAGCTTCTGCTTCAGTTTCTCTATGAGAAGCACATGTTGGGTCTATAACTTAGGGGAAAGCTCCACCCACACAGTTCAAATTCTGCTCTGCCTCACTGAACTCGAGGGGCTGGTGCCTTTCTGCCCTGGGTTTCCATACTTGAGAATGCCACCTCCTCCTCCTCTCTCCCTACTGATATGACAAACTTGGGAGCAATATACTTTCTTTTTCTATGTCTCCACACTAGAGGCTTTCACAGCAATTGCATATATTTGCAGTTCTCTTCACATTTTTTCAGAAGAGCTGCAATTATCCCAAATGTTTCCTTACTGGCTTCATGTAGGCTGAGATCCATCAGCAGCACTTTACTAGACATCCTTATGTCATCCTCATTATCCTTGTGGGGTCAGGAGGCAGGTAACCACCCCATTTCTTCTTCTGGCCTTTGGGATGCAAGGCCAGGCTCCTCCATGAGGGACCACTCAACAGGATCTCTTGCCTTCTTGACTCAGGTGGCTCCTCCCAGAGCTATGTGCCAGTGGGCACTGCAAAGTGGCAGTGGGCACTGCAAAGTGGCAGTGTTGGCACCAAGAATATAAAATATGGCTTGACACACATTCCTTGCTTGGTCTTCTGGTCTGCCCTGCTGCTATGCTATGTCCCACAGAGGGTTTTCACTTCCACTGATTGCTTTTTCACTTTCCAATGGGTTTGTATATTCCTCCAAACACATGCCAAGACCATCACAAACAACCACTAACTCTCAGAGGAAATTTACCTCACAAATGTGTTAAAAACCCCCAGTGTTTTAAGTAAGAGACCTCCTAAGAAACTCCATCATGGGGCCACTTGCTTCTCTGGGCATGTAGTTTATTCCATTCCCTCTTTCCACTTTCCAGTGCTTTTCATAAAGTCCTTCTTACCTGCCTGTCTCTTAATATAGATTTTGTTTAGGATGCCAAGCCGGCCTGCCTCATGTTTTCCCTTGGATCTGTTCCCTGCTCCTAACCAAAGTTGCCTGTGGATCCCGCTTTGAAGTTCTTCTGTGACACATTTGCCGCTGTCGGTGACTCTTCCCTTGGCTGACGTCACCTCGGGGGTCCCTCTCCAGCAGGCTGAGAATCACACCACCTCTTTGATCAAAATGAAATCCATTTACAAGCGCCCAATGAGCCGGCACAAACAGACCCCAGGTTTCTAGACAAAACTAGCTGAAATAAAAATGTGTCAGTTTTAAAGTCAGTTGAATCCTTAAACTAGATAAGGTGAACTCAGAATAAAAAAAAAAAAAATCAATTTACGAGTACTTTCTGTTTGTTTAGCTCAAATTAATCCCTCATCATCAAAATTGGTGTAAGATCAGGTTAAATCAATTTAAGTGTCCATACAGGGGTTTACCTCTGTATTTTAGAAAGTGAATTTAAAATTACACTTCAAATCATTTTTATGCTTGGAAAAGGCATTTTTCTAGAGACCAGCTGGGCCCTGATTATGAATGGTGTTCAGCACCAGCAGGTTTGGGTGAAGATGGTAGAAGCAGATGGATCTCAGTGATGCTGGAAATCAGACTCAGTCTCAGCACCAAAGGCAATTCAGCCTGCACATCCTTCAACCCTTGTAAAACTTGCCTCTCAATGGCTGTTCCAAGGAGCTGAAGTGGGCAGTCTCTATGTTAAAAAAGGTCATTTTTCTTTGTGATTCTATCTTGAGACTCTACATGTGTTTGCGAAGTTATTTTCCTGAACCCAAAAAGCACAGCAGTTCTCCAGAGTAAAAATGAGGGGTTTCAGCCCAAAACATCACCTCCACTTTATTAAGTTTTTCCCTTTCAAGTACTTATAACTATTGATGGCTATGTCAAATCATCTTCAAAGGAAGTAAGGAAGGAAAGAGAGAGGAGAGTTTTTGCAGCCAGTTGACTTTGTGTAATCCATATTTTCTTTAAAACTTCAAGTCCTTCCACAAGGAGGACTGTTCCGACCTCAGACAAGTTGTGGAAAACAGTTTGAAATTAAATATATTTGAAGCATTAGGGAAGTACCTTCTCTATGTGCTCCGTTCTTTGCTTCCCAACCATTTCTCAAGTGGTTTGCTGTGGTGTCCTAAATCCATGTGCATGCCAGATATGCACTGGCACTTGTACCCATGCCACCATCCTCCTTCCTACTCAAAGTCATCCATCATCCCACCAGCTTCTCACCTGAAAGAGGGGATAACCTGAATTTTTTTTGATAGTGTCTTTTTTTGATTGGTTTTCTTTGCTGTTGAGCCTGTAATTTAGTTTTGCTGCCATAAATAGTTAACCCCAGAGCGAGAAGCTATGAAACAATCCCTGAAGGTATTTGGCTGGCAGCAGCCAGGTTTTAACACTCAGGTTTTCTTTTTCCGTCAAGACTCAGAGAAATGATGGGTTATCAAATACCACTGGGATCACTGGTAGAACTGTTCTCTTGCTGAAAACAGGGTGCAAGCTTTCATGATGGGAAGAAAGGTCTGGAATAAAGAGAATTTGAGCTCCAGCATCATGAGGCATCAGATAATCAAGCTGATCCCTTCACATTCTCACCCAGTGGGATCTTATTCCCAGGCTGGTTTTATGTCAGCACAGGGACACAAAGGCAGAATTTATGTCCACTAGTGTGCATTAACTCCTGTCCTAACCAGTACTAATTACCGCTAATTATGTGGGACAGTGTTAATTCTTTTAGCAGCATTATCGCTGGCCTTACACTTCTGAAAGTGCCTTTGGGTGAGGCAGCTCACTTTGAAGAGATATTTATGTGGGGAATAAATATAGAGTAGCTAATACACTGTAAATTTACACCACTGGATAGCAGGCTTTAAGGGAGGTCTTTGGCCACAAAGACAGACAAACCCTTGAGTAAGAACTACTCAATAGAAAAGGTGGCAGGATCACCCTGTGTGATCTCAGGAAAGTAATTTTGATCTGGCATTTCTCTTCTGTAAAATTGGAAAAATAATATGTCCCTAACCCTCTCAAGGGTATAATATTTATTTTCTCTGCCTTGCCAATCATTCTCTTTGCTTTTAAAAAATATTCTCCAAACCCTAATTGTTTTAATGTGTTTGCAGTATAAGACATAAAAGACATAAACCCATCATATTTTCTATACTGTATTTTCCCCATTGTGCTATACTGTTAACATGAGCACTTTGCTGTGCAGAGGCTTGGCTATTTGCTGAAAGGACGAATTAAGACATCTAAAATGCTTCAGCATCTTGGCTGAGTGGCAGTGCAGAGCTGGAAGGTATCGTTAGGCCAAATGGCTCTTTTCTGCAGGAGTGAGAAGCCCAGATATTTTTCAGAGGATTAAGGAAAACTGGTTCACATTTCTCTGTGACCTCCATCCTGCAAATATAGGACAGGAGGCCACAGCTTTGAATCACAAAAGTCACTTCCCTCCCTTTAGTTTGGGTGTTTCTCTCCTGACTGGGATGTCAGCATTCAGCTTGGGAAGTTAGGAGACATCAGATGATCCCAGTCCACTCTGACATCAATATCTCTGCAGTTTAGCTTGGTATTTCTCCTTCCAGAGTCTGCACGGTCACCATGATTACTCAGCAACATGGTCCTGGATGATTTTGTTGATGTGGCTGTCTCCTTCAGCAAGAGCCCTAAGTCAGGAGGCTTTGCTGTTAGAGCATTATTGTCTGGTACCTTTGACCCCAACAAGGGGCTGGTGCCCACCAGTCCATCAGATCCATGGAGGAAGGCCAAAAATCATCGCATGGTGCCCTGCCAGGCAGCAGAGCTGCTGCTTCTCCACATAACCGGTGTATGCATCAAGCCAGGCCATCTCTGCCTCTGACGGTTTCCCATCTTTGGATGGACCCTTGCCCTTGGGTCCCTCCTTCAGTCTCACTGGCAGTCAGTGATATTTTTTCAGCCTCTCCCATCACTGGCATTTCATTGCTTTCCCTGGTTACTGAGCAGGTAGGCATGGCAGCGCAGTGCCTGGGAGCCTGCTCCTGCAATGTTGGGGCACTGATGATCTCTGGGGCTTCAGAGATGATCTCCACATGCATAGTTCCTTAAGACACCCTGAAGAGATGCTTCCTTCCAGAAGTAGTACGCTGGGACACCCTTTCCACTTACCACACTGGAAATACTTACTCCAGTCTTTTTTACTGCTCATGCAGCAATGCCCATGTCAGGCTTGGGAGGTCTCTAACCTTAGGCAGGGCACGTCTTCCCAGGTTGCTTTTTCTAGGATCTGTGTATATTTGGGGTTATTTTCATCCTTTCCCTGACCATTTGGCTATTTCAAATCATTTTTCTGAGCGTTTCTCTCAACATTATGTCCAGTAAACTGGAATTAGATGTACCACAAATGGCTTTTTCAGTAAGTTATCTTTATATCTGCAGATGGATGCCAAGGTTCTTGACCCTGAATAAAGCAATTTTCCATCTGCTTTTCTGGGTTTTAGGTGAAAGAACAGGAGTATTGTTTGCCCAAATACAGCAATACAGAAACATGCATCAGTGCTGGGCCTGGATGTTTGGCTGCCTCCTCCTCTGCCTTCCCTGCCTACTTTTATGAATAAGAGGCAAGATATGGCCTTTGCAATCAAAATGAACTTTTGCATTCACTTCTCTCTCAATTCCTAAAATTTTAGAGTTAATGAGAAAAGAAGAAAAGGGAGACTGAACTTTCAGCAAGTTATTTTCCTTTTCCACCTTTTCCCTGTTTGCATATGACACTTTCTCACAGAAGTTCCCTGCAAATCAACACCCGAAAAGGCTCAGGTGAGGGGAAGAGAACAGCTTATCTTCTCATTTTGCCCAGTTTTAAGTCACTTACAAATGTACTGACTGGATTTATGGGGCTGTAAGAAGAGGGACCGACCTCTGTCCTTTTGTCCTCTCTACCAAAGAGCCAGAGAGAGACAAGCAGCTTCCGAGAGGCTTGTTGGTTTGTTCTCATCAACAGCAGCTGTCAGACAGCTCTCACTGAAGCTCCCCATCCTTTCAAAACCATCACAGCTTTCTACTTCATGTAGAAATATGCAGCAGTTTCATTTGTATAAAACCTGCATGAATAAAAATTTAATCTAAGGCTATCACTGCTCTAACAGCAATAATTTCTCTTAAAGTCTCAATACAAAGAATACTAAATACTGTCTATAAATAAGACTTTATTTAATAGAGAAGAGAAGCAATTTAATAAGCTTACTAGTAAAATCTTCTCTGCCACTTTCAACCCCAATATAGGTCTCTTTTCCTGAGCAAAACTGGCTTGTTGCAAGGAAAACTAGGGCCCCAGTAAACAGTGATTTTTTTAAGGTGAAGTAGTTCAATTCAAGCTTTCCTGTCCAAAAGGAAGAGGAAAAATATCTACTTAAAGGAAATATTAGTTAATCAGAGGACATCCCTTTCATAATAGAAGCTACTAGGGGATTTAAAAGCACATTCTAATTATAATAGTTCCCTAATTATCTGCCTAACATCTCATTTTTCTGTCTAATCCCACTTTTAATTATAGAGTACCTTTTTTTGCCCATCACACAACTGAAGTACTCTATTTTACTGAAAATAAATCCTTTTAACTGGCGATGTCAGACAAGAAATATTGTCACTGCACCCTGGAACGTGCATGCTGTCTGGGAGGGAAATGCCTTGCCAGTGGTTTTGGATAAAGCGCCTGGATGTTCCTTTTAGAAACAGTCTCATTTAAAGCTTTCCAGGTTTTCTCAAGTAAAAGAAAATGCTCTAAACCACACTGGGTTCTGCAACTGTGTCTGGCTGCAAAAGTTTTCACGTATTTAGCTTTGTTTCCCAAACTCTTGCAGCTTGGCTTCCTTACCACTGATGTTCGATGGGATCCCCGCCACCAGCTGATGGTGGAATAGGATTTGGCCTTTGAACCAAGCCAGCATGCAATTTGCAGAAAGGAAACAATATTTGAGCTATGTTATCTATGAGCATCTGGTCATCAAGATCTTGCTTAGTGATTAGTGAGCCAAGAGGAAACCCTGTGGAGGGGGGTAGAGGAAATCCCGCAAGCAGGGTTCCCATTTCCAGCCCTGCCATGAGTTTCCTGCCCTATCCTCCAGCAAATCTCAGCTCTTCACTTCCCAAGAATTTAAAAAAAAAAAAAGAATTATCCTTCAGGAAAGTTGTCAGGCTTAATGGATGTTTATAAATTGCTTGAACAAAAGGTGCTATGTCAGTGAAAAGTACTCATCCCAATGATTATTCAAATGCTCATTAAAATGCATTTTGCTCTATCCTTTCCCTTGGTTTGTGTGGGAGGCAATTGAAAGATTTAGTCTTTGTGGGAAAGTGGGAGAGCTCGAGCGCTTTCCTTTGGGGGTGGGAGCGGCAAGTTTGGGGAGTTAAGGACCTTTGGCATGCAGGTAGGGTTTCATCCAAGGCCTTTAGGCTCCCATCCAGCCTGCAAGCTCTGACAGACCCAGGACTGGCAAGTTCCGTCTAGGAAGACAAGCCAGCGATTAATGGTACCAACCCCTGCTCAAATTTGCATGTATCATTTCCTTAGCAGCTTTACTCCTGATGGAATTAGGGATCATCCTTTAGTGAAAATTATTCTTAATGTGTATTTAAGCATTAAAAATGAATATGCGTGTGTGATAAAACTTAGGGAATAATTTATAAACAGCTAACATAATGTGAGCTATGGAAGAGCTGGCTGCCCTGCAAACCTGCGCAAATGCATGTATAATGCCAGGATGCTTCTTCTCTCATGGATGTTTCATTATGTCTTGCTGACCCCTTCATGGCAGCTTGGTCTGCCAGGGTCTGCTGCCTATTCCAGGTATTAAAAGCTGAAGAAGACACAATATGTCTTTTCACTGCATCAGACAGCAGCTTGGCACTGAGCTGGCAGCCTAGACACAGTATTTTTCACCCTCTGCAGCTCCATGAAGCTGCATGTGCAACCACCTCCCCTCAAATAGCATCCATGATGAACAGTAACATTTTTTCCTGCTAACCAAAATAGCAGAATTTCTGTATTAGCTTCGAAAATGAAAAATATGGATTCCCCAGGGAGGAATTTCTATCCAAAATGCAAAGAATTTTATTCTTTTTGGGCAAAAAGTTGCTACAAGTAATAGTTAATACTGTTTCTAATTAAAGTGCATTTACTTGCTCTTATCCTGTTCAGAGGATGGGAGCTGCTTTTGCAGGGCACCATGAGTGCTCCCACGTGCAGTTCTCTCCACTTACCCTTGCAGCTGTCACATAAAACATCAGTAGTGACCCCTCCACTACCATTTTGACTTCTACTTTTTTCCCCTCCCCTGGGGGTTATGTTTTCTGTCTTGTCCTTTCTTTATGCCAGGCAAACCCTCACTATCACTGCAGGCAGCTGCTGGGATGAACTCAGCCTCCTCTAGTGTATTACACAACCATGTGAACTGGCACTTCTTGCACCTCCTCTGCAGAGGCTGGAAGAGACTGTGCAAAGCATGAACCAGGGGTGAGTCAAGCTCCATGAATTTCTCTCCTCTGTGCAAGCCCAGTCTGATCTTGACCATATCCCAACTTTTTCTCTGTACCCATCAGCAAGCGAGAACCAAACTTGGTATCACCTTGTTTGTTGGCTCAGTCAGCCAACAAACTGCCAGGTTTCAAGTCTTCCATTTTTTTTTTTTTTTTTTAATTTTGCAGCCAGTGCCTTTTTTTCCCTCTGGTCCTTTAGTGCTCTCCTTGCATTGCTCACGTGCTGTTCAATCTGTGTTCTTGCAGGTTTTGAAGTGGCCTTCGGTACTTGCCCCTCTCTCATCCAAGACTTGGATGTGATACACACCAAGGAAACAGAAAAGGGGGCAGACTGTGTCCATTGGAGCCTTCCTGCCCTACTCTTCTGTCTGACTTGTCTTCATCCACTGCCCACTGTGGTATACACTGACTCTACCACACCCCAGAAGATGGAAAGAGATGTTTTTGCTCAAATATTGCCCAGCTCATTCTTCTTTAATAAAGAGATTGTTTAGTTTCATTTTTCATCACTTTCTGTCTCAGCTAATTCAAATAGTATCTGCTGGTCGTACCAGTGGTAAGACTGGCTGCTCTTCTAGCAAATCTAGTTGGTTTAGTCAATTATACTGGCAAGTGAATTTTTTCAGCATGGTAAACTACCCTCTGCCGAGGGCTGATGCTCCACAAAACAGGTGAGCCTCAGGAAAGGGGCGCCGTGATCTGATGAGATTGGTGGACTGACAGTAAGAGTATGTGAGGACAAAAACAGCATCCCCAGGACAGATTGAGGTTGCTTAGGAAAGGCCAAAAGCCCCTGCATCCCCTCGCAAATCTGCTCCTGGTGTGACACTCCAGCTAAATCTTGCATGTGCCAAGGCATGCATTCTTCCTCGTCAAGTAATTAAAATGGAGTGGGCAAATGATGGAGTAGCAGGAAGGTGGGGGATACTGAGCACTTCAAGCAGTGGACAGGAATTTGTTTTCCCATCCCCTTCACAGATGTGCAGCAGAAATTTAATGATCACTTAGAGCAAAACTTCCCTATAGATTCTCAGCACTGGTCAAAATTTCAGTTAAGGTGCTTGATCTGGCACACAACACTTTGCTAACCCAGTTGTGCTTTACATCCCATATCTAACGTCTGAAAACCTGGTCCTCAGCTCTTTGGAAGCCTCACCTCTGCAAGGGGAGCTGTAAGACCTTCTAAGCTTTTCTACCACCCTCCATGACCTTCAAGTCTGACAACTTTAAATGAAAGAAGCTGGTTTTGCACAAAAAGGTGTTAATAATATTAGTCTTGTTGATACACAATAGGAAGGGTGTCTTCAACTCTGGAAGGACACAGGCATGCAGATAATATTAGTGACAACTAGGCAAGAGTAACACTACTTTGCTGTGGCCAATAAGATTGTGGTAAACTCTGATGCAGACTCATCCACTACTTAATTATCTAGAAATCAGCCCCCATATAATGCTTATCTTTGTGCAGAAGCTTCTGTCCCCCAACAATGATACCCAACAGCATGGGCCCACTGCTGCCACTTGTTTGGAGCAAGGCTCAGATCATGCTTCTCACAGATGACAGACTGAGCCTTTGCCAAAGTGTCAGTGCAAAAGAGATTTACATAGATCAGAAGCTTCTGCCTAAAGCTTGAAGGGATGTCTGGTGGGGATGCAGAGGCAGGTACAGCAGACCCCACAAAGGCAGATGCTACAAAATCATCAAGGGCATGTGTTGAGTTTCCCTCCC
>WEIT01005190.1:6230-130881 GCA_013389985.1 Dryoscopus gambensis
CTCTGGACTAGTTTGGAGGCAAATCCTAGCATGTGGTCTGTTTCTTTTCGGTCTCAGAAAACTGTATTCCCCTAAAAGCCTGAGTAATTGCCTTGTTGGAGAGTGCTCTAGAACCCCACTTCTGATTTCCTCTGAGCTGCAGGACAAAAGCCAACATGTTTTTCTGCCACGGCTAGAGGTGTTCTCTGCTGTTCATTACATTGATGTAAGCAGGTCAGGAAGTAGAGGAGACTGGGAGGGCTGATCACAAGTGCTGACCACAGCCTGTGGGAATGTTCCACGTGAAGCTCCACCGGTTTCCTGGCCCATGGCATTGCTGTTGCATCTCTTTTCCGAGAAGACTGCTGCATCCCAATACCATACTTGTTTCTTTCACAAAAGGTACCAAATTGTGTTTAGAAGGGGAAGGACCTAGTTTTGGGGGGAAGGGTTCCTATTCCTACTCTTTAAGGATCAGGGGTGCATTGCTCTGCCTTTGAGACCAACTCTACCTCTACACTGGTGTTCTGTAGAAAGAACTAAAATTTATAAGGTACACATGTAATTAAATTCAATAGTGTGAGATAGTCTGACATCCTTTCACTTGGGAATGACCAAGAAAGGAGAAAGCATGATCCCTGTGATCAATGAGTACATTAAAATGTATGCTAGTTGTGGGTTGTAGAGGTGGAAGAGGCTAAAGCAATCCCAGAAAGGGCAGGAGAGGGATGTACTATCCACCCTATTGTGCCATTCTCTTCTGAGAACTCATCTGGTCAAATACACTGTACAGCTATAATTCTTCTTCAGATCACACAACCTTCCCATATTTCAAACTCCTGAACTCCCACCCCCTACCCAACAATATGCAATTTTTTCCTCGGGAAGCCTGGGAAAAGAAAGCCTATCTTAGTCCAAAGGAGCTTGATTCGACCTTAGCATAATGAAGATCAAAGGGGGATGTGGCATTTTCTATAAATATATGTGGGAAGGGAGGGAAAGCTAATGCATAGGTCAGCATCATCACAGGAACAGAGAGGTATAAACTTGGCTGGGAAATTAAAAGAAAGCTATTGATCATAAAAACAACTGGCTCAGGAAGAAATGTCTGAGTTGATAACAGGGATGGGACATAAAGCATTAATAATCTCAGTTGCCACAGTGTGATAAGGGTAGGAAATTGCCCATTTTTATCAGCATTAGATCCTTTTGTCTGCCTTTTGCTCTTCAAATGAGCATTTCCCTGTTATTCCCTATAGTTAGAGAACGTAGTGCAGAAGTTACTGCAAAAGGTGTGTGCCCAGCCGGTGGTGTCAGCCAGGGAAGGGAAATGAACTTTCATTATGACAGTGCCCTTAACAACACACTTTAACTTTTGTTCAGCCAGGCAGTTGGACCAGATGATCACTGTAGGGCTCCTGCAGCTGAAATAGCCTCTTCTATCCTAGAAAATAAACAGGAGTGTTACAGAAATGAAAGGTTAAAAGCAAGCAGTGCTTATTACTTGTGGTCTCTCTCAAGTATTTTAGGAAGCAAATACTGAAGAGTTTTCTGCTTTGCCCCAGGAAATAAGAGTTTTTTCCCTACAGTTAGCCAGATCTTTCAGGTCCGTGGGGAAAAAACACTACTTGTAGTAATTTCTGGGGTGTATGTATGGCAAATGACAGGAGAGTGGAGAGTAGACATGGATTTTACTGGTAGCTCCCAATGTAATAAGAAACAAATTCTTTACATTTCTTAGTGCTCAAATTGGAGAAAACTAGCTTTCTTAATAGCAGCATTTGTTTCTGCAAGCATAAATTATTGGTAAATATATAGATATTAAATTGTTTATTGCCAGTGAGCAACTAGAGGGAGGGTGGTTTTCAGATGCTGAAGACCCCAGGTTATTCTGTGCAGTTAATGCTCTCCAGGAGCACCATATGGATTTCCAGGAAAGCAGCTACTGTCATGCTGCAGTTCTGCCACCACTCTTGGTCATTGTCAGTTTACAGAGCTGTTACCAGTCCATTCTGGCTGGCTGAGCCTGAAAGCAGAAGTTGAATGAAGTTGAAGAAAGTACTTTTAATTTCGGTATTTTGCTTTTCCAGTTACACCAGCAGCAGCCTGTTGGTGCTGTCACTGAGAAAGTCACGAGTGACCTGCAGTCTCTTGTGCTCCTCCTTGCTGCATTAAAAGCATTTTGGAAAAAGGTCCTTCTGGCGAGTGCTCAAATACAGGATGTTATGGAATAAGAGATTATGGAAATTACACAGTTTGGGTCCAAGGTCCAGAACTGAATCATCTGCCAGTGGAAATGCTGGACTGCCCTACGGGACACATCCTGGCCTGTGAGCAGCACAGTAGCAAAGCAGTGCCTCAGACCTGTCAAACCGTGCTGGGCAGAAGTTGTTTCACTGTGCAGTCTGTGAGCACAGAGAGCTTTGCCTGTTAAGGAGGTGCACACAGGTGTCTTGCAGATGTCTTTTTGTCCCGCACAAAAAGTGGTTGTAGGTCCCTTGGTGAGGGCTCTCAGACCCTCATTAAGCAAAGGCAGAGTTCGTGCCCCCTCACAGGGCTGCTTTCTCTGCCAGATATCCTCAGCTGAACCTTCCAGCTATCTGCCTCAGACCCCCAGACACCCTTGCAGAACAATGGCCTTTATCCAAAGGAGGATGGAATTAAAAAGACTAGACAGAGCAGTCCTTGAGGATGAAAGGCCAAGAGAGAAGCTTTGTGTGTCCTCGCTACTAGGTATAAATTCTGCTGATGGCATCCTTACGCTTAGGTTGAATTTAATCTCTGACTAATTCATACCAAGTCTTTTCATGTCCCCACCAGTGCAGCTGTATTTGAGGAGACTGGTAATGTCTGCCTCTGGAAGTGATGACTGCCATCTTATTCCAGGAGCTGCTTGCCAAAGCCTCAGGGAGAGGAGAGTAAATCACAGAACCACCTCCACCTCTTTCCTCTAACTGATTTCCTAACAGATTTTCGTTCGCTCCAGGCACTGAGCTTGGCGTGGTCTTTGCTGAGAGAGGCATCCTGCGGGTTCCACGGCTGCAGGGAAATGGCTATCTGGGCAATTGAAACTGCTCCGTGTTTACTGAGAGCCAGATGTCCAGCCAAGTGGGGAAGGTGCTGCCTGGTTACTATTTATAACCTGTGTCACAATGTGTGCAGTTGGTATTATCTGATATCCAGAGCTGAAAGTTTGATGTTGCCAGATTTGGTTTTGCCGTTCTCTGCCTACTGTTTGAATTACTTTTCAAGATTCCGGTGTATTTTGTAGCATGAGAAAATGTAACCTCTTTATTCTGTCTGTTTGTCAAGGCTGAGCCAAAATGTCGAACTGGTTATTTGCTTACAATACATTCCTGTCTGCTGGTAAAGGCTTTCCTTGTACCTGTGAGGAAAATGAATGATGGGGAAGTCTCAGACACACCAGATTGTGTAACTGAGAGAAACTTTCATTAAGTTGCTAGATTTGATCAGTTGTCATTTGATGGTCTCACAGTTTTAGTTGCTAAGGGTTGCATTTTGCTTTGCTTTTTAAAATTATTGTCCTTACTGAGAATTGTGGAGCATGCCAGAGTGCAAAGGGTTGGTATTCTTATCTTAGAAAGAGGAAAGATTTATGTGAGTAAATTTATTGAGGGTTAATACTAAACTAAGTTTAATATACTGTCAAGAACTCAAAAATGTAAGCACAGTAAGAATATTTTGAGGAAAGGATAGGATAAAGACTTTTTTCCCCTCTGAAAATAAAGTTATGTCTACAGGAATGCAGCCTGGGAGAGGTTACAGAGGAGGTTTGTGGGATGTGTGGAATAGACCTCAACCAAATGACCTAATCTATGAAATAAAAGTTATAGGATTATTGTGTGGGTGTTTTCTTCCCGTGACAAATTGGGATTTAGCATTGTGTCCATTGAACATGTTCAGTATCTCTCCTGTTACCTAGAAGCCCCATACCCTTAGAGTATAATAAATAAGTTTTACTGTAAAAATGAGGTGTAACTCCATAGTGAATCTGACAAAAAAGGTAAGTCAAGCTATGATGGAAAGTAATCTCCTTCTGGTTCCTTTCAGATCCTGCTTGGTGCCCTGTTCATACTCTGCTCAGTCAGTAGTGCTCTTGCTGAGGTGTGTAATTCTCCGCCTCTGCAAAACGAAATGAAATTGCTTAATTGTATATTACGGTCTAATCTAGTGACTGATGTGGGAGGACAGTACATGGCTGTGGAGCCTGTGGAGCGTTAACAAACAGCCTGATCTAACCTAGATTGAGTTTGTTGTCGTTGCCATGTCTGATTTGAGATGTACAGACTGCAGAGCACATATTTTCGTACATAACTTGGAAGGGGAAGGGAAGGCTGGGGTAGCGGTTTGAGTTACAGCAGCAGGGCACGCCCATGAGTGGTTATAAACACACTGTGGGGTTTTCTTTGGCAGCAGTGAAGCTTGAGGGTGTCAGCCTGCTCTGGGGCAGCCTGGTTTACTGGCCATGCCTGGGCTGGGGACAGGGCGGGTTGGAGCATCGAATATCCGGGATGTAGAGTGACAGATTACCAGTGACCTCAGCTGCAGGTGAGTCTTTGAGATGCTGTTCCTGGTTGGACTTTTCTTGTTAAGGGAGAGGAGGTGGCAGTTCTGGAGGTCTGGGTTTAAGGTACAGTTTCTTAGGTGGTTTTTTTTTTTGGATTCTGCATGTATATTTTTTCTGGTAATTATACAGGCTAAGGTTGCACCCATGGGTTCTAGCACGATCCCAACCCTTCCTGAACTTGTCCTAGAATAAAGCTTGGGATTTGTTTTGTTTTTAAAGTTCAGCAGTCTCTAAATGGAGTGGTTTGTGGGTTGGAGAAATCTTTATAGCTTTTTTATTCAAATGTCTATTTACTTAGATTTCTTGGCTCCCAAGAGTCTTGCAAGAAATGTATAGGGAAGAAGATTCCAAAGTTTTGAACTTCTCTGCTTTCTGTAATCAGTCTTCCTCCACAGAAAATGGTTATACATCCACTAAATAATCTGTAATCTGTTTGAACTGCTCTGTGCAGGGGATTTGTGATGCCATACCTAGATGGTGATGTGAGAATGGTGAAATGAGGAATCTTCTAATCCTGTTTTCTAACTCCCTTGTCCTCCACTACTTCCTTTCAGGAAGTGCCTGCCTCTTTTCCACACCCATAACAGCTGAGAGTTGGAAGCAGCACAAATAAAACTTGCTTTCCCATGTTCATTTTTTACTGTCTGTAACTGGAATATTTGTTTTGTGAGAGTCTTGGATTTGCCAAACCAGGGAGGGGTGAGCCTTGGAGTTAAAAGTCTAGGCATCTATCTGCTGTGATTACAATAAATGCTGGCACAAATGATGGATCTTTGAGCTTGCTTCTGAGGTGCTAAGGGTTTCTCTTTATGACTGACACAAGTGAAGGTGGCTTTGGTAAATCCAGCCTCACTTGGATCTCATGACTCTAAGTAATGGTCAGTGATCTTTGACCTGTGTAAGGGGGAACCACAGAATCAGTGAGGTTGGAAAAGACTTCTCAGATCACCAAGTCCAACCCATGACCAAACACCACCGTGTCGACCACACCACAGCCCTCAGTGCCACCTCCAGTCCTTTCCTTGAGCACCTTCAGGCATGGTGACTCCACCACCTCCCTGGGTAGGCTGTTCCAGTGCCTGACCACCCTTTCATTGAAGAAATTCTTCCTGATGTCCAGTCTGAACCTCCCCTGGCACAGCTTAAGACTGTCTTCTTGTCCTGTCACTTGTTCCCTGGGAGAAGAGGCTGACCCCCAGGCTACAGCCCCCTTTCAGGTGGTTGTAGAGAGTGATAAGGTCACTCCTGAGCTTCCTCTTCTCCAGCCTAAACAACCCCAGCTCCCTCAACTCTTCCTCACAGGACTTGTGCTCCGGACCCTTCATGGGCTTTGTTCCCTGTTGTACCGTTCTCTCAGCCTTCTGATTGTTTGCATGTCTTGGAGTCAGACAGTCAGAGATTCTCACACTTTGTGTAAATAACATCTGTTGTTATTGTAGTTGCTTTCTTATGTTGTACATTCCATTTCTGTGATAGTTAAAGTTGATGGACTCTTGGTCCATCCAATGTGACGGAGAAGGTGTCAACCTTACCTTCCAATCATCTGTAGTTATAAGAAATGTATAAATACTGTAACGTAAAAATAAAGATACTTCTTTAACTTCTTCTTCTGCTTCTTCTGCTTCTTCTTACCCTTCTAACATCTCTCCTGTCCATGTGTCATTATTGTGGCCTCTAGTGCCACATCATCTGCTGATCTTTTTCTTGTTCCCTTCCCTGGACAGTCAGGTAATGAGAGGGAGAACAGAAGCGCGTTCAGTGGAGACAAGGGCACAATAACAGAAAGCAAGCACATCCTGCAGAAGGTGATAGAGCTTTCCATTTTTTGGATCTCTGAATCATTCTATGTACTCAATAAAGAATGGTAACTTTTTTCCTCTTGTCACTTGCAGATCCTGTGGTTTTATCTGTCTCTTTGCTCCTGCTGGTTATCTTTTCTCCTTTGTGATGACTTCTGTGATCCTTGCAGTGTGTGTTTTGGTACTAGGTTCTGGCAGATAGAAGCTTTCGCTTATATAAGTTTTTGCGAATGTGTTCATGTGAATTTCATCAGAGAATTTCTTTTATGAGACTTTTTTTCTTTTTTTTCAAAATACAAATACTGACTCTATTCGTGTTCTCCCTGTGCTATGGAATGGTTTGGGGTGATCAGTGCACTGGCAGAATTGGGAGACCTCAGAGGACTTTGCTCACTGGGCTGCAGAGGTCGTGAAAGTGTGTTTGTAGCCTCCAGTCTTCGTTCTGCTCAGCATTTCTAATTGGGGCAGAACAGTGTTCTTGTTCTCTAAGGTTCAGTAAAGCTTTTCTCAAAAAATCTGATGTTTCTGATGTTTCTTGTGGCATACACAGCATGTTGGCTAAGAAAAATGAATGGGTCCGTGTCCTGTGTGGTGTCAAAAGCTGATATACCTTGCTGTGCTAAGGCAAGGTTTTATCCCCGTTTGAAGTCATAGAAATAAAGTTTTGTGGAAGTGTCATTCTGGTAATTTTAGGAGCCTTTTTTTGTTGTTGTCATTGCTTTTTAAATAGGCACTTTTCTCAGGTTATTACATAGAGTTTGCAAAACTCTGGGGAAGTCCAGCTTGTAAAACTGGGTGGGAACTAACTTTAGGATGGGTTTCTGTGTTGAAATGTAACATCAGGAACAGCTTCAAAGCACTTCAGATGAGGGAATGATGTTCAGCTTTGTTGCTCTGTTACGTGGTGGTGTGAGAATGAGACCTATCCAGATGTCCTACTATGATTCCCTTATCGTCCTGCATCCTGTGAGGGGACAGCTACCTCTTCCTTGGTGTAATTGTCTTTTTTTTTTTTTTTTTCTTCCAGAGTAAAGCATTGATCTGTTTCTTGGTCTCTTTTTTTTGTTAGTGTTCACTCAGTGTAGGGACTGCTGTGATCAAAGAGTTGTGTATGACAGCGGCAGCAAAGTATGTTTTCTGAGTTCTCATAGATAAAAGGTTGTATTTTGTAGGTCAAATGCTTTCAGTAGTCGTGTTGTGGCATTGAAGAAATGGTTAGTAATAAGCAACGTACACATTTTCCTTCTGTACCTTGATGTGAATTTGGGAACCAAAATATTTTCTGTAACTGCTTCTGTATTTGTATGTTTCCATGTTCTTGGATATAATTAGCATTTCTTCTCAAGCCATTACTGGGTCGAGTTTTTCTTGACATGAGAATTCTATGAACTGTTTGTGTATGTGCTAAGAACAGGTTCTTGTATTTGCAGCCAAGTTCATATTTGGTTTCTCTTTCTCCAACTTTTGGCCTAGCTTGGGAGGGAGGGTAGACAGGAAAGAGGTGGAGACCCAAAAGACTCTCCCATGTGGTGGGCAGAAGCTCACCAAATCAAGTTTAATAGGTTTATTAAAACACAGTTTTCTGACAGCTTATTTGCTGGAGTCTTGAATGTTATGAACGGGAACAGATCTAAACACCATCTTAAGACATACTGTGGACAGTGCTGACGTGCCCCTTTTCCATCTGGTGCAAAAGGGAAGCTGCAAACAATGGCAACCACGCCTTTGTCCTCCTGCTTTCCCCTTCTTGGTCTGCATAATATGGAGCTAAAATAGTTGCCAGTTTTGGCTTTAGCTTTTCTTGTCGAAATTGTCCTCTTTTTGCCATCTGTTCCACAGTCCTACCAGTGCCCTAAAGCTGCACTTTTTGGTACCTGCGATCACTCAGAAAGTCATGAACATATTGTAGAAAATCCATTTCTTCAGTTTTAGCTAAAAGAAATTAAATCTTGGAAATGAAAACAGAGCTTTTTCATTTGTTGGAATAAAGATTTTTTTTTGTGTGGCTTCTTAAAGAAGGAAGGCTTACGGGATTGAGCCGTTTGTTCATCTGCTTTTCAGTTCATCCTTAATAACTTTTGAACAATTTCATCCAGATTCAACGAGGAATAAGAGTCTCAAAGGTAATTGGTTTCCTACAAGAAAACTGGAGGCTGCGTGGAGGAGAGAGACAAAAATAGGTGTCCCCACTGTCTGCATAAGCTTAACTATAATCTCTGCTTAGGCTTTTGCTAGCCAAGTTGCAAGTGTGTCCTGGCTGCCTGGGTACTGCAGTAATCTCGGAGTTTCCAGAGCACGTTACTGAGTCTTGCTTAGGCAGAAGCTACAGAAGGGGCCATGAAAGGGAAGCAAGGGCACAGGGAGTGTTGCTGGAGAGGAGCTTTATGATCCATGGACCAGTTTGCTTTCAGATTCCATCGGGTATTACCGCTTCTTCTTGATGTCTGACTTCTGAGAGATGTGTCTGTCAAGGGTGCATCTGTGGTGTTTGCCTGGCTGTGAAATAACTCAAATATAAGAAAGCATTTACATTGCGCTCAGAGAAGCTCAGCGTCCTGAAGTGCTGCTGGGCAGTTACTTTGGCACGTGTTTTATTCACTCCTGGTTTAGGCTAGAGGGAACAAGCTGTGAATGTAGATGGAATTAACTCAATAATTTCTGATGGAAAAACAGAGATTGCTGAGAAGTGGGTTCCCGTAGTATTTATTTTTTTTTCCTGGGCTCAAGTCATTGCTTTGAATGAACACTTTGAACAAAATTAGGATGGAAATGTAGGGAGGTGTGGTGACTCGTATAATGGGTGTTTATTTGCCTGAAATACATAAGCCGTGCATTTGCAGCACTTGCTGCAGAGCATCAATTTGTACAACCAAATTCATTATGTGTAGAATTTGCAAAATCTCTTCTTATCTCTTGCTTTTGGCAGAAGTAGGGCACTGGGCTTTTCTTTCTCATGTATGCATTTGATAAAATATTCATATCCTGCATATCCTGCATCTGTTTTTCAGGTGGGAAGGAACCACCACCTGGAATTATTCACTGCCTGCATCTCTGTGTTTTTCATTGGTTTCTTTTGTCCTGGGCGAGTACTGGAGATTCCTGACAGTACTTGGAGCCATGAGTCAGTGACAACCTCCTGCTATTATTGTAAATAGCAACGTGAACACTGTTCTTGCATGCGTTTTTCCACGGGCTTTGTCTTCCTCGCCCAACGCAGCAGCCAAGGAATTCACAGAGCATCTGAGTCAGCAATCAGCTGCCTCGAGACAAAACATGCAGGATACTGCAGACTTGCAGAGCAGCCAGCAAGGCACACAAGTACCCTGGAAACCTGGCAAATAATTCTTGCCTGCCCTTGCTTTCCTCCTGTAATTTCCATGTTCTCTGACGTGTTGCTCATGTGTTCCAAGGGCTCGGGGTGTTTACATCAGGAATGCAGAGTTGTAGGGAGTGACCTAATGTGGTGACTGAAGCCTCGGTGTTTCACCTGCGGGCATAACCGATTTCCCAGGCTGTGTGAAGCGGGATGGCAGCAGAGCTGCCGTGCTAAGGTGCCCCTCGGAATGTGCTGGCTCAAATGCCCTGCTTTCTGCAGGTTTGGCTCCTGCCTTGGCAAACCTCGGACACAGAGCTGTAAGTTCCTAGAGTGAGAGGAGGCTGGGTTTTAACTTTGGGGTCATTGAGCAGTGCAAAACCAATGCCGCTTCCCTTCCTTGGTGAAAAACTACGGGAGAAGCAAGAGTAAGAAACGATCCCTATGTTGTCCTCACATCTGGGTTTTTCAGTAGCAGAATGTGGACTAACAGACCTAAACTGTGACTCCACTTAATTTAGGTCATGTAACTTCTGTTGCTTTTTCTGAGGAAGTCTCAGTCATCCAAAGTGCTGGTGTAAAGTGAGTGTTTGGGTGGTAGAGTGGGGGTGCAAGAGGTGGGGGGAACATAAGAGAAGGAGCATTCAGCTTGGAATGTTGTGCTGATTAATTAGGAATATGACTTTAGCCTGTAGGTAGTGTATTGTGTTTGTATGACACGGACACACTGAAGTTACTCCTTCAGAGTTAGAGGTGTTTTGTTGGAGTTCATTGTAATATTCTTCTTGAGAAGAAAAGAGGAGACACAGGCTTTCAGTACCTGATGGGGCCAGAAGAGAGGTGGAGAGGGACTTTTTACAAGGACATGAATGATAAGACAGGGAAGAATGGCTTCAAACTGTTAGAGAGCAGGTTTAGATTGGATATTGGCAAGAAATTCTTTACTGTGAGGGTGCTGAGACACTGGCACAGGTTACCAGAGAAGCTGTGGATGCCTCATCCCTGGAAGTGCTCAAGACCAGGTTAGATGGAGCTTTGAGCAGTCTGGTCTAGTGGGAGATGTCCCTGCCCATGGTGGGGGCGTTGGAATGATGTGATCTTTAAGGTCCCTTCCAAACCAAACCATTTTAGGGTTCTATGCCTTAGGCCTCTCTAATGGTGCCATGGTTTCCCTGAGATGCGAGCCTGGAGCATGTTTCCAGCTTCACAACAGTGAAGTTAAGATGGAAAATAAGGAAAGCAGTTCCATCCTGCTTAGCAAGCAGTACTGATATGGACGTGGGCATCACTATCAGCCAGTTATAAAAACAGCTTCATGGCTACCGAGTCCTCTAAGGCAGTTGTCCTAATAAAGTTAGAATTGCATTCTGCACTATAACCCATTGTTGTACTTTGACTTCTGTAGGAACTTTTATTTTTAAAAACTACCAGTTTGTGACTGTATGTAAAGGTTTCCAGGTCTCCTTTGCTGTTTCTAAACATAAACACTAAATACTATGTTAGGCTGAAATGCAGGAGTGCCTAAATAAACTGCTGCAGGGCTGCCATATGGGAGGGGAAGAGACATGAGCTGTAATGTTTGACTTGGCTTCCTGTCTGCTGGAAGCAGGAAAAGAGCTGGTGAGAATCTAAAAAGTTTTATCCAAGTCCACATATTTCCCTTTTTACCTTAATACCCTTTGCAAAAAAAAACAAAGGGCAAAAAGCACCTCAGAAGTGCTTTCACTTCCATAGTTTTTGTGCATGTTCCCATGCTGCCTTCATATCTGAAGGCAAACAGCTATTCTTTCTTAGAGACCAGGGTAATCCAGTGTTTGTACTTAGTATTATGTATAAAAGAAAGAAAAAGGTTTATTATCTATAAAAGAGAGAGAGAGGAAGAGAAGATATTTATTCTTTAAACAAAATCTCTAACTGTGATCCAAACAATTAATTCTGTAGGTCTCCAGCCTGCTTCTGAGGGGTCCCAGAAAGGAGTAGCAGAGCTCATGATAGCAGATCTGCCCCAGCAGATTAAAGTAGATCCCAGCTACCACCTAAAATTTTTTATGGACCTGCATATCAAAAGAAGTTGAAAACCACAGAATAAAGGAATTAGTATGAGAATTTTGGAAGGATCACGCACCAGCCACATTTCACTCTTAGGCTGCTCACTTACTGACAGAAATATGTGTAAGGGAAACGTTTATACTGCTTGATGCAACACAGACAGGCTTTCTTTTTTCAGTCTTGACATATTTTCCTAAGAAATTGATTGCTAATAGCAGGTTTAACTTATTTTTAAGAGTATGGTAACCATCACTGTGCAAAAACTAGTCTTGGCAAGGACTCTATATCAGTTCGTGCTGTGCCATCCTCTCTCATCTTTATTTATCATGACCAAAGACACTTGTCTTTTTAGAATGAAGGAACCAAAGCTTATTTTACTGATGGAGTACCAGCTCTTGAAGTACTTTGTGGCAGTAGTGTTTTTAAGACCAGTCCGTAACCAGTACTGTGGTGTTACACAGTAACTGCAACATAGCAGGTCTGCCTGTTTTGTTTTACAACCTCTGCCCTCTCCCAGACATGGTGGAACATCTGCCTGTTTAATTGTAACTTCTCTGCTCTTCATGCAGAATGAGTTTTGACAAAACTTCCAAGGCACTGGCTCAGGTTAAAGTATTTTGTGATTTAACAGAGATGTGAGATGTGCTGCTGTCTGCAGTGAGGTTCAGTGAACTCTTCTTCAGTTGGCTTAGGCAGAAATCCTTGGGGTATCAATCAGCCGAGGACTGACAGTTCAGCAGACTTTGACAAAATTTTGGAATGGAAAAGAAGGAGCAAGTTCAGTTACACTTTTCTTCTTTTGATTTTATAGGTTAATCATGCTTGTAAGCCAGAGGTGAAAGTGGCTCAGCAGAGCAACATCGGGAAATCTGGCAGACTGGAAGAGCACAGCTGCCCCCGTGGGCAGCTGCCACGTGTGAAGCATGGAGGAAAGCAAAAACGAGAAGGTGAACCAGGCTCATGTTCTCTTCGACAGATTTGTCCAGGCTTCCACCTGCAAGGGGACTCTCAAGGCTTTCCAAGAGCTCTGTGACTACCTAGAGCTGAAGCCCAAGGACTATCGTTCCTTCTATCACAAACTCAAGTCCAAGCTCAATTACTGGAAAGCCAAAGCCTTGTGGGCCAAATTGGATAAAAGAGGCAGCCATAAGGACTACAAGAAGGGGAAAGCGTGCGCCAACACGAAGGTAAGAGGTTCAGCCACCGTGGTCCAGGCAGCTATTATCCAATCTCTCTGGAATACACAGTGAAAAGGTATGGATGTAGAAGGATGTTGCCTGGTGTCACTATAAGCCCAGGGAAGTTTCAGGAATGTTCTCACAATTTTAGCATTTGATCAGCAACCAGAAATTCCTTTTGTCACCACCAGATTTGACTGCCCACCTGAATGTTTGGATTTTATTCAGGAGAAGCAGCCAGCAACTTTTTATGTTGTTGAGTTTTTGTGGCATCGGTCCTATAGATGGCTTGGAAAATCTTAATTGGTAAACCTTTAATCTTAGTCAACTTTCTTTTGCATTTTGTCAGTAACAGGAGTGTGTGCTGTTGGAGTCTAGGATACAAAATATGCATGTTTGGAAATTTCCAGTTTTAACTTGAAAATTCTCATGACTCTCTCAAGAAAACTGAGCTTTTCTGCCAGTTTGGCAAAACAGACTGTTTCCCATTATTTAGAAAGTGATCATTTATATTCTAGGTTCAAAGAAAAAAAATAGGCTGTGGAAACTCATACCAATTCTTTTTAAAAGGTTGGTATGTGTGGTATTTACTGCAGGAATTCCTGCTTTTACACACACACACACATAGACACAGAGCATTTTACTTTTTTTTAACCTGAATTATTGTGAGCTGGCGTGTAGGTGCTGCACTGCCTTGGACAGTGCAGTTTGAAAGCAGTTCTTTATATCATTTATTGATGTGTGATAGGTTGGTTTTGTCAGTAATCAAGCACTCTTCTTTTTTCAAAAAAGGCAAATAGTGCAGAATAGGATAAAATTAAACAGGATTCTGCCCCATTTCACTGAGGACAGTAAATGCTGCTCTTTCTCTTAAATAGTCACCTTTTGAGAGAAGGAAGTACTTTAATTGGAGGAATTAATGATTAATTCCTCAGTATAGAATTGTGGGAGAAATAGATCTTGTTTAGAGAATGTCATTTCAGATCTGTGGACTTATATTTTCCCCCAACTAGATATTAGAAAGTTATGCAAGTTTCTTAATTGTTTATCTTGTTTCACTTTCCAGTGGCTGTTTTCATATGGATGGAGGCATTTATAATGAATTACTGAAACTGGAACTTCAAACAATTGGGCACTGTTGGTAGTCACAGCGGGCAGTAGCTTCAACACCCCAAAAACCCAACCATTCTTAAGGTTTACATTTTTCAGGCAACATAAAAAAGGAAGGATTTGCAGGAAGACAAATGTAGTAGGTTTTGTGTATATTTAGGAATAAGCCTTCCAAGCCCTATGAGCATTATGGAGAAAAACTCTAAATTTTCTGCAAAATTGATTGCCCTGTGCATTCATTAGATTCAGGAATTGCTCTTATTTTGAATGAAACATAATGGGTTGAACTGACCTAGGGTGTTTAAGTCTGTGAAATGAAGATAGGTGGTTTATGCTGTTATGAGAAAGAGATGGAGGGAGCAAGATGTAGAGGTCTTTTAACTTATTTGAATAATAGACTATAAGAATGATTTTTGCATCTGGACTCTGAGTGTATTTGTTAACACTGTGGAAAAGATTGCTTCAATAATAGAGATGAAACATTAAAGAAGAGATTTAATGGGAGGATAAGTGGATAGTGCTTGATTGTGAGAGCATATGAAAAACCAGATGTGAGTGGAGGGTGATTTGCAGCTATGAAAGGCATTCAGAGAATTGAGTGTGACATTTATCTGGAAGGGAAGTGGTGAGCTGAGTTTAGAAGGACATTAGAGCTCCATTTGGTTGCGTTGGGCTTGAATTAACATCTAGACAGCCACAAGGAAATGGCAGAAAGGTGGAGATTTTAGCTTGGCCAAAAAGCAGCCAACTCTTGAGTTGGAGAAGTTCTCTGAACTGACAGCTCTGACAAAGCTGATTGAATGAGGTGATGGAAAGACAGTTTGTAGAGGAAGATCACACATGAGATCATGGATGAAGCCCCCTGGGAAGTTGGCAGTGAGAGGAATGAGAGTCCTTCAGGTGGTGCTCTGAAAGAATAGCTGGAGACCCAGAGGAGTACTGAGGCTTCAAAGTCATTAGGAAAGGATGTGCTTTCAATAAAATACATGTAACCAAGTGTCTTTAAAACATCTCCAAGTACAGTTAAAGTGCATAAAAGGAATAAAGCATCCTGGGTGTGATGTTTGACTGAAGAGGTTGCTAGGGATTGTGTATCATCCAAAAGCTTAACCTATTTCATACACCAAAGCCAAGTCAGAGAGAGTTAAAATGGAATTGGAGAGCTGGCTTCAAGAGAGTGATTGTAGAGGTCGCCTGTGGTGAGGTGGTGGTGAGATAACCAGAGAGGCACATGAGGCTGTGTGTGGCTGTCCCTCACTGCATGATTGAGAGAGAAACCTCAGAACTTGCTGGTGTTGGGGAAGGACCCCAGTGACGGGAGTGGGCAGTGACTGCAGTGGGCATATTTTTTAAACTGAATTTCACTACATATTCCTCTTATCTTTTCATATATGTTTCTATTTATTTTTTGTTTCCTATCCTAAAGCTAATGTGCCATTAAATGTTTAAATGTAGTTCCTAAGAGATAATCATAACTGTTCAAAGCAGAGGCCTTTTGAGGACTGAATCATGTCTGATTTGATGTTTCTTAACTCACTTAGCTTTATATTCCTAATGTTTAATGTAATTTGGAAACTGTTGATTAAAAGGTACAGAAATTTAAGTGGGCATGTGGAGATGATAGAATATAATATGATAAAGTTTAGGGATTTATCCACGTCAGAACACAAGTCAGTCATGTCTTTAGGAAGCCTGGCTTCTGTACGCTTGAATATAAACCATTTCTGAAGTTTTCATACTTTGTAGGATAGCTCTTAACTGCCCATTTAAAAATTGTTCAGGGATGAGGTGCTGTGCCTGGAGTTGGGAAGCTTGTGCACATGGCCAGCATCCAGGCTAACCAGAATTCAGATAATCAGAGGTCACGAAAGCAAGTTTTGGACGTGATGGGTTGTTCAAATGTAAATAGTTACAAATGGTGCTCTCTCTTCATTGGTTATACAGAGAATACAGCATTTCAGTTTGCATCTAATGTTCCATTACCGTGGTGTTGTTACTGGAAACTTAATATAATCTGTCTGGAAGATCTTGAGCAAGAAGTGTTTTTGAGGGGTGAGACAGCTTCAGTGCAGGGAGTTGCAGCAATTGCTTGGAGTCAATGAGGGGAAAGGGAACAAGGAATAACAGTAGCTGCCTTTATTTGGCTGTACTTGGATCTCACGGAGTTACTGCTGTCTGAGACTATCAGAAGGTGGGTTTTTATGAGACATCTGAAACTGGAAGAAGCATTAGAGGTGGAAAAAATCTTTTCTGTTTTTAATTGTGCTTAGAATTTGTTTTATAACAACATAATTTAATGTTTTTGTGATGGTATTAAAAAAAAAGTAACTTTGACTGTAAGTTACTTACCTGAGCATTTTCCATTCAGAACATCTAGACTGTTAAACATAACCTAAATGCTTTTAACCACATCCTACTATGAGGGCAGGGAGGGGAAGGATAGAGAGGAAAAAAACTTTTTCAGTTCCTGTGACAAAATTGCAGGCAACTAGTTAATAATTTCATGAGACCTGAGATTGAATAGTCTGATTTTAGTACAATTCCTTTGCTGTTGTGTACTCCATCATAAATATTTTATAAGTGGAAATTTATCAAAGAATGAAAGTCACCCAATTCAGTGTGTTCTTGTTGCTTATTGAAATCCAGGCTCTTTGAAGATTGTAGTTGTCAGCTGAGCAAAATTATTACCTGGGTAAATCTGATATGCTGAGCTAATTTTCTGAAAAGTTTAAAAAAAGAAAGACAAGGTGGTGTTTGGGAGTTACACTTACCTACAAAGAAAGCAGTGTTAAACTGGAAGAATATAGTAGATCCTAATTGAGGATCCCTTCTATCAAATTACAAGATGGACACCTGTTCAATATACAATTTTATTTAGGTATTTATTAGCTCAGGGGTTGGGCTTGCCTTTTGTTCCAAATGCTTTCGGGTTCCTGAAGCTACTGAAGAAGCAGTGGTGTTACTGTTGCCTTCCCTTTCCTCTCGACTTGGATCTCTGCCCTCAGATTTATGTGACTTCTTATCTTACGCAGTAGTCTTACGTGGAATTTGCATGGCAGTAGCTATGTCATCACTGCTGTAACTTGTACTAGTTTTCCATCATTCAGGCTTTACATCTGCAGTTTCATAGTGCTTGCAGAGTTTATGCCCCAGTGAATACGTGGTGAGAACGTGGCAGCCTGTAAGAACTGTCAAATGGGGATAACCATTGAATACAAAGTTTTGCTTGGGGATTGGATGTTTATCAGAACGCTGACTCATGGTTAAATTTTGGCATACTTGAGAATTTCTCAGAGAGCTTTCTTGTGCAGCCATAAGGATCTGGAAAAGAATCACATGGCAGCAGCAGCCACCTCTGTAGCAAGGTCTTTATTCCGTGTCTCTGGTTTACTCGGTAGAAATCAAAGTGCAATAATGATATGACAAAATGGACTGTGTACTGTATTTATGTGACTGACTGCACATACCAACACTTTCTCTGTGGAGCTCGGTTTCTGTGGGTAACAAGTGTCTACTGACTATCTTGGCTTTTTAATCTGAAATTATTTTACTGTATCATTCTGTTCTCAGAAGGTACTTCAGCACTAGACACGCACGTATTTTGCATTTTCAAGTTGTTTATTAGCATTTGATGGTCTTTGTGAGCAGAGTGGAAAAAGATAAGAGAAGGTGAAAGACCTTTGATACGACAAAGGTTGGGTTGGAGAAAAGACTTGTCTGGTCACACAAGGTTTTTATTTACGTGATGTTTACTTCCCTGAAGTCTCCTTTGCTGCAGTAGTAGAAGGACCAAAGCACCAACAAAGGCATAAGTTAGAGTGCTCTGACTTGGCTACTCTGTTATTCTAAATGATGGTGTTTATAAAAACATTAGTATCCTGTGTTATCTGCTGTAGCTGTTGCAGTGCTACTGAAGATATTCTTACAAAAGGCCAGCTCAGGGTTTGGAAGATGAGAGGAAAACTTGTCATTGCTCCCTTTTGAAATTTTTTCTTTTAATTATTTTTTAAGGGAAAAAAATGGAATGTGGGAGGGAGAAGCCTTCAGAAATATTGTTGTGCTCCTGGTACTTGTGTAGCTTGGAGAGTATGACTTGGCAGCTCTTCTTAGAGCAAGGGTTGCAAGCACACAGTTTTACTTGCCTGCTTCCTCAGTCTTTTCACTGCTCTGGAATATCTTCATTTTCAGGTTGTGGTTACTGCTTTAACCGTATCAATGACAGAACTTGGCAGGTAAAAATAGAAAGACTGATCTGAAATTTCAGCTTATGTTTCAGACAAAGAGCTCTTACTCCCAATAGCCGTGGGCTGCTTGGAAGCTGCTGCAGAAATATCTATTTCCTTCAAGGACTGTCCAGTTACTGTGTGCTGGTTGTTTTGCAGTGTCTGATAATTGGGGCTGGACCCTGTGGCCTTCGTACAGCCATCGACCTGTCATTCCTGGGAGCCAAGGTGGTGGTCATAGAAAAGAGGGATGCCTTTTCCCGCAATAACGTGCTGCATTTGTGGCCATTCACCATCCATGACTTGAGGGGCCTTGGCGCCAAAAAGTTCTACGGCAAATTCTGTGCGGGATCCATAGACCATATCAGTAAGTACAGCCACTGCTGGGCACAGCAGCTCTGCTTCTTCCTGGGGAGAAGGAGGTGAGGCTGTGGGGTAATGAAAATTCGGCCTGCACCAGTCCCTGCTCTCAAGTTGTTATGGTACAATCCAGCATTACTTTTGCATCGTTCATTCCGGGCTAGTCATGAGATTGAAACACGCAGTGTTTATCTGTCATCTTTTAGACATTCCCAAGGCAGAGCTTCTTCCTACACTGAAAAGTACACTTAAAGCACAAACTGGGGGATTTTTTGGTTTTTTTTGATGGATAATTTTTCTATTTTTTGCTGATACATTCCTGCAGCTGCCACATTATTCTGTTTCTCTTGAGCAACTTGTAAAGAAAAATCAGTGAATGCTTTTGAACATTCTTGTGAGTGTCAGTCTGGAGAAAGGAGGAATAGTTTTGGCTTTGTTAATTTTTTTGTTAATTCAGATTGATGAAGATGTGTTTTGATTAAATAGATGTTTATGTTTTAAAATTGAGAATAATCTTGATGATTTTTAAATTCTATGAAATCAGTTTTCTTTGAAAGCTGAATGCTTTGGTGGAGTAGGAGTTACTTTTCTTCTCTTTTTTCTTCCCCAGAATTGACTGTACATGGCACAGCCAGGTGTTGCCCACCAGTCTGTGTTCTCTTTTTCTTTTACTTTGTCAACAAATGGTAAAACTGGAAGATCTTGGTAACTTCAGTCTTGCAGATTGCTTTTCCTTCTAATTTCTTTTCATTTTTATGTGTTTATGCATTTTGTCTTTTTTTTGCGTATCAGCACAACTAAAATTTAGTGTTTAGGTGAAGGATTTTTTCATTTCAGTATCTGAAATATGACAGTAAGGTGTTTGCCTTCAAATTAATTGAGTTTGCACACTGCAATTTTCATTCTCATTGCCAAAATTAACCCAAGAGGAAGGAGGTGGTGAGGAACTTCCTGTGCCCTCACTAATCCAAAGGTGTTGGGCTGGAGGTGCAGGTCAGTGTTACAGCCAGGCTGATCCAGTGGCTCTTTGCCACCTGTGCCAAGTGCAGTCCTGCTTGTGCTCCCTCTCCTGCAGCTCATGTACTGCTTGTTCCCCTTGTTGCTGATTAGGGGACTGAAACATGACAAAATTACTTTTTATTCTTTGGAAAGGGTTGGGTTTTCAGCAGTGTAGAATTTTCTTGGCATGCTGTGATATTGCACACCACTGGTGCCTGAATGAAGTGCTGGAAACACCGTGGGGGAGAAGAAAGTGTCAGCTGGCCTTTAAGTCAGTTTATCAGTAATGTCACACGGACACACATGGGCACTTGTGCTCTTTTCCTTTTCTTCTATTGCTTTGTCATCTGCCTTTTTTGCAGGTATCCGTCAGCTCCAGCTCATCCTTTTGAAGGTTGCCTTGATCTTGGGAATAGAGATCCATGTCAATGTGGAGTTTCGGGGGCTCGTTTACCCTCCCGAGGACCAGGAGAATGAAAGCAAGTAGCTTTGAAATGGGTACAGAGAAGGGGGAAGTTGTGGTAGGATACACAGGCTCCTATTCCTTAACTGTTTTTAAGTCCTTTCCTTGTGCTCCACTAATAAGAATAGTTAGTAATCCATTTTTGCTTGGGTTTTTAGTAGGATTTGTTTTTTCTAGTGACAAATCCAAATTAGTTACTGTGTGGAACAAAGTCACCAGAAGGACTACACAGAACTAGACCAAGACATGGTAAATTGTAATTGCTTCTAAAATACTTAAGCCTATTGCATAACATTGTGATAACACTTAAAAACAACTCCTTTCTTTGCATTCACTGAGGGTATTTGTATTGGTGAATGATCCTTGTTATGCTTTTAGTATTGCTGTGAAACCTGTTCTCTGCTCACCACAGGAGATGTGGCTTACTTGGTTTTTGGCCTTTTATTAATTGTATAGGAGTAGAGAAGTTTGTAGTGGCCCTTAAAGGAAACAGGGGAGTATTAGCAGAGCTGCGTCTGCCTCTGATTCACGTGGAATCACAGGATTCAGGAATAGCCCTGTCATCAATGTAGCTGTCCTGCAGGGTTTCTTGACTGATCATGTGATGAAGGGTTTATTGATAGTAAGAAGGGGTTTTATCTATTTTTTTCTATTACTGTTGCCATTTATGTTGTCATTAACTTGGAGTTTACCTACAGGAATAGGTTGGCGTGCATTGGTCCACCCTAAAACCCATCCCGTGTCTGAGTATGAGTTTGAAGTAATCATTGGAGGGGATGGCAGGAGAAACACCTTAGAAGGTAATGGTGTGTCCATAATTCACCTCCAAATAGAACTTATCTTGAAGTTTGTTAGAACAAAAATGGCCTTTAACATGGCAATCAGCATCTGGAAGGACACTTGACAAGTGAAAGGGAGATTAAAAGTCCATGTGGAAATCCATTTGTAGCAAAGATGTGGGTGGTCTTTGTTTTCTTCCTCTAAACTAGCAAAGGGATAAGGGGTTTTGATCTGGATAATTTTCCTCACATTTTTTCTTTGGTTGAGTGGTGTTATCACTCCTACCTTTGGGTATAGGGTGTTGAATATTATTCTGTGTAGCAGAGATTCCCATATTAATATTTTTTATGGAAACTGCGGCTTTGGGAACAGAGATGAGAGAGGGGGTGGCGGGGAGCTTTTTCCCTAAACAACACTTATTTTTCTGATGAAGCAATTGTTCTTTCCTCTGTGGAGGACTTTGTAAGTCATCACATCCCTTCTCTCTTTATTTTGTGAGTGCACCTGTCTGTGGCATACTGAGCCTTCTCTGAAGGTGTGTCTGGTTTTCAGTGTTGCTGCTTTCTCCTTCCTGTAGGGTTTCGCCGGAAAGAATTCCGTGGTAAACTTGCAATTGCTATCACAGCAAACTTCATCAATCGCAACACCACAGCTGAAGCCAAAGTAGAAGAGATCAGCGGTGTGGCCTTCATCTTCAACCAGAAGTTCTTCCAGGATCTCCGAGATGCCACAGGTTTGCCAGCACTTGACAGATTTCCAGTGAAAACTGTTCGTCTTTATTATTACAACTTTGCAGCTCAGATTTTTTTCCTTAATCAGAAATGAACATCTTGTGCAAGGCAGTCAGTCATTGCTGTCTCTGAAATCTGACTTCCCTGTTTGTGCAGCTGTTCTGCTGTACAAAGCAGATGTGTGTCATTTTGGTTCAGAAGTGGAGAATTTACGGTTTTCAGGAAATCAGAGCATCCTAAATGGGAAGAGGTCATGAATCCAGTGTTCAGCTTTTTGCACTCCACATCCGAATACAAATCTTAGAGTGATAATAAATGGATTTTTTTAAAAGAGGTAGCTTTATGCAGGTGAAATGTGCTGTCTGTGGTTTTGTTGACAATTCAGATTTTAAAGTCACCCAGAGTATGGGAGAAGGTTGCTTGGCATTCTCTCTGACGTTTTCTAATAATGCAGCTTCAGTTTACTTTCTTCTGATAGAACCTTTGCTGCACATAACTCCTAACTTGTTCCTTCACTAGCATGTCTTTTGTTCTGTCACAAGGCATTGACTTGGAGAACATTGTCTACTACAAAGATGATACACACTACTTTGTCATGACAGCCAAAAAGCAGAGCTTGCTGGATAAAGGAGTGATACGGCATGTGGGTATTAACTTCTCCTGTATTCTCTGTAAGCTAAAATTGTGGTGACAGTTTACTTTTGGTGGGGTGAAAGTAGGAAAACATGCTTTTCCTCCATCAGATGTTTTTATACAGTTGTTGTATTAGAACATGAATGTAATTGTGTTCTAAATGGCAGTTAATGCCCTTCTGACGTATTTTAAACCATCAGAAGAGTGTTACAAAACCTGTCCTTTTCAAATTTGTATCCCACTTGTGGCCCAAAAGGCCATTTTTGTAGATTTGGGAGTTTTGTTCATGCTAAGTTAAAATATGCTGAAAGGACATTTGGTAGCTTAGTTGAGCTTCCCTCACTTTATGGGAATGAAAAATGCTCAAAAGTTTCCTAGCTCTTTCCCAGTCAGAAATGCAAGCAGGACTGTTTGCAATAAAAGATTTATAGATTTTCTCCTGGAAGCATTAACACAGATAGGAATGAGAGAAATTAGAAGGCAAACTTGTGTGAGTGGATTTGTCAGAATTTTAATGCTGTATATACCAGTCTTAAAATAAACTTGTGGATTTGACCGTGGCCCTTTCACTTGGCTGGTTTTGGCAGGACCACGCTGACACCGAGGTCTTGCTCTCACGGGAGAACGTGGACCAGGAGGCTTTGCTAAACTACGCCAGGGAAGCAGCAGATTTCTCCACTAACCAGCAGCTGCCGTCGCTGGACTTCGCCATCAACCACTACGGGCAGCCCGACGTGGCCATGTTTGACTTCACGTGCATGTACGCGTCCGAGAACGCGGCCCTGGTGCGCGAGCAGAACGGCCACCAGCTCCTCGTGGCGCTGGTCGGGGACAGCCTCCTGGAGGTTGGTGTTCAGCGGCTCGTGTGTGAGCTCTGAATGGAAGCGTGAGCACAAACCTGTGCACCCGTCCCTGAAACTGGCGCTGCCTGTCAGAGAGGCGCTGTGAGGAAAGCTGCTGTTTATTATAGAATAAAGTGGGAGGCTTGAAGGGAGGGTGGGAGTGTTGGGAAAACAGAATATTTAGCATGGTAATGATCTCGCTTAAGAAAATGTGTGCAGAGCTTTTTCTGAAGTTCTGTCTGTTCCATCTGCTTCTTGTTGGGACGGGTTGACTCTCTACAGAACCTACTGTAGGCCTGCTAATAATTAGCATTTTGTAGTTGGTTAAAAAGTACAGTCTTGAAGAGAAGCTGTTAAGGCACTCAGGCTATGAATTGTTGTTGGAAATAGAGGGACATTGGCTTTGGGAGAACACATGAGCTGTTCACCATAAATCTGCTTTCCTCTAACCCAGTGGGAGTGGAGCTTGGAGCTAATTACTGAGTTATAATTTCCCAGCAGATTACTGCCTGAATATGTACTTGATACTTGTTTAAAATTTTCCCTAAGCGATGGTTTTCCTTTCTCTGCTTTGTTTTTTTTGGTAACTTAAAATATCAGCCATTTTGGCCAATGGGAACTGGAATAGCCAGGGGATTTTTGGCTGCAATGGACTCTGCTTGGATGGTACGAAGTTGGTCGCTCGGAGCCAGTCCCTTGGAAGTTCTTGCAGAGAGGTAATGGAGAAAGTGAATACATGTAAAATTCTAATCCAATCCTCCAACATCTCATCATTCATTCCAGTTTCTTTTAGTACAAATATGTAGACAGAATGGGAGATACAGCCTCTCACTGTTTTTAGAGAATGCTTGAAGGTATAATTCAGTTGAAGAAAAAAAATTTCAAAGGAGTTGATAAACTGAAGTATATGGAGGAGTAAGAAATGTTGCTATTCTTGGTCCTAGTTTTAAAAGGTTAGGTGAGGAATCTTTTCTTTAGGTGCTCATTGACATTGCATGAAGAAAGTGAGCCCAAGGTACTGTCACCATCTCTGCAATAGCAAACCAGATGAAGATGTAGGTGCCTTTAAAGTACCAGAGGCAGAAGTTCTTGCCATCTCCTATTATCTTGTGATTACTTTCTATTATTTCCTTTTAAGGAAGCTGTGACCTGCTTTTTTTCATGTTGTCCTTGGTCACTTTGTTTCATATAAGCCAAGCAGCATCTTGTCTCTTTTGAAGTATTGAGTTCTTGATGTTTTTATCAGCTTTGCCTGGGTGTTGTTTTGGTGACTCAAGGTGCTCTCTTGGAGATCAGAACTCGGGTAGTTAGAAGATGGAGTAAGTAAAAGCAGCACTTAGTAGATCCTATTTTAAACTTCAGCTACTGCAGCTTCTGACCATCAGGAACCATAGTATAATTTCTAAAATTGCACAATGGCACAATTCATACTTAGAATTCCATTTGTTTGAATTTAAAAAAACAGTGAGAAAAATAATGTTGCTGTTGAAGCCAGACTTCCATCACCTTTCCATTTGCCACTTCAGACAGCAGTAAGAGCTTCCCTGAGCTTTCTCTTCCACATACTGAACAAAATCAGTTCTCTTGGCCTGTCCTCACAGGACAAATGCTCCAGTGCCCCTCCAGGCCCCTCTTCCTGAGCCCCTCCTATGTCTCAGGGTCTTTATTGTACTGGGCAGCCCTTTCAGTTACGCTTAGTGTGTTGTTCTTATCCCTCCTTTGGATTTCTGAAGTTATATTAAAGTGCAGATTTTAATATGCTTATGCTGACTCTTAGCTATGCAGTCTCTGAAGTGGTTAGATTTCTGATTTGAATGTTTATCTCTCCAGAGTTTACTTAGCCATGGTAATAGTGATGCATCTCTTTAAAAAAAAAGGCAAAACAGAGCAAAACATCAAACCAGCCAAAACAAACCAAAAACCCCAAACCACCACAAAGCCTAAACCAAACAAACGAACCAAAACAAAACCCCAAACTTTTTTTTTTATGTTATTTTCCCAAGGGAAAGTATTTATAGGCTACTGCCTCAGACCACCCCAGAGAACGTGAGTAAAAACTTCAGCCACTACAGCATCGATCCTGCCACCCGATATCCCAATATCAACGTCAACTTCTTGCGGCCACAGCAGGTAAGTCACAAATGGTGCTTCTCAGTGCTTGTCATCTGCAGTGTCTTTCCTCAGGTGAAGCTGTGCCAGTGTTTTGGGAGCAGAGAGTGATGTGTGTCTAACGTGGAAGCAGTGGAAGGCAGATATATCAGTCAAGAGTAGACTTTTGTACTTGAACAAACTCCTTTTTAGGAATTTTTGGTTTTGGTAATTTTAAGTGTGATATAATGATACAGGAAACCTATAAATTTGTTTTTGTGTGTGTGCACATGCATTTTCTTTGTAATAATCAAGTCTAGCAGTCTGTCAGTGCAATTTGGTATCCACTGAGCAGCAGCAGTCAGCTGGACTGTTCAGCACTGATGAGCTGATCCTTGCTGTAGTGAGGTTCTTGGGGTAGGATTTCTGCTAGCTACATGTACTTGTCTTCCTTTTTGTGCCTTGGGACGTCTCCTTATTGTCCTTTGGTTATTTCTGTATGGATCTGGGGTGCTTGGCATGTTGATCGTCTTAAATGTTTTTGTGTGTCATTTTAGGTGCGCCACTTGTATAATACAGGAGACTTGAGGGACATTCACCTGGAGATAGAGAACTTTGTGAACTCCAGGACACCAAAGCTGACTCGAAATGGTAGGCCTGGCTGCTGCCCTGTTCCTGTTGGCATTCTGGAGCTGGAGCAGTGCAGGAACTAGAGAACAGCAGGGCTGTAGGGTATTATTTAACCAGTCTCTGCATTTAGAACATGCATCCAGTAATTGTTTTGTCAACAGCCTGAGCTTACAAGTTTTTAAGTTTCTATTAGCATGGGAATTTATTTGTTTGCCTAATTTCCCTTGCCTTATAATGCTGTTAACTTTCTAAGCATATTTACTTGTACAGGCAGTTCCTTTCACCTCCTTTATCTATAACAGTGTCCTTGCTTAAAGTGCAGAAGCCTGGACTGAGTTTACTCTAACAGTAGGCTCAGAATTCTTACAAACATTACAGAAGGTATTGCTTGTGCAGTCTTGCATGTTCCTGCTTTCCTTTTCTTAATCTCTGTCTGTCAACCAAATGAAACCTCACTTTGCTTGCATTATTCTGAGAGCTAGATGCCTTGTGATAAGCACTTCAGTATCTGTCTACTTGTCTCTACCCTGAGGGGGTATGTCAGACTTTTCCTTTTGCACGCCTTCTTTTGGATGCCCAGATAGTGTTTTGGGATTCTGGGGTGGCTCATGGCTGCTAAGCCTCCCTTTCACTGCTGAATAGCTGTGTAGTCTCTGCTCTTTGCCCTGCAGCCACGTCCCTTTAGGCTGTAATCTCATCAGATCTTCTGGTAAGACAAGGTCAGAAAGGGTCAGTGCTTTTAAAGGAAAGTTTTCAAGGGAAAAAGAAGAAGTTACAGAAGTACAGATGTAGTTTTTCCTCTAGAAATGGTATATCTGGGCTTTAGAGAGCATTGCTACTGGACGTCCTTTTGATCATATTCAACAAGCCTTTGCAACTGTTTTGTGTTTCCTGGGGCTCTTTTACAATGGCTAGGGTGAAAAATCTGGCGCGTTACAACTTATATAATTACTTTCCAGCCAATTAAAAATACTTTCTTGGATTTAAAATAGATATGATAGTATTTTTAAAACAAAATAAGAATCATGTCCTCCATTATCCATTGCAGAAGGAGCTTGTTTTTTTACATTAAGGTTTTGCTTGTTGATTCGTGGGGTTTGTGTTGTATTTAGAATTTTGAGCTGTTGTGAATTTCTATTTTAAAATGTGCTACTTTTTTTACAGAGTCTGTAGCTCGCTCTAGTAAATTGCTCAGTTGGTGCCAGAGGCAGACTGATGGATATGCTGGTGTTAATGTGACAGACCTCACAATGTCATGGAAAAGTGGCTTAGCTTTGTGTGCCATTATCCACAGATACCGTCCAGACTTAATGTGAGTAACTGGCTGCTTCAAATAACTGGGAAGGGCAGGAAATTAGTGGCATTTGGAGATGATAATAATATGAAGTTTGAGGCAGTGCATTTGTGACTTATGAAGAAATGGATTGAAATGAATTGGATTAAACTTGATGGAAACCAACGTCCAGTGGTTCACTAGCAGAGTGGAAGGTCATGATAGCTTGATGAATTTGAAAATAAATGTGTTGTCGTTTTCCCTTCTGGATGATTTGGCCGAATTAAGCTTCAAATTGGTACTGACTGGAAAGCATTATTGACTGACAGATTTTGTGTGCAGTGAGTAAGGAACAGCTCATAGCTTCAGTTAAAGCTCTCGCGAGTGAGTGTCTGCATGGGCCTTTATGAATTTCCTGTTTAACAAAGCAACTCTTTCTAAAGACTTTCAGGCTGCTCTTTTTAGGAGTAGTGACCCAGAGCCTAAATAGAGACGTTGTTACTGATGGCACACTGACTTGTTGGTTGGATGAATGGCAGAGGTGTCCTCTTCAGTGATACACTGGGTAAAGCAGTGCCCAGATTCTAGAATGAGAAAACACTGGCTGGTAGAAGGGACAGTAGTAAAGACTCTGGTACTTCCATCTGAAATGTCTCCAACTTCCCAAAGGGACATCAGAAAAAGTAAATTCTGTAGCTGTACTTGAAGACATAATCCACTGTAAAAACATACTGAAAAATTGTGGAGTTACTCCAGTCCATGTGCACTGAATTACTTCTGTATTGGTGTACTTGGGCTGACCTGAACTACACTGTTTAATTGCTCTGTATCTTGTGGAAAGTTCAGACAGCTTTTAAAATGCAACTGTCTACAAGCTATAGCTTTTTATATAGTTATACAAGTTTTGGGAAAAGCCAGCAGGACAAAAGTATGGATCAGTCAAGAAAAAACGGGATGAAAAGTCTCAAGATTTAAGTTAGTTCCGAGCACACAGAAGATTTTAGGTAGGGGAAAACGGTACAGTCTTCCAGCAAAGGAGGAAGTGAAGATATATTTCAGAGGATAATACTTTTAAAGAAGTGAAATCTAGGTTTGTAGGAGGAGCAAACAAATTTTAAAAGAATATATTTGAGCCAAAGTTCACTGTAATTAAGTAGCATCAACTTTGCCACGTTGGTGGCAAAAAAGTTGAGGTTGCGAGTGGGGAAAAAAAAAAAGAGATGGATGCCTCAGTTGTTTCAGAAGACTGGTTTCTACTTGATTCAGTGCAAGGCCTCTTTGTGCCCTTTGCAGAGACTTTGATTCCTTGGATGAGCACGATGTGGAGAGGAATAACCAGCTGGCCTTTGACATCGCCGAGAAAGAGTTTGGAATATCTCCCATTATGACTGGAAAGGAAATGGCATCTGTTGGAGAGCCTGATAAGCTGTCGATGGTGATGTACCTCACACAGTTCTATGAGATGTTCAAAGACACCATCCCCTCTAGTGGTAAGCAGTTTGGGGCACTTCTGTCAGGTTTAAAGGCTGCTCCAGGGTGAATGTGTGTGCTTCAGTTACCTTCATGCTGCTTGTGTGTGAGCACTCGCTGTAGCTCTACATTATAAAAAGTTGACTTGTTCCTGGTGCTGATCACGACCATGTTAGCAGGAGCAAAATAAAGAGTTAATGTACAATAATGTCCTCAAAAGTCCTAAACTCACTTCTAGCGCTATCTAGCACTACTAGATAAGTTTTCTACTTTCTTAGTATTGTTAAGGGTTGGTTTGTCTTAGCTAATGTTAGGTGCCTTGCTGGTAGTTGTTGAATAGGTAATTTCAAAACACCAGCTGAGTTTTATACATTTTTACCATCTGTGGATGGTGAGAGTAACTTCAGGCCAATGAGGAGCAAAGCATCTTTGATTAGAACTGAAAGATGTAATTACCTAACCCCAATCAATATGGCCAGCCTTTAAATATTGATAATGTTGTTACAGCTCTTTATTGCTGATGATCTTAATTCACATGTATCTCTCTGGTGAGGGGAAAAAATTTGGTTTAATAGCCTTTGATAAATATAATACATATCAGGTATTATTTCTAAAACTCTGGGCTCTTTTTAAGAATACTGATGATCATGTTCTTTAAATCATACTCTTTAAATATAAAAGTAACACAGTATCTATTATGGGTGGTTATAAACCCTGAAAGAACTGCTTTGGGCAAAATGAAAAAGAAGAATAGCTGGGAAAGGTATTAATTCTGGCCATTAGTCATTTTGTACAGAGGATTTAAGACAAAGACTGCTATGTTAAAGAAATCAGTGTGTCCTTCACAGCACCACAGAAACAAACTTCACTGAATTGCCTTGTTCTGCCTGTTTGCACTAACAGACAGCCTGGACCTGAATGCAGAGGAAAAGGCTGCCCTGATTGCCAGTACCAAGTCTCCAATCTCCTTCCTCAGTAAACTGGGACAAAGCATCTCTCGGAAGCGCACTCCCAAGGTGAGCAGGCCCAGTCCTGGGGGCACTCGTGTCCAAGCAGGGGTGCTAAAAATGCAGGTATTAGTGTGTGTTTGCAAGGATCATGTGTTCACCAGCTCTTGGTATGGCACAATACATGACATTTGTAACTGCAGAATTGCATTTGTAGTGTGTACTCTCAGCAGTGTATTTCAGTCTTAAAATCTTAGCCTTGTGGTAGTATTTTGTGGGCATATATTTTCTCTTGGAACATAGCTACTTGCTCAGTTTTCAGTGATTAGGAAGTGTTGAAGAACTGCCCAACTGAGGGTAGGAATCCCCTAAGGAGTATCTAGGACTAGAACCCTTTGCTTAAACAAATGGAGAATGAGCACAGAGACTTCAATAAGCTTTGCAGCTAAACTGATGAAGTGCACTGATGACAGTTATCTCAGCCCAGAAAGGTATGAGAGTTAATTTTGTTTCCTTTCCCCTACTCCTTCTGTTTTCAGGACAAAAAAGAAAAGGAGCTGGATGGTGCAGGAAAGAGGAGAAAAACCAGCCAATCTGAGGATGTAAGTATTACAGTGAGAGGTGTCAGGGTGCAAAATGAATGGTAGGTACCTTGTTCCCACTTCAGTGCTTTCACTTTTTTATATCTAGGCAGGGTTTATGTAAGTTTTTTTAGATAAAATGTAATTCTTCTTCGGAGGTTACACTTTCATGGTGTCTTTAGTGCAAATATTTTACTGATGTTTATGAAAGAGTGCTACATAACAAATGAAATGTTGCAGTTCCCTGATGTTCTGTTTTTACTGCAGATTACTGTGGTTTGATGAGGACAGCAACACTCAAGACTTTTTTAGTAAAGTCATGCAGTATTGTCAGGAGTGTGGTGCATATTTAAACTTTACCCTTGGTTTGTGCAAAAAGCACCCATTTCCAGTATGCCCCATAAGGCAGTCTTTCAAATTCAGTGTTTGCAGCCAAATGGGCACAGATGAATTAAAATTCAGCACTTTGAGTTTGTTGTTTGCAGATGGGCCTTTGGTTTTATGTCAAGGGCTTCACAGGGGTGTTTCAGCTGAGGTCTTTTTGGTAGGTAAGTGTATCAAATAAGGTTGAAAAGATGAGTAAAGTTTGACAGAACACTTGATGACTTGCCAAAGGAAATTAAAATCTGAGCTTTCAAGTGAGGCTTAAGAGATTTGTTATCTGTAGTATAAGAGATTTTCACAGCAAAGGGGTAGAAAGGAAAAGGTGATCTGGTTGTATCTTGTTAAATTTTGATGTCACTGATTGTTAGGAGGACCTCCCACGAAGCTACAGAGAAGAAAGGCCCACGCTGGTGAGTGCCCTGACAGAGAGGAGAATTGATGCTGCCATTGGGAATCAGAACAAAGTCAAGTCCATGGCAACTCAGCTGCTGGCCAAGTTTGAAGAGAATGCACCAGTGCCGTCCTCAAACTTACGAAGACAGGTAGGAGATGGATAATAAACACCTTTGTTTTGGAATTGTAGAGGAAAACCACAAATAAAAGCATGCATTCCTCAAGACTGGATGCTAGTGTTGCTTTTCTACTTCAAAGGCTCTCCTAGAGAAGAGTGAAGTTTACCCAAAGCTTAAAATTTACAAGTACAAGGTGGAGAAGAACTTCTTAAAAAAAAGTCTTATTTCTCTGTTATTGCCCTTATTATGTAATCTTTCACAAACATATTACCGGCAATTTAGTTTCTTTTATAACTACTATTGCTCTTTAAAAGCTTTCCAGGAATGTTCTGCTTGTACTGTTTAAGAACAATCATTTAATTTCTGATTTGAACATTTTCATATCAGGTTACATCTGTTTGTTCTTGTGAACCATGATTAAGCTCTGTACGTGTATGTATGTGCAGCAGATAAATGCCTGGGAGTTTCTTGGCAATCAGGACGTTTGTGTCATTCCAAGTGAGGCTCGATTGTTATCCAGGATGGTATCTGAGCTGCTGCAACTGCAGGGTAGTTGTCTTTGAAGTTAGATTGAGTCACTTCAAGCTGCTGCTGGCAGTGCAGAGTCAGCAGGATGAGGCTCAGTGAGGTTTAAGTGCCAGAGTCCTTGCTCTGCTGCATAAATCCATCTCTGCAGCTCGTGCCAAGCTCTGAGCTGCCACGGCCACATTGGGAGTGGGACCTGACCTGGCCACTTGAAGGCCAAGTCAAGTTTGTCTGTGCTACACCACACATCAGCATTAGCAGTGTAATGTGATCGGAGTGGTGATGTCTATCCCACCTTCTACCAATCAAATGTTTCTTCAGCTGCTACACATTGGCTGGAATACCCTGCCAATGATTTGAAGAAACAATGAAATTAAAGGAATGCTCCAAAAATATGTGAAGTTTCCCATTTTTGGATGTTTTTTTTCCTTTTTATGTTTTACTTGCTAAATGAATTCCCCCCTCCCCTATTTTTTTTTTCCTAAATGTTTGTCTGTCTTATTCTGTCTTCCATTCCTATGGCTTTCTTTGAGTTTCTTTCACTGTTTTATCTTTCCTCCTTGGTCCCACTTGCCCTACAACCTGCATGCAGCAGCCTGTCCTGCCTTACCAAGAACGTGTTCACAGCCAGCCTTCCGGCAGACGAGAGCAGGGCCGGCTTGCTCCCATTCCCCAGTGGAAACAGGTAAAGAAACTCATTCTGACTACAATGCCTTGCCTGCACCCAGCACCAGCTGTCACTGTTGTGTTTTTAAGCCAGTCCTTTTCCAGCACCTTGTCTGAGCCCATTATTTTAAATAGCTTTCAGTTAATTGAAGTCAACATCAGCCTTTGGTAACGATGCATGGTGTAATGTTTCAAAAATATTTAATCAAATATGCCCTCTTATGCTAGTTTCAACTTACCAAGATTTTTATAGATGTTGCAGCAGAAATTTTTGCTATAGAATTTCTAGATTTTTCTGTTAGAAAGAAATAAAGGGAACATGTAAACAATTATGGAAACTCATGAGGTGAAAGATGCCATACCATCTATGATATTGAAGCTCTTCCTTGGTGTAACTAGTAAAATTGCTTCTCGGTTTTGGTATTCCTATGTGAAATCTTAGGTGTTCTGTAGTAGCAGGAAACTTTACTGTGGTTCCCTTTCTTTAGATACATGCAGCTTTCCTTGCCCACTTCTCATGTTTGTTGCATTGCAGATTCCTGTGTTACTGTGAATTCAGTAAATTTTAGGTTTTCTTCCGCAGAGGGGTTCAGAATAGGGACCAACAGCAGAAAAATCAGCAGGTATCAAATTTTATTTTCTCTCCTATGTTTTGGCCCATTGTCATTGCTGCTGTTTTTCTTTCAGCCATGCACTTTCCAAAGCTAAGGCTTCTGACAGATGATCTTTTCAGGCATTTAGGGATACTTACTTCCCTGGCTTCCTCTGCTTCCACTGTTTCCCTGTGCACATGGGCTCCTCATGTTTCTGAGAGTGCTCAGAGGTATTTTGCTGAAAGCTATAATTTGGAGAAATATCTACTTCGTTCTGGCTGGAGTTTAATCAGAGCACACTTTGGAGTCAAGAGCAAGAAGATGACACTGGTTTGGAAATTCACTCTTCTTGATGAATATGGATTCACAGTGATCTTCATGTCAGAGGCATTCAGCACAATTAATGCTGCATGTCATGGCTGGTGCCATGATCTAGAAGATTTCTCTTCAAGGAAGAAGACCTAAGCCCAGGGGAGTTATTTTAAGTAGAACTGTCAGGATGCTTTGGTTTCCTGACTCAGAGTTTGTTCTTCTGCCTTTTGTCTCATCAAAATCTTCTTTAAATGAATGAGTGCTAATGAGCACTTTGAGATGGATTCACATCATTCATGATTAAGGCAAATTTTATTTCTTAAGAATATTTAGCAAGGGGAAAAAAAATCTGATGGAAAAAGCTGTACAATATTAAGTAAGTTGATAAGCACTGCTCATATTATTACCTCCTAGAAAAAGGAGAACTGGTTTGCACTGGCTGTCTCTCTCTGTTCAAACAAATGAAGTTTTATGTTTTAACGCTTGGAGAATACCACATTCCTGCACCCTTGAGATTTATATTTGAACCTGTTACTGAAACTTTATGAAGCCTTTATAATTAAGCCTTTGTAATGAAACACTGAAGTTCTTATTGTCATCCTTTTGTCATTGATAGAAAAAAAAGATAAATTTTTATTTCCTGCTTCTATTAAGAGAATTTTCCTCCTCACCAGAGAGCAGTTTGTTGTTTTTATTTGTTCTTGTTTATACCTGCACTACAGAACTTGAAAGAAATTTTTAAAAAGGAAGGAAAAAATCCTTCTGCTGTTCCTCGACTTCGATGGCATCTCTGCACAGGAAGCAATTTAGGGCATATCTTCGAAAAATCTTTCTGTAACAGTTTTACTTTCAGAGGATTTAAATTATTTTGTTCAACACTGGCAGTGATTGCCTTGTGTGGATGATTTCCCTCTCAAGATTACACATGGAGATGATCTTTCCTTGATCGGCTTGACTGCATCAACAGAAGATGATTGATTCCTGGGTCCAGATTTCTTGCAGGATTTGCAGTGCTTTGTAATGAAGAAGTGTAAAACTGGATCTCAAGGATCAAAATCTGCAGGATACAGTAGGCTCAAACCCCCAGCTGATAAGGGTCCCTGTTCCAAAGGTCCCTTACAGTTTGCCTGGGGAAGGGAAGAACCTGGGTTGCCTTCATCCAAAAGCCATGGACATGCACAGAGCCGTTTATTCTTGACTGAGCAGAGATCAGCTGAGCCAAGCAGCCAGCTTTGCCAAGCCCAGACAGAAACCCCTCCTGCAGGAAGCTGTTGCTGAAGCAGTGCCTTGGCTGGCTGCTGAGATTTCTGGTCCTGGTTGCTAGGCAGGCAGAACCTGAAAGCTGTGAGACTGCTCCTGTTGATGGTACGGGACTGGCCTTCCTTGGTGACATTGGGCACGCTGGCTTTGTAGCTCATCCCTGGGTGACAGACTGCCAGCAGGGAGCTGCTGCTGGGTGCCAGCACCTGTCACTGCACATGCTCTAAAGGGTTAGTATTGCTTCTGACAAGGTCTTTGAGGAGGCTGTATGTTTGCTAGAAAGAGCTGTTCATGAAGCTTTTGGAAAGGTTTCTCTTTTGGGGCACAGGTGTTGAAGTTCATGAGCAGAAACTTCTGCTACTGACTGAATATATCACATAGCAAATACCTTCTAGTGGAGAGTGCTTTGAAGAGGAGCAAAGCAGCTCCTGAGGGGGCAAAGGGGTGATGTGTTACTGAGAGAAACCACAGGTTGCCTAACGTTCTTACTAGCTGGTGAAATGAAGTTGAGATCCTCTCTTTGAGAGAAGAGCAGTTATATGATTGACAGGTTTGGTTCTTCCTGTCTTTTGGAAACTGCATACAAGAGGAAAGTATACTGAAAAAGCATATGAGTGATAGCAAAGGGGGAGAGTTGCAAGGGAAATGGTCAGGGTTGGACCCACAGTTTTGATGGGAAATTTGCATGTGGCCTGCTAGTGTCTGTCAGGTGGAATTCCTTAGCTGTACTTGCTTATCAGTTTAAATCTGGAGTCTCACTATCGACCTTGACTTAATTAAGAGGTATGAGGTGAGCAGTGGGCTTCTAAGGCAGGATTCCTCTGTGTGTTGTATAGGTAGGGTAGGGGTGGCTTGCTAAGAATTCTACAAAGAGTGAAATCCTGGCAGAATCTGTTCTGAAGCAGTTTTTACTTTCATCACAAGACTTTAATGCTGTCTTTCTTGCTCTTTGGAAGGTATTGCCTTTTCAAGGGAGTTAAAAACCTCATCAATCTGCTTCTCACCGCATTCTGTATGGCCTGCATCCCTTGTGAATTAGATTATAAAGTTTGATTTATTGAGTTACACTTTGAGGATGTTGACCTGTGTTGCCGAAATTGGTTTTGTGCTCTTACGTGCACCACAGCAGCATCTACTAATGCACGAAGATACTGTGAAGTGAAAGTGCACAGTGGATATGTAATGTTTTTTGTACGATGGCAATGTACCTAAGAAGGCTGGATTGTGTTTCGTGGTGTGGTGGTTAGTCTCCTCAAACGAATGCCTGCTTGTATAAGAACATCTTCCATCATGTGCTCTGTTGCTTTCTGAGCCATTTTGGCCACTTTTGGGAAAGAGTGTCTCATGTGGGATCATGAAGCCATTGAAAGCCATGTGGTCTATCCAGAAGAGGATCTGACTGGGCGTGGTGTGAGAGACAAGCCTTTTAAACTGAATTTTGCCCTGGATTTCCAGACTCTCAGCTTGCAGTCTTCAGCTGTAGTTCCAGAGGTCTCCTGTCAGCAACAACTTTTGCGTGTAATACATAAGCTTAAATCGTGTTTGTTGTGTACAAAGGTACTTGTAAGATGGAGATCCCATGTCTTTTGATGCACATCTTTTCTGCCCCTGGAGATGTGCTGCTTATTCTTTTGAGATCATATCCCTAAGTACGATAAAGGGCAGTGGTACAAACTTTGCAGCAATTTTGTTGGAACTGTGTTTTTTGAAGATGAGCAGTGACTGAGATGACCACAGACAGCAAGAGCTGAAACCTCAGCAGGAGAGAACTTACAATACCAATGATTTCTGCAAATACTGCTTCTTTACCTTAAATTTTTTATTTACATCCGTTGATTATTCTCTGCTTTGCTACAGTCATCCTTTTCTTTGCATGCTCAGAAATAAGTTCTACTGGAGGACTGACTGAGCACATACTTCATGCATTTATACAATATTATATTCTGAGCTCTGCCTTGGAAAAATAAGCAAGTTTGTGAAAATTTTGACATTTGAAATGCAAACTTGGCCTGGACAGATGAAAATCCATGAGCAGCTCTATGGCTGAGAATGTTGCCCTGCTTTCAGTTAGAAATTAGTGACTTCATAGCTAAGCCTTTGAAACAGCATATAAATGTTCCTCATCCACTGCAGTGCAAAGTCATATGCTCTAGGTTAAGCTGCTTGTAGCATCTGTTTGAGATAGAGGAGTGTATTATTTATTTAATTGTTTTGTTGAAAAGGAAGAGAGCACCCAAACAGATGTTAGTGCCAGCTCATCTGCCAGGGCAGTAACAAACATTTGTAATATCTCTATACCACGTGCAGTTTTTTGGAGACTTATCTAACAGTGGCTTTGGCTACACAGCATTTTGTTTTCTCCCAGTGCAACCGTTTCCAGATATGCTCTGGTGAGAACTCAAAAGGAAAGGAAAAATCAGGCAGGAGACACATTAATAAACAAGAAATGGTGGAGAAAAGACTGTACATAGTAAGGAGGTACAGCACTAGAAGGGCATATTTTCTGGTGTGTTAAATTGAGGACATGTATGTGCACTGTGTAATATGCAGACTATTAAATACAGCTACATTTTATCTATAAACCAGCTGGATTTCTTTTCTGGTAGAATATAGTACATTTTAGCTTGGCTGAGATGGTGCAATGTCTAAGTTAAAGAGGAAAGATCTGAAGCTGGGAACAGAACACTGTGAATTGTATTAGTAATGAGCTGCAAGCAAGAGTAATTAGGTCAACAGGATGGATATTTTTGTACATTGCCAGGCACAGCAATAAGTGATTTTTCATGAAGCAAAGAGAGCAGTCCAGTTGTGCTATGGAGAGTTCCAAGCTTTGCCTTTAACCAATTGTAAGACCTTGACTCAGAAGTTGCTGTTTTAATTGCTGATTGATACAAGTCTGTGTTCACTGCCTGTCAAATGTGATTGTGTGGCTCTGGATAAAACCTTGGGTCTCTCAGCTTCAGACACACCGTGGCTTTAGCTCGTTTGAGAAAGCTGTGAGCTTAGGATCGTAGTCTCAGTTCATGCATCCTGGCCTGTCTCACCAAACCACTGGTAATGTTATCTCTTTTCTACCATTATTATGATTTTTTTTTTTCTTTTTCTGTTTTAAAAAAAGATGAGGCATAAGGAGCGTTCTCGGACCTGCCCCAAAAAAGTGATCATGCTCTCTTCTTCCACTCCATCTTCCTCTCCACCGTATCCCAGGCAGCAGGTGATTCCCTCTGCATGCTCTGTCCCTTTCCCTTCATTGCTGCTTGTACAAGTGACTAGATCAGTTACCAAACAGCTTATTTACAAATACATTTCCCATTTTCTTTCTTTCAGATGCTAATAGGGCTTTCTCAACCTCTTAGGTTAGGAAGATAAGGCACATTAGCTCACTGGAAGCATGAAGAGTTTCCACTGGAGATTCTGAAATTTTGCTGTAGGCCAATTTTTAATTACAATAGCCTTTCTCAGTTTTGAGATGCAGCAAAGTAGAAATGAAATGTTTGGAGTAACGCAGGGAAAGAAAATTAAACTTTGTTCCATCTCCACTCTCTGTTTAGATAGGACTGAAAATTTGCCCTTGTATCCATGCAACTTTTTTAGGCTTGCTTCTATGAAGTGGTTTTTGAGTGTTGTAGTGGCCTGCACATGTCCACTGTGCTGCTTCTGTTTCTCCCACACCAGGCTCCTGTCTCACAAGCGTTTGTGTTCAGTCTGTCTGATTTTGAACCTGGAACAGTGAGAGCTGTTCTGAGCACAGCGTGTAAATGTGCATCCACGTGTTTGTGCACATATATTTGTTGTCCCAGTTAAATATTACCAGGAATCCCTTAGTATTTCTGTCTTCTTGTATATTGTCACTGTGTTTCTTTGAGTTGTATCTTTCTAAATTATTTTTTTCATTTTCCTGCTTTCAAATCCAATTCTTGATCAATCCTGAACCAAAGGTCCTGAAAAGGCAGTTGCAGTTCCATAGGGCTGTCATGACATCATGTAAGCATTGTACAAATTAATTTCCCCAGAGATGGAGCATATTTCTTTGCTGATCTCCTGTATACCTATAAACTCTGTAAAGGAGTATTACCTTTTAGCAGAGTAGACAAGTTTTATTCTTTGGCAGAAAGTTTGACTTGCCTTGGTGCTGCGATTTCTAGAACTGTAATTACATGTTGCAGTTTATCTGGTCTAATTATTGTCAGCCTCCAGGACACACATTCCGTGCTGCCTCTGTGGTGTCTGCAGGATAGATCAGGCCTGCCTACTGATCCCATTTGAAACTGTCCTAACAAAAAAGGGGATTGGTTTTCTGCCACACTGTGAGCAGCATACTTTGCAAGAAGGATACAGGAGTGGACGTCTAGGTGGAAGGGTGAGGAAAGCCCTTCTCATCAGCAAAACCTGCATTTAAACTCCAGTGTAACGTTATCAGATGCTGTGATAGCTAGCTGCCTTCCTTCTGTTGTTGGATACATTGTATGAGAGAAGAAAGGTTTGTCCCCAAGCTTACAGACAGAGAAACTAAGGCAGTTAAATGCTGAGTTTTACTTTCTAATCTATAGTATGGGATTCATTTTCCATGTAGAGAAATTCGTTTTCACTCCCTAAGGATCTGGTAGCTCTGTATTTTCCTTCTCGCCTCTCCAAGTGTTTGTTTGTCCTGTGTCTTTTTGGTTGCCTGGTTCAGTCATGAAAGCCAGCTACTGCCAAGTGTATTTTGACCATTTTCTGTGTCGTGTCCTGTAGAAGTCTTCCTTCTCTTAACTCAGGAATTTTTACCTTCTCTGCTACAGAACTGATGTTACACTCAGTTGAGTAATCAGCTTTTGGAGACATCCTTTTTCCTTAGGAATGATTTTTTTTCCCCCCTGAACTTGTCTTGGCTGAAGCCTCGTAGCAAGTCAGATGGATCTGTGTCCTTTTTATACTGATGTCTTTTAAAACCTATAATTCTACTCTTCTAATGCATTTATTTTGCCACTTCTTTTAAACTTTCCATCTCCTTCCCGTGAACTAACACCACAGTGTGAGTTATACTGAGTGTCTTACCATCTTTATTGCACTAATTTGATTACATTGTGGTACTATATTGTTGTTTATGGACCTAATATGAATATATACTTTTTAAAAAATTCCCCACAGGAGCCAACTTCTTATTGCCAGTTTTAGAATATTCTTAATAAACTTCTGCTCTTGTTACGGCTTCTTTTCTGCCTGCATCATAAGAAAAATCAGATGAAGTATGTTCTGATTAGGGAGTTGGTCTGTGACTGTTTTTATGCTCATCGTTTGTTGCCTGCAGAGATTCAGGGAACCTGGTGCCGGCTATCCCGGGGAGCAGAGTCCCAGACAGGAAAGGGTAAAGAGCATGAACAAATGGCATGGGTGCTGATGACACAGAGCTGTGGTGGGTGTGTGCAATCCAGAGGGCAAATACAGGGGGTGGTGATGACACTTATCCTAATGCTGCTGTTGACACGCTGGAACTGCTGAGAGCCAGTCAGGAGTGATCCTTCCTGTGTGATAGCCACATAAATGCATAACAAGCCTTCAGCAGCAGTTTGCTATATGCTTTTATTTTGCCCTAGGTCTAGCACTTGAGCTCTTCTCCTTCTTCTTTTTCTCTTACACCTCTTCAGTGAAGTATGCTGTGGCTGTAGCAGAGCAAGAAGAGTTATGTTTTGTGCTAATTCATGCGAACATGGTTGCATTGTGTTCACTGCTTGCTTTCTGGGTGGTTAAGCAACTGGCATTCCATCTTGCCTCCTACAGGCCAAAGTAAAAGGAAGAATGATGAGGCATTATTTAGTATAGAGACTTTGAAGCCTTCTTAACAATGAAATATTCAACAGTCTGTCTGAATGGCTCAGTATTATACAGAAGCATGGGAAAAGAAAAGATAGGCACTCCAAAGGACCGGTTGATTTAAATTCATATTGACAAATAAATTGACATTCCAGTACAGGCTTTGAATGAATTAAGTCATAAATGGGAGCCAGCAATAAAACTGTTGCAACTTCCAGAATGTGTTCTAACAAAAGCCTCTTGTGGGCCGACTGTTTTCTGACAGGCAGTAGAAAATGAATACACGTGTCTGCAATGACACAGAAGCCCACAGCTTTATAATAGCCCCCAGTTTTAGTGAAAATGATCTAGTAGGAAGGAGTAGGTGGAACGGAAAGCAGCTTGAAAGTAGACAGCTTTATTAATGCATCTGAATGGGAAAAGTGTTTCTTGTAAACTGGGTGTGAACCCAATTTTCTGTTCTGCATAGGAGGACAATTAGCAGTACAGAGCAGCAGCCTGGCATTCTTGACAGATCAAGCCTCAAATTTCTTGATGCACATGTTTGTAGTTCCCGGTCCATTTCCTTTTGTGCTCCGCAAACAAATTAGCAGAAGGCTCTGTGATACTGCAGTGATATTCCTGCCTTATACAGCAGGCCACCTGCCAGGTCTTTTTTCATGTCACCAAGCGTACCACAAAACAGTTTAGGAACACTGATAGGAAAGACCAGAATAGCAGAGGTGTCAAATACTGTGTATTGACGTGGTAGTGCAATAAGAACAAATAGGACAGTGAAGTTGCCTAAGTAAAACTGGCAGCTTCCGTGACTGTTTGATTCTGCTGTTCTTTGCTTTATTTAGACAGGCTAATTAAACGTGCTCTCTTTGGTCTATAGAGTACTTACTTCACATATACCACCATCTTCAAGAAATTTATTCATTCTTTGAGAACCCTTGAACTTATGAGAACTATATTACCCTAAAATGTGCTTCTGTACACAAAAATCTAAGAAACAAATAAGTACAGGTTTAGATATTTAAAGGAACTCCTTGAGAACAGAGAACTATGGGGAAGTAAACTGACAAATAAGCTCCTTTGTGCATGATAAAGCCACACTTTAAAATTATTTTTTGATGGTAATGCCAGAGAGAGAGGCTGTGTGCTTGTTTGATTTTGGCTGCAGCAGTCCTAGGGAGAGTTGTGAATAACAATTAATTCAACTGTTTTTTCTTGCCCTCGAGGGTCAAAATGTAGCACTTCATTAGAACAGTAGATATTGGGGAAAAAACCCCCAGTCTTCACATGAGAGCTTTTGTTACTGTTGTGCATGTGGATGTCATACCTTTTGGCTGGCATTTTGGTGTCTCTTCATTTTTGTGCTGGTTTGTTTACTTCCTGCCTCCTTCCTCGTCTCGCAGAGATCTTCTCGTTTATTTTCTCATGACCAAGTGCCCATGAATGTTGAGCACAGGGCATGTCAGCTGGCTGCCCTCCTGGAGTCCAGACGTGCACTGAGGCATCAGGTGACTACAGCCCTGCCTATCTGGTGTCCTGCAGCAGTGGGATTCTGGGTACAGGTGAAATCTGGGGTCAGAGAGAGAAAAAAATCACCAAAATATGATGACCACTGCTCTGCAGTCATGTGGTTAAAACAACCGTCATTCTGTTTTGTGTAGTGTCTTTATTTGAGTTGCCAGTTCTTAGCTGTCTCCTTGTTTGGTGAGCGACCCTTTCTTCTGTTCCTCAAAACAAAATATAAACAATGAAGTAAAAAGCAGCCTCTCTACTTTTCAGAGTAAATGCTGAAAACCAGCTGGGCTCCAGATCAAGTCATCTCACAGTGGTCATTTAGCAGTCAGTTGCTCACAAATTTTACTTGCCTCTGGAAGCAAGAATATTCACATTTTCCAAGCATAATCCTGGCTCTGTAGCACTACTCTTGTGTCCATACTTCCTGTGTGGTTGTTTCCAATGGCAGAGCTGGCAGTTTGTGCAGATTGTCTTTGATTCCGGTGTACACTTTTGTTTTGTTTTGGTTTTGTGCTTAATTTTCTCTCCAGTCTGTTGTCTTTGGGATATGGGAGCATGCCAGTTTGAACTGTGGTTTCTTTGGTGCTCTCCCCATCTCTGTTTTCAGTTATCTTCAGCAGTGCTTGGCAAACTGCAGAGTGCTTTTTGGAAAGCACCATCTACAGAAGTGATTTTTTTCATAACTTACTGTTTTGAGTTAACCATCCCAAATCAAGCTGTCTTCTTGAGCTGGAGCATGAACAGTCCCAGAACTTTTGCTGGTGGGCATAACTTTCGCAAGCCCTACCAAAAAGAATTTTGTGACATTGAGGTCACTTCCCATTGCTGGGGTTTTTTGGGATGCCATCTTTTTCTGATGGTTAAAATCACAGAAGCTATTCTCCAAGAAGGAACAGCAAACCTTTGGCTAGATTTGAAATTTTGGGGACAAGCTGTGAAGGCCTGAGTAAGAAGACTACTTTAAACATAGTGACACCTCTTCGTTAAAGGGTGCCATGACTTAATATCCCAAGCATGGTCCACAATACTCGAGTGCATTTCCTTATTCAGCTGAAATGATGATACAGAAATGAAGGTCTAGACCAAAACATGTTGCTCCTACCTTTTGTGGTGCTCTCTGGTAATATTAAGCTCCTTCTGAGGGTGTAAAAGATTACAGCATTGCGATGCAAATATAGAAATTATTTTTGAAATTGTCTAACTTCTGTATTGTGCAGAATTGAAAAGGAGGACAGACTGAGAACACAAAGTAGAGAAAAGCATAAAGTGGGTAGGGCAGAGGAAAAAGAGGAAACAGATGTTGGAACACTGGAAGCAGGGATGGATTGTGATGTGGGATTTAAGGGAAGAAAACAAGAGAAATAGAGAGAAGGCTTAGCAAAGTAAGACATTTTCAGAGAAGAAACTTGATTAAATGTTGATTTACAGAAAATTTTTGTATGAACAATTTTATTTCCATAAATTGGGGAAATAGTGAAAGCCAAGCTCTTTTGCATTTTGCTCAGTAAATTTAATCTTGAGGTTAGCCTATTCCAAGTGGCTAGAAGTAGCTATTTTCATGGGTCATGCAGTTACATGACATTTAGTTTTCCTTTTTATAACTAAAACCATAATTTATTTTTCAAAGAAAGCCAGTTATTTGTAATGTACACTTTTCCCCCCAGACTATAATTTAGGAATCTGCAGTTTCTGCCAGTGCTGTTTGTCTGATACTTCCAAGTTTTGGTTTTTTCCTATTTATATGAAGTATTTCTTGGGAGATGGGCATAATCATCCATAGAGATAATGACAAGGGTGTATTAGAAGACCAAATTTTGGGTCCTCCTGCGAGGAACCAGTTTCAGTAGGATGCAGGTTCTCAGTCTGTGATTTATTCTTTGCCATTTAAAAATCAAGATGAGCGGATTATTTTATATTGATTCATTCTGTTTTGGTTCAGTGTTTCTAATCTGCTTACAGTAAACTTTAGGTTGGAAATTTGCTGTTAATTACTGGAAATACATACAAGCTAACTTCTTTCTCTTCTATCCCCCAGGAGAGCAGACTTTTGGTTTATAGAATTAAAATGTAGAAGAGGTCTCACATGGCCTGAAAGATGATCTTAGTGCCTTGGGCCAGTAATGGAGAACAATGGGAGATACAGAAGGAGCAGAGGAAATTGATTTGGGGTCTTTGCCAGTGGCTTAGTTGGTTGGGTTACAGGAGGTTGGACATCTGTGGAAGTAGGTAACTGCTTCCAAATGGTCCTAAATAATGTAAAACCCAATAAAGAGCAAATTAAGAATAACTACTCTGCCTCACTAGGGAGAAAGTAAAGATACACTGGGTATTTTTGTCTTAAGTTTTCCTGTAAGAGTCTTTAAAAAATTGTTCTTGATGGTAGCCAGAAAGGCCTGGGTTGGGGTTTTTTTTTAATTTTCTCTTCTCTCTTAGAAGAGAACATGTATGTTTGTGTTGATGTCTATTTTATGTTTTAGCCCGAGACTGAACCGTCTCGCCGATTCTTTGTTGACCAGTGGGAGCTGTCCCTTAGCCTCCGCTCTTCCAATCGCCCTTCCTCACCCTCCTCCGACTCTCTCCGACAGGTAGCCCTCGCCTGAGCCTTCCAGGTGCACTCAGCTGCCTTTGCTTGCCAAGGACACCCCGCGGGCCACGGCCAGGCTGGCACTGCTTCACCTGCAGAACCTCTGGGCGTATTCGTGCACGAATGAGAAGCCAGAGGCAGCCTGTGCCTGGCACAGCTCGGTTGTTGTCAGCCAATAAAGCAGTTTGAAACTGAATGTTTTTAACACTCGGTGTCCGTGAGAAGTTTGTGGTGCTTTTCACACTCAAACCAGGGTTTTTGAGCACTGGTAGTCCTTCTGGCTTTGCAGTGAAGCTTTCTGGGTTTGCTTGCTGCTTTTGTTGACGTTTTGGGCCAAACAACAGAATGTGTTTGTGCATATATGGTTAATGGACAGTGTGAAATAAAAAGTACTTTGGCTTTTTGAAAAATCACCGAGAATTTGAACTAGTTACGGTTTTCCTCCATAAACAGCAGTAACTTGATTTGACCTAAGCTGGAGCAAGTTCTTTGCCTGCTCTTGAAAATGTTGGAGGACGTTTTCTGTCTTGAAGACTTTTGACCATGGGAACAAAGATGAAATGCTTCACTTAATACCCATAATTAGTCCAGATGTGATACGTAGTCAAAAAGCAAAACCAATCAAAAACACACAACCCCAAATGAAAAATTCAGCAAGTAAATTTCTCACACCAAATCGTCAAAGGTACTGTGAGTTAATATTAACATACTCACTTTTTGAGCGTGGAATTTCATATGTGCTGGTAGAAATTTAAACATCCTAAAGGATCTACAGTTGGAGGTTTCAAATCAAAACTTGATCAGGGGAAACCTGGTTCAGCTATAAGTAAGCTTTTCCCATGGAAGTGCTTGATCTCTCTTTTAAGAAAACTTGAAAAGCTTCAAAAGTCTCTGATCATTCAGAGGAAATGGAAAACTCTTGGCCAAATTATGAGTGCCAGTTAAAAATCACTGCCAAAGAAAATTTTAGAAGTGAGCACCATTTTAAATGTAATGTTTGACAAGATATATCTCACTGAAAAGCAACTCTGCACATATGTGTGTGCACGCATGGAACCTGGAAAACTCTGAAAGACAAATCATTTGTTATTTCGTGCATATAGAAATACTGCAAGTGCTCTGCCTCTTGGAATGGAATCAGTAGACAGGTATAAATTCTTGATAGAAATAAACCCTCATTACTGCAGTGACAAGGAGCTTAAGGAATTAGGACTGCAGTGACAGCATCAGTAATCTCTGGCTGAGCACTCCATTTTCATAATCTTTTTCCCCAAAGAAGTACCCATTCTCTGGTGAATTTCAGTTTTTGTGATGCTTCCTGCTGTTCTCATGCCTGAACTTGTGAAGATTTTAAACATTGCTAAAAGGCTAATAACCACATATTAAGTTAGTTATTAGTTGTGGGAAATAACTGCTGTGCTTCAAGCAAGTTCTGCTATAAAGTAAAGAGGGTTTTAAGATACAGCTGTGGTCCTTTCCTTTTGTTATCCTTGGCATTTCACACTTGCTAGAAGCTGAGTGGCTCTCTGATCCTGTATTAGCTAAGGCTCCAGCTAGAAGTGTTCCTAATGCTGCTTAGTCTGGAAAAGGGAAGTTGCTTGGCGTGCTCTCTGCTGCTCCGAGTGAAATCCATGGTGTTTGCAGTGTGATCGAGCTAACATGGATGTAACCACCTCATTTTCTTAACCATGTAATTATTGCCAACGGTTGTGTTTCCTGCAAAAAACACTTCCTCCGCTCCTGCAGTGATTGAACTTGGCTTGCAGACACTCGTTTGGTACCATCTGAGGTAACAGCCAACTTGCCTAGACTGCTGAAAATACTGGAGGGTTTTTAGATAGCCAGAGTTGTGGAGTCGCTCTGTGCCCGTGATGGAGAAAAGCCAAGTCATAAAGCCATGTTCAGGGTTGAACAAGTATGTGTACCAGGTGGGTGCAGGTATGGCTTTAATGCATTGGATGAGGCTCTTCCATCTTTTCCATATAAACCTCTGCGTATTTTTAGCACTGGAGGAATTAATATTTTTGACTCACTGTGAGTTCTTTAGTTAAGGACTTCTCCCTGCTTGGTGAATGCTCTGTAAATTAATTCTTTCCAGGTGCAAAGCATACAAATACACTGCTGTAATCAGCATGTTGCATTAGACTATGTAACATGCCTTCTAAAAGATCTTTGTTTCGGATGTCAATTTTACCTGGAACCTAAAATCTTAACCTGTATTTAGCCTCATCTTTTAGAAGTGTCTGTACTCAAGTTTCCAGGGGCAAAATACCCCACAGGTGAAAGCAAGATCTACTCCCTTCATCATCACAGTATTTCTGGAACACTTAAAAAGTGCAAAATGCAAGCCTTCCTCTCCATTCCTACAGGTGATCCTGGACTGTACTGGTGATTTCTGATGACACTGGCTTTGCTATTACTACTTGTCACTTCATATTGTCCACTGTCTTGGCATGGTTTGACCTCTCTGCACCTTTTCACCACCTAACCTATCATCATTCTAGTCATTTTTTTTAATTTGATTCTTTTTTTCTTTTCTCACATCACTCTTGTTTTATTCAACCCATCTGGTAGAAGTATATAAAGATGTACACAGGCGGAGTGAGCTCATTGGCTGAGCAGATAGCCAATCGGCTTCAAAGGAAAGAGCAGCCCAAAACCCTTCTAGACAAGAAGGAACTGGTAAGACGATGTGCCGGGGATGACGTGTATTTGTGATTAGATGTCGTGTAGATCTGAAGTTTTGTGAGTGTCCAGTTGTTGCACCGCTGATGGAATCTGTCGTAGCTTTGTGAGAGATTTTTGTTTCCCTTTCTCCATCCACCCTCACTCTTGTCCTCATTTTCTTTGCCAAATATTTTAATCTAATGCCAGCGTCCAAAGACCGTGCATAATTAATTGAGAAACAGTTCATAACACTTCTGCACTGCTGCTTTTTGGAGGAGACACTGGTTTTGATAACGTAGGTCTAAGAATTGCTGTTTGAGGGGTCTCTAATGGTTTTGCCTTTCTTCATATGCCTCCTAAAGACACTGATTTCAGGGTCATCATTAATAGTACTGGTGTCCACTCATCTACCCAGAAGTAGCTTTACTCCTGATATATGTAGGTATCCTAGGACCCCTTTTCCTGGACAACAAGGTTAGTTTTTGGTGTCCTGGTTAAAACCGTGAGCTGTGTCCGAGAACTGCAGCAGCATCCAGGTGCTCCCGTATCCATGCCGACGAAGAGAAAACGCGACCGTGTGATCTCAGTGACGAGGCTGGGCGTTCACAAACTCAGCCATCCTTGTTTCTGCCCAGGGCTCGCTCAAGAAGGAGTTCCCCCAGAACCTGGGAGGCAGCGACGTGTGTTACTTCTGCCGCAAACGGGTCTACGTGATGGAGAGGCTCAGCGCTGAGGGCAAGTTCTTCCACCGCAGCTGCTTCAAGTGCGAGTACTGCGCCACCACCCTGCGCTTGTCGTCCTACGCCTACGACATCGAGGACGGTAAGGGCAGTGGCCTTCTGCTCACAAGTCTCTTCACTCTCCTGGAAGCTATTTTGTTGCTTAAAAATTATTTGGTGAGTTAGGGAAGAGAGGAACTTCCATTCCCAAGGCACTGTCTCTCAAGCTGTTGGAACTTCACGGGTTTCCTGTGGCCAGGTCATGCTGGCAGCAAAGCAGCCGAGCTCGTAGGAATTAATATACCATCATAACAACTGCTAGAATGCAGGGAAACAAATAATAGCTGGAGGTTTTAAAAAGCTTTACAGGCTGAGTTTGAGGGCTAGACCTTTTACTCTCCTCATTTGACAGTATTTAAATAAAACTCCCGAGTGTTTAATACGACTTAAGAGAAAATAACAGGTTGCAGAGAAATGTGGTCAGCTTGTTCTTCTTCAAGATACTGCAACTGTCCAACACGGTATGTTTATTTTAGGTGTAATAAATTAGGAATAAATTATAATCAGGGGCTGTGATAATAGGTCATTACAAGCTAAGTTCTGTTTACATAGAAAAAATGGAATATCAAAGTTGAGTAGAGGTAAGTCAGTGTTAGTGTTGTTACAGTAGTTACTGCAAGTAGAAGATTCAGCAATGACTCATTTTCTTTATCTGATTGACTAAGGAGGAAAGAATATGATCACAAAACTTGCTGATGCCTCAATTAACAGCATCTAACATGCTAAGAATTAAGAGAAGTTTCAGATATACCCTACAAGTCTGAGAAACCAGACAATATGGCAGCAACTGAGACTCAGTTTATCAACAAAGTGCGCATATTGAAAGTATTCGTTTAAGATCATCCATCACTTGAGAAAAGTGATCTCCTTCTAGGAGTAACTATGTATTGCAATTTTTGCTTGAGCAGTGATTGACTAAAACATCACAGTTTCTGAAAAAAATGTTTGAGAAAGTATTTCAGGTAAATGTTGATTCACATCAGCAGGTGTGCATTTATTTCCTTCTGCAGCTGCCCATCTTTAATCCAGTCTCAGTAGGAAAATAAGTGCAAAATGGTGTGAAACTAGTGACAAGTTAGGTGCAAAGGATTCTATTTCAGACAGGATTGTGTAGAAAACAAAATAATAGGAAAAAAGTGTTAGTACCAGTAGTTTTCCCCACTGATTGAGGCAAAGATAAAGTAAAATTTTAAATTATTGTCACAGGATGACACTCCAAGATATTTTACTGCAGACTGAAATTGATAGGTATCCATTGTGTGTAACTTGGAAGAATCTTTTAGTGTATACTGGGTAGAAAAATGGCTGTGGAAACACCATCCGGGTTAAGGGGCAAAGAGAACTAAAATTGTGTATTCATGATGCATTATATAATGACTTTAAGTAATGGACTTGCTGGGTTGTGAAGAATTGAGGAAGCTTAGAATCATCAAACCAGACTCCCAGTGAGGAATAGAAAGCCCTTTATCGCTTGTCTGGAAGGTCAGCAGCCTTGGCATGCAAGTTTAAAGGGGCCAGTGGTCATTTGGAAATCAACATGTAAAAGTAACATCTTTGTCAGAAATCAAAGTTGGGGAAAAGCATTTTGTGAGCACTGCTGTTATTTTGGGCATTCACAAGTGACTGAATATCTGAGTGTATGTTAAGCAGTAACAGACTGAGCTCCTCTGTCAGCTGTATGGGCTGAAACAGATTTTTAGTGATTCCCTCTGCAAGCAAGCTTGTGTGTGCAGTTATGGCCAGATAATTCTCAGTGAGGCAAACACAAAGCTTAGAGTTTCAGCCGACTTATAGCATTGATTCTGAAATATTACATGCCTAACAACTGTGTGTGTATATGAAGCGGATATGGCTAAACAGAAATCTGTGTTATCCTATCTAATGTAGTCGTTGTGAAAATGTAGCTTATGTTTCATTCTGAGTTTTCTTTGAGAGGAAAAAACCAAAGCTGTACACACATTGTTGCTGTTCATCTAGCTGTTTGAGCTGATAAGCATTCTGCAGCCTTCTGCACTCGGTGTCTGGTTTTAGGCTTCAAAATCTGAGAATTTTTATGTAAGAGCTTTTCAGTTGCTGCTCATTTCAGACAATCTCAAAAAGCACGTTTTGGTAAGAGCAAATATTAAGAAATATTTATTGAAGTAAAGATTTCTAGAAAGATGTTTATCACTTTTCCATCATAAAGCGTTGTGCAAATACCAGCACAGAGAAACTAGAGGAAGAGGCAGAGGTCAAAATGTCTGTTGGGAATGTATTAGCAAAGCTCTAGGAATGGGATAGCAGTGGAGGGTGCTATGGGCTGCATATGCCAAGCAGGATACGCTGACAGAGGTACTGTGGAAGATAATTCTGAGGCATCAGTTTGCTGCTTTTATTAGTACTAGCAGTATTTGTATTACAGTATTGCTGATGCTGCTTTGTCTTCCTGACAGTGCTCAGATACCAGTGGAAAACCTCTCTACACTTCTGGGGTGTTAGTAAAACCAGTAGGATCACAAAAGGTCTTATTTGTGAAAATGAATCATTGTCCTTTCTACAAGTAGCCACTGTGCGTTTTGAGAGATGGTTCTTTGGGAGTTAACACTGTCCTCTCCCACTTTCCTCTGCTGGTTGTATTCATTCTTGCTTTTTCCAAAAGTGCTTCTGCCAGCTTTTCATGTGACGATTTCTTTGTTCCTCGCACACTGCCGCATTGTTAGCATGTGATACCACACAAGCCTCACAGCTTTGCTTTGGCGTTTGATCGGATTTTCAACTAAATGGCTGTCAGGCACGCAATGGAAAGGAGGCTAGTTACAAGGGGAGAGAGCAGGGCTGGAGCTGAAACTTCAGCCAGTGTTTGCCTTTGCATACAGTGAAGAAATCACAGGCAGCAACAGGAGTGGCAGCAGAAAATAAGTTGCAGTGAGATGGACATTTATATTGTGCTAAATTCCTGTGTTCCTGTTGCTGACCATCACTTGTGTTTTGTCTGCAGGTAAATTCTACTGTAAACCTCACTACTGTTACCGAGTCTCTGGTTATGCTCAGAGGAAGAGGCCAGCAGTGGGTCCTCTGTCAGGAAAGGTAACTCGTTATTTTCATCTAACATGCTGTATTAATAGATTTTGATTCTTAGCATTGAGAAAGTTTGTGTGATGGTTCGGGGTTTTTTCAGAAAGGAGGAAAATTCAGAGTGCATTTAGTTGCTTTATATATCATGAAAGCTTGCAGTTCAACCAAATTTTATTTAAAAGCAATTCCTCTACTTAATATTACTTTTTTCATGGTACTTACTATAAAATGATGTACTATCCCATTCAAAACAGAATTTTGATTTGTTTTTCTTGTCAGCTGAAATACTTTCTCAGTCTATGCTGAGACTAAGTGAGTAATGTTACCAGTTCTGGTTTTGCTTTGTTTCACCATGGTTTTACTTACAATGAAACAAATTGTTTGCATTTCCTTTGAAACATAAAGTTCTACCCCACTTGCATATGAAGATCACATGCCTTCATTTCTGAAGGTTTGCTGTGTGTTAGCAGGAACCTGCATGAAAAGACAGAACATCCCCTTTCCTATACTATTATAATAGAAGCATTTGTGCTGTAAATACAGGATGAAGAGGTGCTGTGTAATACGGAGAAGTCCCTCAGCTTTTGTCATTTTTAATCCAAGGCACTTAATTTTTCTCCTCAAGCCCCTTTTCAGTATTTTTGCATACACTGAGCGAGCTACGTTCTGGTTTCTTAAATTCTGTTAAGCTTGCATGCTGCAAACTGCCCTTCTCCCTTCAATTATATTTTCCTTTGTGCCAGCAGTGGTGCCTGTCCTTCTGCCTGATTCTCAGGTTTTATTAGTACAAGCTGAAGCTGTGCTCCTTTTTGGAAGGATAATGGATCCATCCCAATATGTGCCATATTTCCTGCCAAAACTAAGGACTAAAAATGGTACCTGTTTAATTTCCCAGAGGAGCAGACTTCAGGGATATCCGGTTTGTTTTTCAGAGCTTTAATAAAGCCTCAAATTGAGAAGGAACATGCTTGTTTTTCAGCCCTTGCCTTATGTGATGGTTACGGGATATCTCAATTGCAAGCTGGATGCCTTCCTAGCCCAGCATGTTCAGTACATCCAGCAATTTCAACTTCAACATGAATTTAACCTCCCCCACGTTCTTGCAGGACGCCAAGGGACCTCTGCAGGACGCCATGGCCAGCGATGGGAGCGGACGGGCCAACAGCATCCCCGCCTCAGCAGAGAGGGCCCCAGGTAGCTCCGCTTCCTTCTTTAGCAGGGTGGTGCAGTACTCGCTCGGCCTCGTGGGCAGAGTTGGGGTGGTGAGCCAGCGCCTGCACAGCACAGTCTCCTCCATTGGGCACCACGTAGCCCAGAACCCTCTGGACTCCTTTTTCATGTGTCAGCTGCTGGCGTTTGGGGTTCCCTTTCTCTATGTCCAGTCAGAAGTTCTCGGGCAGATCCTAGGGGAATTCTGTGGGCAGCCTGCTGACCAGTAAGAGTTAATGTGACCCAACTGTGAGCTGTGTAACTCGTTTGGTTTTTGCGGTGCCATGTGAATTTTGTGTGTTACGTGGAAATCTCAATATATTGTTTTGCACTGTGGCTTTGGGGCCTAGATGTTCTCAGTTCTTTCAAGGACGTTATTTGGAAGAATTCCGGGAAAACACAGATGCTCAGTTGAGGGTCTCCTCTGAGTTGGCCCAGATAAAGAGCCCTGTGATGTATGCAGCTCAATGTTGGTAGAATTAAAAGTTTTTCTGAAGCACTGGAATAGCTCGCAAACTGGATTTCTGTGTTTTCCTGAATTCTGGGTGTGGTTTCTCGTTCTCCCAAGCTTCTCTTCATTAATCTGGTACTTGAATGGGAAAGATCCCATTAGCTTTGGATTGTGTCTCCTTTGGAATTCCGGGTGTCTGACAGCTAATGGGATTGGATTCCTTAAATCCCTTGAATTTCATGGTGCTGGCAGGTCATGGTGCTCTTCCCTCTGCCAGCATCTGTGCTGCTCCTGGCCGTGGCTTTGGGAATGGGGTGGTGGATGCGTGTGTCTTACTGGGACGTAGTTTTTCCTTTTAACTTGAAATTCTAATTCCTTCTAACACGAGAGAAGTGTCTGTGCCACAAATGCTCGTTTGCCCAGCCCCCAAGTGCTCATTTTGTGATGTCAGAAAAAGGAAGAAAGATTAATTTCTAGTACTTGTTCCAGAAGACTCTGGATGAACTAAATCAGCTCTTTTTAGAAAGGGAACGTGCTTAGAGCAATACTTTGAGAAAAGAATGTTTTCATAGTGCCAGTTGGGAAGACCTTGACAACACAGGAGCAAATAAAAATCATGGTGTTCTTTGACTTTATATTATTCTACAAGTGTTTCTAAGATTGTAACTGAATGCAATCTGACAGAAATTTATTCTTAGTGTGTGCAGTATTTATTCTTAGTGTGATTTTTGGAGTGTAGTTACTTTCAAGATTTCCTCTTTTGTGTGTGTGTAATTTCCATATGGTAGAAGTGAGAAAAGGGGAAAAGGTAGGGAAGCATGATATTTGCAAAATGCTATGGACAGACGTGTTAACTACAGTATTTTTTGCATAACTGGATAGATTTAAAATTGCTTTCTCTGGAAGTGAAAAAACTTTATTTTTTGTTGCTTGGAGCATATTCTTAAAGATGAATAGAAAAATTATTTATTGATGCACAGGTCAGCTGATGTGAGAATAAGGTATTTTGTGGAGTGAAGCTGTAGGTGATGAGACTTGGAAGGAGGAGATTTTAATTACATTTATCAGTTAGTTTAAACTGCAACTGCTGGCAAAAAATCTCCTTTGATTTAATCCTTCCAACAAATCAAATTTAATTGCTTTTACAAAGGAACATTCAGCAAGTAGCACCTAAATGATCACTAAGTAGAGCGAACAAGAGGGCATAGTTTGTGATAAACTTCTATAAGTCAGACAGAAATCAGCTATAAATCAGGTGTGTCGTTCTGTAGTGGTGGCACAATCCTGTAGCAGCACTGTAGTACTTCCAGAGGAGTAAGATGGAACAGGCACCATTTTGTCTAATGGCAAAACTTGAAATCTAGGGCTCCTTCTGTTTGCTTTCTGCTTGTTTAAAGCAGTGTATAACTGTAGCATGATGTTTAGAGCTTTTGGAACTTAAAAAGCTTTGCCCCTTGCAGTGCCCAAAGTGCATCAGGACATCCTCAGCTTAGCTGGGTCATCTTTCCAGGCAGTGTGTTGTGGTGCATTCTTGTGTGTGCATGGCAGAAGTGCATGTAGTGGTAGGAGAGGTGAGCAGGGCCTCTGCTGTGCTAAAGAAACACCATTAGTGGCTGAGTTTCATTTTCCTTGTGCAGTATGATTTAAGTGTATCTTGGAGCTGCTGACTTGGCAATGGTTAAGAAGCAGGAGGAAGCTAAATGGAATGTACTTTACAAACATGGCACAGTGGCATTAAAGGCAGGTCAGTTCTCTGTTAGAGTAGCAGTCATGTCCTGTAGGTACCGACCTTCAGCTCCTGTTCTTGCTGGGTGGGTAGCTCAGGAAACCTGTGATAGGTTTCACAGTTTTTTGTGGTTTGAAAAAACGAAACAAACCTTTTTGAATTGCCAAGCTCACCTATACAGTGGAAGAATAGGGTATTATTCCTGAATAATCAAAAGGAGTCTGTAAGATTACATCTCAGTGTAACTCCTGAATTTAAACTATTTGTATAAATGCTTTCTTGCAAGCTTTCACTGTAGACAAGACAAATACCTTGAGCAAAAACCTGTCTGAGATGGAGACAGAGGCAGAGCTCTGTTTCCAAGCCTCCGCTTCACCCATCTGGTCACTCACCTAGGACAGGTCATACATCTGAAAGTGTTTTACTTCCTTTAAGGCAAGTACCACCAAATGGAATTTGGCAGTAGCAATTTCAGGCCCTGAGGTCTGAGCTAATCCTCAGTAGTGAGGTAGGTCTTGATGTCAAGTGTAGGTTGCCCCTAAAAGGATGAATTAAAAGCAGAAAGGTGTGTAACCTGCTCAGGTTTGATATTTGGTGGAGATGTAAAGATACCTGAGAAGGCAAAGGGAAGGTGTACAGCAGCAACATCCATTGTGGAATATATAAAAAGCCAGCCATTTAAAAATTTTATACCTGAGAATTAAATTCAGCCCTGAGTTACCTAAAGTGCTTGTTTCAGGGAGCTTTGTGGTGACTCATGCAAGGCCTGTTTTTCAGTTACCATGAAATCCCAAATGGATATAAATTGCATGGGTTTTCTCCCTGTATTCACTGCCCCCTTTGCTACACCACCAAAACTTTTTTAGCCAGCTTAATGCTTAAAATAAATTCAACCACAAAACAGTTCAACCACAAAACTAAGCCTTGATTAGGCTTAGATGAGGTGAGATTGGTCACAACAAGCCCTTGCTTGTGTCACTGTGTCACTAACCCGGTTGGCATGTATTAACTTGGCTAAAGGTATCAGTCCCTGCCTGGGGGGCCCCAGTCCTGGCTGGCATTCGGGGCGCTCTGTCTGTCCCTTGTGCAGCGATGGGTGCCGGGCACAGCCTGTGATCGGCGACCTGAGGTTTGTTGGGCAGGCAGCTGGGAGCCCCCTTGTGCTGAGGGGTTTGCGGGGCGCTGGGAGCACCCTTGTGCTGAGGCGTTTGTCGGGCAGGCAGCCGGGAGCACCCTGGTCCTGAGGGGTTTGTTGGGCAGGCAGCGGGGAGCACCCTGGTGCTGAGGGGGTTGTTGGGCAGGCAGCTGGGAGCCCCCTTGTGCTGAGGGGTTTGCGGGGCGCTGGGAGCACCCTTGTGCTGAGGCGTTTGTCGGGCAGGCAGCCGGGAGCACCCTGGTCCTGAGGGGTTTGTTGGGCAGGCAGCGGGGAGCACCCTGGTGCTGAGGGGGTTGTTGGGCAGGCAGCTGGGAGCCCCCTTGTGCTGAGGGGTTTGCGGGGCGCTGGGAGCACCCTTGTGCTGAGGCGTTTGTCGGGCAGGCAGCCGGGAGCACCCTGGTCCTGAGGGGTTTGTTGGGCAGGCAGCGGGGAGCACCCTGGTGCTGAGGGGGTTGTTGGGCAGGCAGCTGGGAGCCCCCTTGTGCTGAGGGGTTTGCGGGGCGCTGGGAGCACCCTTGTGCTGAGGCGTTTGTCGGGCAGGCAGCCGGGAGCACCCTGGTCCTGAGGGGTTTGTTGGGCAGGCAGCGGGGAGCACCCTGGTGCTGAGGGGGTTGTTGGGCAGGCAGCTGGGAGCCCCCTTGTGCTGAGGGGTTTGCGGGGCGCTGGGAGCACCCTTGTGCTGAGGCGTTTGTCGGGCAGGCAGCCGGGAGCACCCTGGTCCTGAGGGGTTTGTTGGGCAGGCAGCGGGGAGCACCCTGGTGCTGAGGGGGTTGTTGGGCAGGCAGCTGGGAGCCCCCTTGTGCTGAGGGGTTTGCGGGGCGCTGGGAGCACCCTTGTGCTGAGGCGTTTGTCGGGCAGGCAGCCGGGAGCACCCTGGTCCTGAGGGGTTTGTTGGGCAGGCAGCGGGGAGCACCCTGGTGCTGAGGGGGTTGTTGGGCAGGCAGCTGGGAGCCCCCTTGTGCTGAGGGGTTTGCGGGGCGCTGGGAGCACCCTTGTGCTGAGGCGTTTGTCGGGCAGGCAGCCGGGAGCACCCTGGTCCTGAGGGGTTTGTTGGGCAGGCAGCGGGGAGCACCCTGGTGCTGAGGGGGTTGTTGGGCAGGCAGCTGGGAGCCCCCTTGTGCTGAGGGGTTTGCGGGGCGCTGGGAGCACCCTTGTGCTGAGGCGTTTGTCGGGCAGGCAGCCGGGAGCACCCTGGTCCTGAGGGGTTTGTTGGGCAGGCAGCGGGGAGCACCCTGGTGCTGAGGGGGTTGTTGGGCAGGCAGCTGGGAGCCCCCTTGTGCTGAGGGGTTTGCGGGGCGCTGGGAGCACCCTTGTGCTGAGGCGTTTGTCGGGCAGGCAGCCGGGAGCACCCTTGTGCTGAGGGGTTTGCGGGGAGCTGGCGCGGCTGCTGCCCTGCTGCTCCCGGGGGCAGCTCCCAGGGAGGTGCTGGCCCAGCTGGCTCCTGGAACCCTTGGGGGTGGGAAGTGGCAACAAGCTTTTGAGCAGTGGCTGCCGTTCTCTCTGGGAAAGGGAAGCTGGGGACAGCTCTTGCTGTGCTTTTGGTCTTGCTGAACTGTGGCATGCTTGTGGTAGCTTCTGTAACTTTCTCTGTACCTTGTCTGCCTGTTTTTCTCTATCTTCTGCATTTGCCTTTGTGCCAAAATGCTGCTATTGCCAAGAAAACAAACAAACAAACAAACAAAAACTTTTGCTTTTCAACTGTCTCTCCCTTTGATAATCTGTAACTGCTGTGTCTTGGAATTTTTTTTGAGTATTATTTACAGTACTTTATATGGTTTTAATGTGCTTTTAATGCAAATGCTGTTCTTCTGTTTGTTCTAAAGGTCTGTAAGAATATATTTCCAAATTTTCAGCTCTTTCTTGACAGATGGACTTGGAACAGTCTTTACGCCTATCAGCTTTATGATATGCTACTTGGGGTGATGTTAGCCAGCAATGTTTTGTTGTAAAATATTTCCCATTTTAGGCTCATGTTTTCACAACAATGCATGTCTGTCCCTATCAGCAATAGGAAGTTCATGAAGGAAAGACTGCCTAGGGAAACTCATACTTGTACAGCAATAAAAGGCAAGCCATGAGATCTTTTGCCGTAGTTACTTGACCTGTGAAAGATTAAGAAATCAAATATAAGCAACAGTATGAAAAGCTGAAAAATGCAATACAAAGTAGAGGTACTAGGACTTTTGCTTTAATATCACATAAATACATAGTGTATATGGTGTAGATACGCAATCTGAAAAGTTAAAATCCTCCTATGGATATGCCTTAAGTGTTTTCAGGGAGAAAGCAAAGCCCTTAACATTAGTCCCCTAAAAAAGTACTGTTGTATATAGCAAGCAATATACATGAGGAAGTTCTTTTGCTGACTTGGAGAGCTAGGAAAAAGTGGCCGTTTCCTCTAAATGGCACATAAAGTAAATTAAATATTCAAGTAAATGATCTAAGCCACATTTGCAAAAGGATTTTTAGTGTCTGTACAAGTATAAGGAATATTTTTGAATACATCTGATATTATTTGCCCACAATTCAACTTTTGTGTCTGAAAAAATACAAATATATATTTCTATTTAGGAATAAGCTGCTTGTTCATAAACATTGCCTCTATTGTTCCGAAGCATTGCCTCTTCACTGTTCTGCCTTACTACATTGAACATGCCTTACTTGTGAAAATGATTTAGCTCAAAGCAATACTGTTTGCTGTGCAAACAAACATCTTCATGAAATCCTCTACTTGGTCACTTCTTTTCATTATTATTCACCTTTGGGTTTTGTTCTTGTTTTAATTTGGTCTGGTTTAAACATTAAATTACAGAAGATAACAGCAAACAAATTCTGTGACATGACATTCAGTTTGAGGTGCCTTCATTTTAAACCACCGAACATTTACAAACATATCCCACTCTTCTCCCTGCCAAAAATAAAAAAGAGAAAGGAAAACATTCATATTTCAGGCTGCACCACCAAATTGGGATGAAAGCTATTTCCTCTCCTAGCGTGCCTTGAATATTGTCTATTCTGTTTGGAGGAGCCATGGTGGTGTGTTTATCAGGACTTGGCACATGATGCTGAACCCTTTCATGGGGTATCATACAACTGCAGAGAGATCTGGTGGAAGATTGATTTCTCTCTGGAACATTTACAACACAAACTTGAGAGCCAGACCCAGTATTTTTGGAAGGTGAGGAGAGCGTACGGGTTGCCCGATGAGAAGCAGGGTTCAGTGCCCAGTGAATCATCCCTCAGTAGCAAGCCAGGAATCTGTTGGGATAAGTGCTCGACTGTTCCCAGTCCATCATGTTCCTTTTCGGTGTTCTTAGCAGGATTTGGGTGGCTTTGGCATAAAGGAAAGGAGGATTCTAAAGGATCAGCAATTTGAAGCCCAGAAAATATGGGAAGGAAAAGGCGTGATGGGAAGGTTATTTGTTCTTAAGAGTAGGAGATGCAGCTGGAGTTTCACTGAAAAATCCTGAAAAACATTTTGAGGATTAAGAATGATATATACAAGATAACAATGTGCTGAGTTTGTGCTCATGGCTGGATCCTGCTAAGAACACTTTTTCTTGGGAGTAACTGGGCTCCCAGCTCCTCCTCTCTCTAGCTTTCAGACCTGTAGACTTGTGCCACTGGAATATTTGTTGTTTGTATGTGTATATTCTGAAGGGTGATATGAATTTTTCTGGGCACTTTAAGAGCTTCATTGAATGTTTTTGCGTCTTAGAAAAATAGTATTAAGTTTGTGTGAAGGAGTTGGATTTTTTTTTTTCAATTGCAGAATGAAAATGTCTGATTTTTTTGAAAAGTGGAATCTGAGTAATACTATTTTGAGATTGTTTCCCTCACAGTAAAGGAGGGACTGTGCATAAAATAAGTCAGTGACAGATGATGTTCAAGTGAGACGATTTAGTGCTCAGAAAGGCTTCATGTCTCCGCTGTACAGTCCCTTTGAAGACTTTGATTTATGCAGTTGTTTTTAACCTGTTTTTGTTTGGGGTGTGTGTGTCTCTGAATTATGTAACACGTGGTTTCCCTGTTGCTGTGAAATTGAGATTTTTTTTTTTTTTGTTCAACTGTGTGAAATGTTCAAGGGAATAAATTCCAAAAAAACTTCAGGTTTCTGAGTTTTTCTTTGTCCTCCCCTTGTCCCTCCACTGATTCCAGGTGAGGGATGCTGCAGGGGATACAGAACTGGGGGACAGTGGAATGAATAGATCTAGCAAGCTCAAATACAACAGCCACTTGGGGAGCTCCATGGCGTGTGCCATTTGTCTCTGCAAAGTACTACTTTTCAGGCTCTTCCTGGATTGTGGTGGTTTATTTTCAATTTTGCTGTTATGTTGTGGTTTGCTCGGAGCACAGGGCACACAGACAGCACGACTTTGCTGTAGAAAACCTGCTGAGGACCTCCTTGCTAAGATACTCTGCTGCTTTGGCAAAGCTGACTTTGGATAGATGTGCTTTCAGCATTGTGGTTTCACAGATTTCGGTGTCGTTAGGAGGTGGTTTTGTGTGCCTTGCTGCAGGCCAGAGGTGTTTGTCACACTCTGTGAGCAGGGCAGTCACACCCCCAGGGGAACAGGGACACGGAGTGTGACAGGTAAGAGGCTGGACAGGCTTTGGTTCCTCCTCTTGCTATAGATCTGCTGCGGTGGTGGGATGTTCTGGTGTGATGAAAAGACAGAAAAGCTTTGTAGCCAAATCCTGCGTCTCGTGTTCTAGCTGGACTGTTGTCTTTCCTGAGGAGACTGCACACAAGGAGGTGACCTGCCTTCCTCAAGACCATTAAGAGCCTGTTCTGTGATGTTCTCATCATGACAAACAGACCTGGATCATAGTTCTGAGCTGCATTTTCCTGTTCCCAAAAATACATTGGGTTAGTCCACATTAGGGGCTTGTTCTGTATTTTTTCTTCCCGTGCTTCCTACTGCACCATCAGCAGCTAAAAGCTTGTAATAGCAGATGACTTTTGAAAGTTAAATTGTGAATTATATTTGGCCAGAGTAGTTACATTTAAATGGCAGTCACAGAACTACTACCACAAACCAGTTCTGTTCTATGTAAAATTTCCTTCTTTGGAGGAAGGTAATTGCTTTATGCCTTTGAAATTGCCTTTAATTTTTCATTACTGTGTTAAGCAGTGCCAGTTTTGAGGTTAAGATGCGCCTTCAGTTCTGAGGAGGAGCCATCAGCATTCAGTGTAAAACTTCCTATGCTGGTGCATGAACTAGAAATGTCATTTTGATGTACCACTCAAAGAGCCTCCACTGTTCTGTACCAGGAAAGCTGTTAACTCTGCAGCTGCATATATGCTCTCCAGAAGTCAAATGTTTGCTTCATGAATTAAAAAGGATGAAGGGAGGTGCATTTCTAGGGATCATTCCCATCAGAGTAGAAATCAGACTTTCTTGCTGTTCCTGTATAGGAAGCCATGTTTTCAGCTAAAACTTGGAGTAACCGAGTGCATCAGTGGTAGGAGGGACCATCCTCACCTCAATTTTCTTTTAAATCCACACAGATAGTTCACACTTTCTGTTTCTGTGCCTGTGGTTCTTTTCCAGTGTCATGACTTCTGTAACAGTGATGAAAAATGGAAGGAGGTACTTCTAAAATAATGAGTGAATAAATGTCTGTTTGCTTCTACACAAATTAAAACAATGGAGTTATAGTTTTACCACCTGCTTGTGATCAGCAGCATAACATATTAAGTAGTAACATATTATGTGCTTGGTGATGTATCTTCAAATGCAAAAAATGAGGCGAGAAAAGCAAATTAAAAAACTAACCAACCAAAAAAACCCAAAAAAACAGTAAACCAGCAGCCAAAAAATAACAAAACAAAAAGCCACAAAACCAAAACAAATAGAAATAATCTCAAGGGAAGGAATAGATAATCCTGAGTCAACATCTAAGCTATTCTCCTGTTTCTTTGAAGTGTATTTATGGAGGAAGGTGAATTAGTTGCTGAGCTGATCCTGACTATGTGGAGTTTAGCTTGGGCTTTCCAAACAAAACTGGGCAGATGATCTTTAAGGATGAGGTGGCACTGCTGCGCTCTGTTTGGTTGCTTACGTCTTCTCTCAAAAATGTATGTTTAGTCTGACATTTCTTATGTTTGCTGTCGTCCCAGAAGGCCGTGTTTGCTTTTTTAGGAAAATTTCATAATCCTCCTTTCTGCTGTTACAGACGTTTATCTGATGGCTTCAGGGTAGAAGTGTTTAAAAATAGAAATTTTTAGCCAAGAGATGTTTCGAATACTTGCAGGCTGATGTGAAAACACGTCAGAAGTGATGTGTGAATTATTTTTAATCAGTAATAAGTCTTTGGGAAGCTTTCCTTCTGGAACTCTGCCAGACTTTTAATATAACTAGCTACATATATAATTACAAGAATTTTCCTAGTTTTAGGAAAAATTTCCACCAAGATGTGAAGCTCTGGATTGCTTGGAATATTCAGTTGCTTTACAAGTTACACAAAAGCATGTGGTATAAATGTAGATAACAGAAGTGTGCAACAGAATGAGGGAGAAGATGCTGAAACTTTTTGGAGTATGTGGATCTTTTACTCAAGGCAAATATTCCCCACTGTATTTTCCTATAACTGCCAGCCTAAGATTTCAGCCTGGTCCATTTGCAGCACCTGAAAATCTTGACATAAATGGTGGAAGTTAGGTAAAGACATGCTTAGTGTCTAAATATATTCTGAGATCCAGTGGTTATGGAAATCTGTAGGACGTTGCCACAGAGGAGATATAGTGGTTATTAGCTCAGTAGTTGAAAGAAGGTAGCTGTTCACAGGTAGTGTTTTGAATCTGATCACAAATGGAACAGGAACGTGAAAACATTGCATTCCACGTTTTTATTATGCATGATAAAATCTCACGTTTCTGATGGGTTGTTCTTTAATGATCAAAATATTGTCCATTATCCCAGGTGGAGCTAGAAGTACCAGTTTCTGTAAAAAATAAGCAAAATTCGTAATGAAAGATTCATAGAATGAATCATAGAACAGTTTTGTTGGATGGGACCTTAAAAATCATTCAGTTTCAAGCCCTTGCCCTTGACAGGGATACTTTTCACTGGACCAAGTGGCTCAAAGTCCTGTCCAGCTTGACCATCCAGGGATGGTACAGCCACACCTTTGGGCAGTCTGTTCCAGTGCTTCATCACCCTCACAGTGAAGAATTTCTTCCTGGTATCCAATCTAAACCTGCCCTCTTTCAGTTTAAAGCCATTCTCCATTGTCTTACCACTCCATACCCTTGTAAGAAGTCCCTCTTCAGCTCTCTTGCTGGCCCCCTGTAGGTACTGACAGGCTGCTCTGAGGTCTCCACAGAGACTTCTCTTCTCCAGGCTGAACAACCCCAACTCTCTCAGCCTTTCCTCATAGGAGACATGTTTCATCCTTCTGATCATCTTTGTGGCATCCTCTGGACTTGCTCCAATAGATCCATGTCCTTTTTACACTGGGGCCCCCAGGGCCGGATGCAGCACTCAGGTGGGGTCTCAGAATCCCCTCCTTGCCCTGCTGCCCACGGTGCTCTGGATGCAGCCCAGGACACGGTTGGCTCTTTGGGCTGTGAGTGCACGTTGCCAGGTCATGTTGAGCTTCTTGTCCACCAACACCCCAAGTTCTTCTCAAACCTTCTCCTGCATCGGGCAGTTCTTCACCCTCCTAGTCCCTGCCTTTGCCTTCTGTGATTTGAGCCATGTGCCTGGAGCACCTGCCAGCGAAGATTCCCCTGCTACTTTTAGGGGGAAATACCCTTGCTTTGGCTTGGTGTGATTTGCACAGTGGGAATCACCTGTATGATCCCTCGCAGTGAAGAGAGAGATTGCAATGGGCTGCTGCATACAAGTGGCAAGAAGTAGATGCTACCATGAACAAACTACACAAAGTGTTATGTAGTAGAAAAGACAGTAACCCCTTTTATGTTGTTACAAAGAGAGCCTCTGCTGTTTGGATTGTAACTGGACAACCAGCCTTAAATAGTAATTTCTAAGTTACTTAACAAAAATAAAGAGAACACTCGAGAAGTGGAAAGCCTCATTAACCAAGGTCATGATGATCTTAAGATCTAGTGTGGCCTTTTCTCTTTTTTTCCTTTTTCTCCCTGCCAGTGCCTGGATGTGCCTCATCCCAGGTGGTCCTTTGAGGTACCATACCTTGAATAGCTTCCAGAACAAAATTTGTGCCTGCAAAGTAATGTTATTTTATCCTCTTCAGCCTTCCCACACTCTGCTTCTTTCAGAGAATGGAAATGAGGCCAGGCAACATATGATAGAGCTGATCAAAATGCCAGAGGAGAGCTCCGACACCCTAGATGATGCCAACGAAATGGAGAGTGGTTGGCAATAGGTCACTGACTTACCAGTGCTCCTGAGTGACTCACAGACTTAAAATCCCTACATAACTTTTATTGTATCTCTACTGGAAACCCCCCGGTTTGGGCAGCAGTACAAGTGAATTCTGTACAAACGTAAAGATTCTTCTGCCAGAAGAGATGTAATAAGGAATATTGAGCTTAGCAGTGTTCCCTGGGGCTTGGATTAAGTGACCTAATACCTCCTTTCCCCTGATTCTCTTCTCCACCCACCAGTGACAATGCTGGCCGCTTTCCAGGAGTCAAAAATAGCTGTGCTCCTGGATTATTCTATACCTCTGGTGTCAGGAAGACAACTTTTCTGTATTGTTAAACCATGTACTGAACTCCTAACCTTCATTACATAAAGCTGCTACCCCATGCATCCGCACACGGGGAACACTATTTCTCAAACATAACTTATACTGTAAGTTAAATGAATTTCTGTTTGTTTCCAAGACATAAATATAAATTACAGATGACCTTGATCTTAAACTGGCTAATTATATTCACTTCTGGTTGCTTCCACTAAAACCAGAGAAAGGTCAGATCAGTGCAATTGCCAGCTGTTTCTAAGCTCTGCTGTGCTGATGCAGTAAGCAACTGTTGTGTCAGTGTCTGTTTTGGGAACTCTAGAAGTCTGTTTTAACCAAAATAATGGGGGGAGTGGGGAAAAAACATTGCAACACCCAGAAGACAAATGTGTGAGTTTTCATTCAATCGTCAGTCCTATTAATTTCACTGTTATGAAGAGAACAAGCTTCCACATTTACTGAGAGTATCTGAGGATGGAGAACTTAATTCTCGCTGGGTGTTGTGGAATGTGTGGAGGAGGCCTTACACTTTCATATGTTTGTTTCTGGGGTGTCTGTTTCAGAATCCCTTGAGTGTTTTAGCTGTCAGCCGTTCCTATACACATTATAAACGTTCGGGGGGGGCTTTCTGCTCTTCATTGCTTAGGGCACCATCTCACGGATTTTTATTTCATGTGCTGTTGAATTCAGTAATGCTGTAAAGCTACTTGGTCAACACTAGAAGTGGTTCTTTGATAACTACTGGGTACTTCTGCATCAGAGAATTTTTTTGATAAAGCACCTTTCTGTCTGTACAGCTTAATCTCCCCATTTCTCTGTTTAGGTCCCCAGTTTGCTGGGAAGAATTTCTAGACTGGATGGTTTGAGGACTGAGCCTGACATGGTAGCAGAGGCCTTGAGAACGTTGGTTGCTTGTCAGTTTAAGGACAGGTTTATTGACCAAGTCCAGCATAAGCCAGTTTGCATTTACAATTCCTATATCAAGCTCCAAGAGCTTTGACTCAGTAGAGCACATCTTCCAGAAAGCTTAGTTACTATTTACTCTTATGATTGCTACATGTGCATTACAGAAGAATTTCAGGAGGGCTATCTACAGGTTTGAGCATATTTTGAGTGCTGTGCATGGGTACTGGGTATCTTGCTTATGAATACTTTGTTTTTCTTATCATGCTGTCCTCTTTGAATTCAGGCCTTTTATATTTTGCAGAGTGTGTTATGGATCAAAGAGGAAACATCAGAAAATTCAAGATGTAAAGGCTTCTTAGTACAGCTGAGTAATTCAAACTTCCTGAGGGCTTGGGAATACCCTAGGATAGTAAGAGAGAAAGCTGAGGCATTGTACCGAAATAACATTGACATTTGATGACTGCTTGTCATAGTTTAACCCCAGCTGGCAACTAAGTACCACACAATTGCATGCTCGCTCACCCCCACCAACCCTGGTGGGGAACAGAATCAGAAAGAGAGTAAAACTTGTGGGCTGAGATAAGAACAGTTTGATAATTGAAACAAAGTAAAACATTACAGTAATAAAAACAACAACAATGATAATAATTGTAATGAGAACGAGGGGAACAACCCCAAAGAACAACTGATGCACAATGCAATTCGCTCACCACCCACTGACTGATTCCTAGCTCATCCCTGAGCAGCTATCAGTCCCTCCTGGCCAACTCCCCCCAGTTTATGTTCTGGCCATGACGTTCTAGGTATGGAATATCCCTTTGGCCATTTGGAGTCAGCTGGCCACGCTCCCTCCCAGCCTCTTGTGCACCTGCTCACTGGCAGAGCATGAGATGCTGAAAAGCCCTTGACTCAGGCTAAGCACTGCTTAGCAACAGCCAAAACATCAGCGTGTCACCAATGTTATATCACACCAAACCCAAAGCACAGCATGGTACCAGCTACTAGGAAGAAAATTAACTCTATCCCAGCCCAAACCAGGATACTATAAAGTATTTAAATTCAAATAAAGTTGTTCTTGTGTCTGTTAAAGGAGGTGTCACACTGCCCCTTTTGTCTTTGAGGATGTGCTTATCCAAATGCAGGGCATCCTGCCAGGAAATGTGCAGTTCTGCAGTTGGTGATGTGAGGCTGTGCGGACAAGCACTGGCAAGAATGCCCCAGATCTGCTGGGCTCTTTCCAGGGGTTTCCTGGAGATATTTCCTAAAAGAGAAGATAAATGTAAAAGGACAGATGAATCCAGATTTAAAACTTTGAACTTCTTACTAACCCTTAAAAAAATCCCTTCCATTTAACACCCTTCTGCACTCAGTTTAGAGTTGCCATTTACATGGTTTATGTATCTGTTGCTGTGCAGTACAGAAATTGTTAACAGTGGCTAGATAATAATTTTTGAGAGGATTAAGGAAAGGATTTCAGAAGAAATCAGTTGCACTTATTTAAGTGGAATGTCATAATTGACTTACTGTTTGAATGTGTGCAGCATCTAACAATGAGCCTCGATACCAAGATTTCCTTTTTAATTGTGCACACAGTGCTGGGCACTTCCTTGCATCAAAGTGGTTTTTTCTTGACTTGAAGTGAAGTTGAGAGTGAAGTGCTTGGCGTTGTGCATTCTGGAGCCTGGTTTTGGCACTGCCACCAGACTGTTGTGAGATTGCCTTGCTGGTATTTAATCTGTGTCTGGACTTCTGCAGTGCCTCTACAGTACTTACCTACTTCCAAAATAGGTTTGTTTTAGTATGCTAGTGCTTGTAAAGCATTTTGAGGCCCTTGGATGAGAAGTGGAGTTGGAATACAAACAGGCAGTTAAGGGAACTGAAGTGGGTGAGGGTGAAACTTCTGGGAAAAATCCTGAAACTCAGTGTGACATGAACACGGATGAAAAATGAGAAGCCTAAAAATACTGTTGGATCTTGTTTGCTGCCTTCTCTATACCTCAATGATAGTGTTTCCTGAATTGATAGCACACTTCAGAAATCTTACCTCAAAAAGTATTTCTTAGAAATTAATGACAAGGGACTATGAGGACTTCCAATGTTTCAAACTCAGAGCTCACTGCATCACTTTTAAACTCCCCTGGAAAAGTTCCCATCTTCCTTTTCAGTACTTGGTCATAGGCAATATGCTGCTGTTTCTATGGGGGTTTTTTTATCTGACAGAGCTGTGTTCTCAAACAATTGTATGGAGGTAGAAGTAACTGAAGCGTTTGGAAAAGACAAGTGAAAACAAACAGGTAAAGTGTTTCACATTACCACAAAACCACAAGCTTTGGGAAATCCATAATGAAGATTTTCCTGAGAGTGTATTAATTCCTTCCCCCTTTTGCATGTGTTTCAAAGTAGACTCCTTTATTTGAATTTCCGTAACTCCCCAAGGCCACAGCTAAGTCTGTGCAAAACACTGGACAAGAGATGACATGTGACTTAGATATTAAGATTGGAAGCTAAGAGAAGCAAGTCTAGAGGTACTGCATGATTATTGAAAAGTAGCTACTAGCAAAATAGACAGGTATTTTCCCTTTGGGAAGAATTCATTGTTCTCAGGTTCCCAGTTCTCTCCTGCACCTTCAGCATGGAAATGTTCTGTCAGGGAATAACCTTGGCAGGATTTCATCGAGCCCATGGGAACAAGGTAATAGTGTAGAAGTGAGATAGGATCCTCTCTCTGGAGAGGAGCTTCTCAAGCCTTCCAGGAATTGCCAGAGTGGCTGCAACAGGACACACTCATGCAGGCAAGGAGCAGTTCTGGTAGGAATGTTATCTCCTATCATACACGTAATCATTTCAGGAGGCAAGCTCTGTCAAAGCTGAGTTAAATAAAGGACTCTGGCAGGTTTCGTGCACCAGCTAAAGCAGCCTGTCCTGTTAAGAGAAACAGTTCCCTTCAGATGATCTATGTAATGTTCATGGCCCGCTGACTCTTCCAAAGTAAAGAGTCAGATTGTAAAATGTGTCCTATTTTGGATGTTTTTTGTGGGTTTTTAGCTGCTCAGTTGATTATATGAGAAGCTACACTTGGCTTTGAGGTAGTTCCCCCCCTCTGGGTAGTAACACAGCTTTTTTTCCTGGCAGATGCAGCCACATCAGCCCTTTTTCTCTCACTTGTGAATGATTGCTGACTTTTGTCTCTGTGGGCCCAGATGCAGTGACCAGGTAGAAGGTCAGGTACTGGGTGAGTGCACTCTGCAGCTGTCTCCTGCCAGCAAGCTGCAAAACAGTCTGGGGAATACAGCATATTGATTGGAGAGAGGCAGCTTTCCCCTCCAGAGGAACTTAAAGTCTACAAGAACTGCACTGGAATAGACTTTACCCATGCATTTAGCACCATATTTATATGAGGGAGAAATGAGAGTAGGCAACCTTCAGTATTCCTATATTTTTATTGTAGTCATTTTATGGGGTTTTTTATTGTAGCATCAAATCAATTTGTGTGAACTTTAGAGTATAAAACAGGGAAATTGTCCGCCATATGAACACTTCAATGATACCTGTGTCTCACACTTAATTTCATCTCACATAAGTTTGTGAAGTGCAATGCTTTTCCTTCTGATGGTTGAAGGCTTCATAGTGCAGAGAGTTGGCCATCAGTAGCATTTCTCTTGTTTCATATTCGGTGACAAGTTGGCCAGTGGCTTTGCAGACAGCCAGACTGGCTAAATGCATGGCATCTTTTAGGAGCAAGGCATCTTTTAGAAACAAAACTAACACATAAAGTAGACTGAATGATCTGTGTAGTGCAAATTCCTAGAAATCCCATGCTTAAACTGGTAATCAGTGGAGTTTCTGTATCAGATCTTTTGATGCAGGGCTGTTTTCTTGGCAGAGTGAAGTGAAGGGATGTGACCACTTTTGCATCTCAAGTGTATGGATACATATAAATGAATTAGAGGAAATGCTGGGAATGCCCTTTCAACTTTGAGATTGTGAGGCATGGAGTGCTTGTCGAGCTCACAGGACATCTTGGCTTGACTGCATCTTTTTGCATTAAAGTTCAGGTTGATTTCCCATCTTTTAAGATTTTTAATGCAGTTGCACTGAGTCATTCCCACTTGGAGCTTGTGCTGTGATAGGATTTGTTTCATTCTCTGTGTACCAGTTACGCTGGATCTTTGTGATTAGAAGGGCAGTGATGGTTTGTGTTTTGAAAAACTTACCTGAAGGATCATGTATGTTCATATATCTGCATATAAACAGATGTCAGCTTGATTTTCAGTCCTTCTCTACCTTACAGTGATTGTTGCCAGACTTTCTCCCCACACTAGATATTGGAGTATTGAAACAACCTTTTTTTTTAAGAACTCTATTCCATTTAATTTAATTATATGGCAGGGTTTTTTTTGGTTGGTTGATTGGTTTGGGTTTTTTTGTTGCTTTGAAAAGGCTGACAAAAAGCCCCTAAGATAGATAGAAAACAAAAGAAGTGAAATAATATCAGATGGATAAAAGTTCTTTATCTTTGGTTTTCAGAGTTCTTTTTTTTCTTGTGACCTTTGTAGCTATGTCAGGGTTTGCATCAGAAGAGAATAAGTTAAAAACAGCTTGTGGAAAGACATTCCTGTTAAAGCAGCTGAGCTCACTGATGGCTCCGTGTGTATAAAGAGTTCTGACTGGTACAAACCCTTTTTTTATTTTATCATTATTTTCATATATTCCTTGTTTGTTTTCCCTGACCTTGGTGTTACTGTGTTACCCAGAGTCCTATGTTTTTTACTGTCAGCCAAAGTGGCAGAGCAAAATTTGAGGTCAGATCCCCTGTTACTGTGAACTCAGGGTTGGGGAATGTAACTCCGGTCACAAAATAGATTTGGCCGAGTTGGTATCACCATCAAGAGAGAGACTGAAATGACGCGTGAATCCCAATGAAAAAGGCAGTCCAGTTCCACTAAACTGTGCAAATCAAAGCACAACAGAAGGCTTAGCAGCAGGAAACGGTGGAGACCACAGTATCCCTGGAAATGCAGTGTTCCCACCTGCCACCTGACCAAGCTTACTCCTTTGTACCATGAAGAAGCTCTGTAGTTCCATCAAAAGGCATGGCAGGCACTTGCCCACATCATGGAAGGGTTAAATCATACGAAGGAAGAGAGAAAAACACTTCTGGCAGTTGTCTGAGATTTTATCTTTCAGGAAGAAGGTTGGAAATAGATGCCACTAATTATGTAAAGACCTGTGTAATTTTGTGTGAAATATGAAGGTGGTACTGAGTGAGTAACTGTCCTGAAAAAAACCCTGTTGGGAGTAAAGTGAGAAACTACAAAGGCTGAAGAAAGGAAACAAAAACTGTCTTGGAGGTTAAAATGTGTGAGGCTAAAGGAAATGTGGCCAAAGCTCATGCTGGGTTAGACTTTGTAAAGGAAAGCAAAGCAAAGAGCTCTATTTCTTAAGCACATAAGTAAAAGCAAGGTAAGGGAAAGCAGAAGTGGGTTCATAGCGAAGATGGAGCTGACATAAAATGCAATTTCATGTGTAGTCAATCAGACAGACGTGGGAGCAAAAGGGGAAGTGTGCAGCAAGATTGGGAAATGAGGACTAATACAGTGGTGCAAATAGTCTTTGTCTCAGAAGAGTGGAAGAGGTGTAAAATGAAATTGTGAGCTTTGTGGTAACAATTTGTGATTAAATGAAACTGTCCTGATGTACTTTGACTGTCTAATTCAGGAAGTACTATGTGATCACTGGGTAACAGAAGTATGTCCTGCAGATAAAAAATTAAAAAGAAAACAAAACTAATAAAAAACTTTAAAAGGTGATCTGAACAAGTACATATCAGTTAAACAGTAGGTGTAACACCTTCTTTTAAGGAATAACTAAAACCTGCTAGTTCTGCAAGGGAAGTCCTTTGACCTCATGCAGGTAAGTGCTACAAAACGTGACGTGGGTTCACCAGAGACTGTGCTGGACTGGCTTGACAGCTTTTATTGACAACTGATTCCTCCATGAGGGAAATTGTAGTGCATTTAAACAGTCTGGACTTGAGTAAAGCACAGGAATGCTGACACATGGAAATAATTATTGGAACTGGATAAAATGGGGGAGTAGTACATGAAGCGTGAATAGTTACAACGTTGGCCTAAATTAGAGATGAGAGGTTTTATTAAAGAGGGAAATAATGGAGTTGGATGTCACCTACAGACTGTGCAGTGTCCCAAAAAGTGATCTGGGGATTGATCTTTGTAAATACTGTCACTAAGGTTACCAGCAAAAAAAAAAAAAAAAGGAAAAGGAAAATATCTGCTAATGAAATTCAGTGCTGAGGCAACATTTCAAACCCTCATCAATGCAGAGGAGGACAGGCACATCGTTCACTAAGAACCGCAAAATGTTGCCAACTGTAAGATTAAACTTAGCAATATGAGAGTGGAATGTACCAGGTCATGCACTGAGAAGATGTTGAGAATTTTGGCTACCAACGAAGTGCTTATCAGTTGAAAGCAAAGAAGGAGGAAGATCTAAACATCATAAAAGCCACCAGTATTATGTGGCATATAAATAGGCAGGTGTGTTCTCAGCATGTATCAGATGAGAGATTTGTGGCAGGGTTGTGTGTTACGCTGATAAGGCCTCATCTGGAAAGCCACGTTCAGTTTTAATCACTCAGGTTCTGGAAAGATTAATCCAAACTGGGACAGGTGCAGAAACCTAGGGGATGATCAGTGCACTGAAGAGCTTATCTTGTGAGAAGAAGGTTGGCTTGTTCAGCAAAGCAAAACAAAAGCATGGAAATACTGGGCTCTGTGAATAGTAAGCTGGGTAAGGGGTCAATAATGGCATGCTATTCAAGCTAAAATATTATAATTTAAAAAATAAATGGAAGAAAACAGGATAGAATAGAATTTATTGAGTGCTACTGTGAATGAAGTAACTCAATACTTTTCTCCAACCATCTTGTTCACATATCCTTGCAATTTTCTGGGATTTTTGCTTACAAATATGTCTCTGAGATTTTTCCCTGGGATTCATTTCATTACAAATTCTGATTGAAAAGTAAATCAATTCAAGTCTATAAAAAGTTTTAAAACTTGCTCCAAGTGGGCCTTTTTCATTCCTTCCCTCATCTTTAAGTAGTACCAGTATTGTCTTGCTCTTTAACTCTGTACTCTTGGCTGGTAACAGTTTTAACAATGGAGCAGGATTGCCCCATAGCATTCCTGGTGTGTCTCAGATCATACATCCAGCCTGTGCCCAGGCCTTCCCCACTACTTACCACATAGACTTCATTGTATCTCTAGTTTTTGCAGCTAAAATGGCCCTATTTCCTCTCTCAACTAGGACATCTAACATTCTTTTTAGCATCTATTCGCCCAAACCAATCCCTTTTGCAGTCTGGCTTCCCAGTAGTGGCGAACAGGATAATGCTATAAGGTATTCTCTCGCTTTATTTACCTCCCTCTGCCTCATGCCCCTTTTCTCCCAGTCGCTCAGTTTTCCTAAGAATGTGCGTTTCTGACCGTTGCATTTTTTGTTTGTTCCCTGGCTTGTTCTCAGGTGCCAGCGTGAACGGGCTGGAGGAGCCGAGCCTGGCCAAGCGGCTGCGCGGCACTCCCGAGCGCATCGAGCTCGAGAACTACCGGCTGTCGCTGCAGCGCGAGGAGGAGCTGGAGGAGGTTCCCGAGGAGACGCTGGCAGAGCACAACCTGAGCAGCGTGCTGGACAAAGGGACAGAAGAGGATGTACCCAGCAGGTGAGCACACATCGCCCATCAGCTTTTTCTTAACACCCGTCCCAGCAGACTTGGCCTGCTTTTCCCTTTTCTTTAACTATTTGCCGTGTTGCCCTTTCGAAAGTTTCTGAAACACGCAGATATTTCATCTTGTGGTTTCTGTTCTAAATAGCTTACTACTGTTAGAAGACACCTATAGCACCATAAAACCGTGAGATTAAGTTCTTAACTGGAAGGGATTTTTAATTTTTCAACTGTATCAAAGGTAATTGAGTCTTTCGAGCAAACAGAACATGCATTCACATGGAAGGGGGTTCCAAAGTTACCTTCTTTTCTGTATGCTTTGCATTACTGATGCCTTAGGTTTTAACTTTTATATTTTCTCAAATCCTGTATTGCCTGGTGTGTAACTCTGAAGTTTTTTGTTGCTTGTTAACTGCTCTCCTAGGCCAAATAGACACAACAAAGCTTCTCTGAGCTTGCTGTTCAAGGACACCCAGACTGTCCTAGGCCCAAAGCTGTAAGCTAGGGCTGCAAGAGAGGTGGAGAAATTGAAGAAAGCTAAAGTTTTAATTGGTGAATTGATGTTGATATGCAAATGGACCAAACCTATAACAGTGTGAAGAACTCGTGACCTGCTGTCCATCTTGGGGTCCATTTTGGAAGTAGCCTCTGGCTCCCCAGGGTGTACCTTTGAAGGCCTTTCAAATAAATCCCTGCCTTTATTCCCTTACTCTTGTCTAGTCTCTGTTTCTAGATGGCTGGAGAAGGCATCATTACAATTCAAAACCACATTTGGTTTCAAGATTCAGGCTCAACACAGAAATAATTGTGACTGAGTGCTGGTGCAATGCCTGAGAGATATCAATGGGAAGCAATAGCTATGGCCCTTGAAAAATATGTTGCACCTTCCTGATTATAAAATGAAGGTATATAAATGTGTTGTACCTTCATGAATTTCTCTTTATCTGCAAAATTCTGTGCAAGCACACCAGGATCCACATCCATGCAGGTAGAGCTACTGGAAACAGCTGTTGCAGGAATCACTGAGAGGAAATTGTTGAGGAAGAATGCTTGTGAACTTTATAGTCAATCACACACTTTTGCAGAGTCTTGATCTCTTAATACAATTTCTCATCTACTTGTCTTTGTAGCAATAGCAGCCCTTACCTTTTCAGCTCTGAATCTGTCCAGTAGTCTTGAAATAAACTCAGAAAACGCTGTTATTTGTTTCCTGAGGCTTAGATCCTGCAGTCATAGTCTGTGTAGGCATTTCCTGCATATACAGGTCTGTATGAGAAATTGAATAATCTTGGCCTATTTGTGGGAGATGCAAACTATATTTTCTTAACTCATCCTTCCTTTAGTAACCTGCTCAGGTTTAGGAATTATATCAAGTATGACAGTATAAGCATTGATGATATCAGGAGATTTTACTCCTTTGTGTTTCTAGCTCTAAAACAGAAGTATGGTGCTATTGACTGTTGTTATTCTTTGTCTTGATTTCAGTAAATCAGGACACAATAGGCCTGCTCAATAAATGGCAGAATACTTATAAAGGCCAAGAGTTAATTTAAAAAAAAAAATGGAGTTTTGCATTTTGGCATGAAGCTGATGGTCATCTCCAAGAGGTGTTTTGTGAGGTTCTGGAGATGGAGGGCAGTACACTATTAGGTTAGCAAATTTGATTTTATCTTGTAGGGTGTTAGTTCCCTTTGTCCTACATTCATCCCTGTAACTTGTTATCAATATGAGTATTTCTGTCTGTAGTAGACTGCACTGTATAATTTTGCATGTGAAAAGCAGTGTGGGCAACTCATGTTCTGTCATAGGGAGAAAAGAGAAAATACATCAAATTCCCTGTCAGTTTGACCTGGAAGTTTATGTTCCAAATCCAGGTACTGCAAGCAGTTTACTCAGAGAACGGACAAGGCTGTGTGGGCCCAATATCAGAGAGAGCAGAGGGAGAATTTTCTAGGTGATGTAGCTATTGGGTGTCCTCTGTCCAGCTATATCCACTCCATGGAATGTCACAGAAAGACTGCAAAGAAAAAAAAAAAAGTGAAGAAGTCTGACTACTTTTTCAGCAACAAAAGAAAAGAAGTCTTGACTCCTGCAACAAGCCAACCAAAGCCCTGATTTAATCATCTTCACTGTCTTGGTGCAGCGCTGCAGGGTTAGGAGCAGGCAGAGGGGATGGGGAACTCTTTGTTCCCTCCATGTCTTATGAAGGATGGGTTGGGATTTCAGGGTTCACTGAGGTGGCTGATGGAAATCAGGCAGAGACCTCACATTTTGGTGCACAGCTTCCCATCACGCACACACTGCAGAGAAAGATTATGGGAAACAGTACTCAAAGTAGATTTTTCAAAAGAAAGTTAATCTTATTTAAGCTTCAGTAAGAAAAAAGATTGATTAAGCAACTAAACCCAGACTACACTACAGTATATGAGGTGTGGGAAACCTTTTATATGCCATATTCATTGCCTTTAAGTAACCCCCGCTCTGCCCCCTCCAGTTTTGGTCCCTGTGGCCTTTCAAAGGAGTGTCACCTGTATGGCAAGGGAAGAGAGGAGATTCATTGCCACAGTTTAGGTTTCAGTTCCTCTCCTCAGCACTAAATCTGTGTACATACACCTTTTTCTAAAGAGATGCACAGCTGCTCATGCAAATTCTATGGAGCAGCCTACCTTTGTCTTTGATTTTTGCTTTAATAAAATTTCAGCTGGTGAATTAATTCCTGTGGCACAGAGTTTCCATGCTGAAAGGAATGCTCACTATACCAGGCCATGTCTCACTGCTGTCTTTCAGCTTCTCACTTCTCAGTGTTCAAAGGTCAAACAAAAGCCAAGTGATAAATAAAAGCCAGAGAAGGTAAAGTGAGCTATGCGGTGAGGAATTTGTGTCGTCACTGCTCCACGTGATAAGCTGGCTGGTCAAAGAGCAGCAGCTCATCCCGTTCAGCACCCATGGCAACAATTTAAACCTTATTGACAGCACACCAAGCCCCCAGCATGCAGCACCTGTCAGGTTTATTTCCACACCAAAGGGTGGGAAAGTAGATCAGGGAGAAGGGGAACATCACTTTTTATCTCTGTGACGATATCTGAATAAAGCCTTTGGAGTATGCTTTGGTCTCCATGCACCAAGTCCATGGCTTGCAACAGTGTGTGCATTCAGTATTTCACACGTGAAAATCAGGCAGCATGTTAAAAATATCTATTGAGTTTATGCTGTGAAAATTGGGCTGTAATTTGAGCAAAATAATGTTGTTTGTATGCAGAACAGTGAGGAGAATTTAAGATCCTATGGACAGAAGTGTATGACAATGAGAGCGTGAACAAAGTGTTTTCCTTATTAGGTTTGCTATCAAAAATAGGCTCTCAGACAAGTAGATGAGTAAAATTATGTAAATATCATACTGCAACTGTACAAGTTATATTTTATAGATCTGCATGAAGTGTAAACTTCATTACTTTCAACTTGCTGATTTCCTCCTTGATTGTCTATATGGAATGGGTTCTGCCAAAGACTGTTAGCCAGTGATAGTGGGCATAAGGAAGCAGCAGAAATACTATTCTCACATTATTCACCCAAACTTTAATTATTCTCAAACAGTTTTCTCCTGCAGTCAGATGAATTGGGCCGTGTAAGATTTCTAGGGGAAGCATCCAACAGTTACTCTACTAAATGCAGTTCTGTTATGACAATGATCTATTAAGGTAAAACAAAGCTAGAGCACCTTTTCACCCTGCAGAGAGGATCTGGGAGTGTGTTGTAGTTCTCATTCATCTTCCAGTGACAGATGCAACCATCTTTCTCCCCAGTCCCTCTAGGTATTCTGGCGTGTAAGAGTGAGCTAGATTAAATGTCACTGGATAAGTGGTTACACTTGCCTCTGCTGCATATGCTGAGGAACTGTTAGAATTAAACAGAGATGACTTCCAAAAGGCACTAATGATTTATTGCTTTGCGTGGTTTAGACTTGCCTGTGGGAATAATAACCTCATTATTGTAATTATCTTTGCACTGCTTCCTACAGCTTCTTGCCACCATGTACACAGTGTATTTAATTGGATACATATTTCTGTCTGTGGTGCAGAAAAGTGAGGAATTTTGGGGTTTTTTTTCCCTCCATCTCTCCTTAATTCACATGCTGTATGCTTTGCCTGATGTGTTTTGTATTCCTTCTACTCCCAAAGCCTTCTCTAGTTCACAGGAGCAAGTGCCAAAAATCATCTTAGCTATCTTAGCAGTCGCTGCCATATCAAACGATGTGGCCTTCTGCATTCTCATTCTGTGAGGAACTCTTGCACCGGTTTATCCAGAGCAATGTGATATGAAGAAAATAGTTTCTTTCTGTTGTAGTCAATTGTCTAGAACTGTAACAATAAATGCTGCACAAATATTTGGACTTGGCTTCACAGGCACATTTCTGCTGCCTCACCTTCTTTAAAAGAAGCAGGACAAGGACCATACTGCAGCCCACAAGTGATGCTGTCACTAAAAGGCCTATGAAACATTGAAAGCTGAAAATTAGTTATGTTTTAGGCTTATGTGTGTTGAAATTACTTTTTAGTGATCCAAGACTGATCGAGAAAACATTGACTTCGTAATCTTTGATGTTATTATTTATTATTAGCAATATAATCTTTTTTTTTTTTCTAAAACCTTACAGTAGTTCAGAATCTGAGATGGAAGAGGAAGATGAGGAGGAGGATGATGAACTACTGCTGCCTCAGCAACCCCCTTCAGACTTGGGTGGTGTGCCATGGAAAGAGGCCGTGCGTATCCATGCCCTCCTGAAGGGAAAGAGTGAAGAAGAGATTGAGGCTGAGCAAAATCATGAGATCGAGTACAAATACGATGATGAGGAGGAGGAATACGAAGAGGAAGAAGATGAGGAGTCAAGTGAAGGTTAGATTGGTTTGTCCTTTCTGCTAGCCAGCAGGGAAAAATGAGTTGAGTATTTGCCATGCAGAATGAGAAAGATTTGCCTTGGAAAACTTTACTTCTTTCACTTCTTTGTTGCTCTGATTTTTGAGGGAGTTATTGTCAAGGAAAGCTTGAGGTGGATCATTCTGGATACTGCAGGACTTTGCCCACAGGACAGTTTAGAGTACTAGTACCAGCACAACATGCTTCCCATACACCATGCCAACGTATCAGTGCACAGCTTTGCGCTGCTGTATTGGTTTATGGTTGGTTTTTATTGTTATTTGGAATTAGATTTGAATGTGCCCTTTGTTCTTGGACAGCAGGAACTGGAAGCATTGTGGTTGCAGTGTTTTCAGAGTGCCTCACTCAGGGGCCTGTCACTGTCAGCAAGGCGTTCCACAAGGTGCTTGTAGCTCTCTTTGGTTAAAAGATGGCCTTGAGAAGTAAGGGAGTTCAGGTGGTTCCCGTTTTAGCTTTGAAAGATTTCTGTGGAAAATCTTAGGGAAAGACTCCTTCCCCTGTGTTTGTCTCAGTCATCAAAATGCAAAGTTTGTGCTCAGAATAGACATGTTTCCAGTATTTCACCACCATGCCAAATTTCTCACTGCTCTTGTCTTTGTCTTTATACTCACATTTCCTTTTTGTGGAGACTTTTAGGCTCCAAAGAGCTTTTTCGTAAAGGTCTTTGGCTGCCTACTGCAAGCAGAGGTCCAGTTTTGTGAGTCTTAGTGGCAGTGTCATTGATGAGCTCAGCAGGCTCCTTGGCTACTTCCTCAACGTAGGAGCTGAATGTCCATGAGTGAAGTCTGTGGAAATCAAGACTTCTTTATAAGTATGATAACATCCATGTGGTGTGTTCAGTCTGCTCAACTGTGGTGTTCTTGGCCGGTTGTTGTTTCATTCCAGCAGTTTGCCTGTCAGGCCCTTTGGATACAGCGGGAGTACGGGGAGTTGCTGCGTTTCCAGACAGTCTCTCTTTCTGATCCTGTCCTCTCTGTTTCTCTCTTTCCCTCTCTCCATGGCTTGTGTGTGTACACGCGTGTCTGGTGTGAAATGTGGATGTGTGCTTCCCTCTGCTGTAGAGGGGGAGTATAACCCCTGGGAGAGAGAGCTGCAGCAAGGCCTCTGGCTTCAACGTCTCTCAGATGAAGAGGACTCGGGTACAATGAAAGGTACCCGTACACCATCTCCACTTCCACTTCCCCAAAGGAGCGGGGAATGTATTAAAGAGCAGGTCCCACATGAAGAACTTCTGAGTTTTAGTTAATTGCGTTACCAGCTCCCTCAAAACCGATTCAGTAGTGGTTGTTCATCTCCTGGTTTAAGTGCCATAAATCAGAACTGTCATTGACACTGGTTTTAGGCAGGTGATAAAGCTGCCCAGTACCTCAGGATACCTGGAAAACCTGGACAATTTGCTACTGTAATTTGCATGAAGTGACCCCCAGGTAGCAAGGAGTTCCAGATTTGTTCTATACATTTAGACTACTTGCAACTGTGCATTATCTCAGACACATGGGACACATCAGAAGTACTGCCTTTAGACTGCTTGTGTCAGCAAATTTGCTTTTCTTGTTGTCCTCTGTGTGTGTCTGTCTGTGGGGAGAGTCTGGAAGGCAACTGATCAAGCTACAGCAATCCCTTGAGATTCTTCAAACAGTTACATAATGGTCATAAAATTAATCAGACATTCAAATCTAACTGGTTGTGTCATTTTCCTTGATGCATTCTCTTGCAGTTTATTTTTGATAGTTGTTTTTTTTGTAACACTTGGTCCTAATAGCTTGTTCATCCCCTATTCCCTCAATGTGGTTCATTAGAGCCAGAGTGCATAAGAGGAAAATCCAAGTGCCTTCCTGCATGTAAGGGGGCATTGCAGTTGTCAAACTGCATATTTTGCAGTTTATAGTTGTAATAACAGTAGCTTAGCTTCCAACTTCCTTTTTTTTTCCCCAAGAGAAAAAAAATGGAAGAAGTGTTATAATTTTTTTGCCATTTAACGTTTCTGTGATAAGAATGAGAAGTATTAGTAAGGTGGCTGAAGGGCATACCTGAAGAAGTTCCCCCTGTTGCAGTTGCTGGGATGCTCCAGACCTGACTCTTAAGGAGTTGGTTTGCAGGTGGCTCCTCATTCCAATAAAGTGAAAACATTGAGCCAATAAAGTGAGAACATTGAGCCAATAAAGTGAGAACATTGAGCCTGCCCACAGCTTATAAAGTTCTGTCGGGTGCTACAGTGGAAATGGAGGAAAGCTACCATTCCAAATCTAAGTGCAATTCATGTTCAGCTTCCTGCAAAGCTTAGCAGGCAGTCCTGAGGAAAGGCTGTGCCAGGTGTTGTTTGAAATTCTCAAGCACTTAAACATTGAAGAAGTGTTAGGTTTGCCTCTAAGCCAAGCAGCAGCCCTTCATGTCTGGCTGTGCTGCTCATAATTTGTTGGAAAAGGTGAGAGGGGCAGGACAGGCTCAGGCCTCTGTGCAGAGGCTTGTGGAGAAACCAAAGGATGTTACAGCAGTCTAAATCCCAGAGCAATCCATTTGAAAACCTGCAGATCACGTGGGACCTGCTCTTTCCGAGCCTTGCTGAGTGACTCTGTACTTCTCAGCCATTGCTGGCAAACCTAAACCTTTTAACACAGACCTTTGTGTGGCGATGCGAGCGCTAACTCTACTCATCCTGGGGCCTGCATGCGAGTGCTTTGGTACGAGCGAGGACAGCCCGCCTTCCTGTCCCTGCAGGATGTCCCGTGCCTCTGGTAGCCCACGTGGTTGTGCCAACTGATACCAAAACTCTCTGATGAGGCAAAAGAGACATAAAGCTGCAGAATACTTGGCTACATTGTGAATCCTGCTCTGCATTTGAGTTTGTGCCTCTGAGCCCTTTTTCCTTTAATAACCATCTGCTGATTCCGTCCTCCCTTGCAGTTCCTTCTGCCTGTTTCTTCTGCGGTTTTAATGCCAAATCTCACACATAGTCGTGCCTGAAATGGAAATCCCAAACACTTTGTCATGTCTGGGGAAAACATGGCTGGGAGAGAGGAACTTGTTAAAATGAGACCGCAGGAGATAATGAGTGCAAGCTCTAAATGCTGCTAATGTGTCTTGTTTCCTTCAGACACCAGAGCACCATATGAAAATCTTAACTGCTTTTGAGGTTCTAAACTGCTGCAACAGTGCTTTGCCCTACTCAGTGGTAATACAGTTGTTATTATTATTAATTGACTTTCTACTTTATAAAGTAAGTGGGCATTTTCCGTTCAGGTTAAGACATTTGCTTTTGAAGACCACTCCTGCAGACAGTGAACAGGTGACCACCTGTCCCCTGCAGAACCAGTTATTTTTTTATGGATAAATGAAGCATGAGTTACAGTCCCAGAGCAGATAGCAATAGAGACAGGGTCTGTAAATTTAATACCTCCGAGTCAGTGCTCCCAAGGCAGCTGTTCTGCAGAAGTTAAACAAGCTCATCAATTGCTTTAGGTGCCCATTGTTCTCTTTGACATTCCATAAGTAGCTGAGCTTTGTGTAGGCAGGTAATTGAGGAGTAATGCAATTTCTCTTAAACAGAGTAATTTGTGCGACAGGAATTCCCTGCTGGGGAGCTGTTAAGTCACAACCAAAATGCTGTTATCCTTCAGAAAAAAATTTTCCCTTTGAACAAGTCAGTACAAAAGAGCCAGGAGTAAACAAAGTGGTGTTTTAGGTGCTAAAATTAGCGTGTGCCCATGCGTGCATACGCACTAACACACATGGAACTCTCAGATCCATCATGTTATTTAATTCACAAAGGAGTGTGTACCCAGCCTAGAAAGAAGTGCCTAACCCAATAGTAGGGAATGAAAAACCTTTTGTCTTGGTGCATCAATCAGATGGAGATTGTCCCTCCCCTTTAACAGCAAGACATCTTTGGCAATAATCATAACGAATAGGCTGAAGGAGCTGGAAATTTCTGCTAAATTGGTATTTACATACCACATACTGTCGGACACCCAGAGAACGTCTTTCATTTCAGCAAAGCTTCTTGCAATAGAGGTGATCTCTAACGATGTTTCCAGTAGCATCCCTCTGCCTTTGGAATGGCGTTATCCAGCTTTGATGGGAGGCGTGAGGAGCGCTGTATTGGTGTATGCGTGCACACACAATGCTGAGCTTTTCTCTCTGTCTTGCCAACTGACCTTAGCCAATAACATGTTCTTTTCTTATTTCCTTTCCTATGATGTGCTACCTTTCCTTTCCACTGTTCTCCCATCTTTTCCTCCCTGCCCTTCATACACCCTGCCTGCAACCTGTTATGCCATGCCCTCCTCCTGCTAGCTGGAAACCTTAGGCTGCAGCAGATTGTAAATCCGGTTGATCCTCTGGAGATCCTGGCAGATGTGCACTGGACACACATCCGTGAAAAAGAGGAGGAGGAAAAAATGGTCTCAGCCTCAAAGTCCTCCACCTCCAGAGGTAATCTCTCCCAAGCCCCACACCATCACTTCTTGGATCACAGTTGCAGCTGTTTAACTCTGTTGCTTCTGCGCCCTTCAAGAGCAGTGACCTCAGCAGGGGCAGCAGTGATTGAGAGGAACTACTTTCAAATTGCACTGAAATTACACTTGGTTAAACATTTTGCTTTTCAGGTCAGTGTGTGTTTAAAATTGCTGCTTTCTCAGGTCTGTGACAGTGTGACTTCTGATCTATTTGTCTGCCTGCTTTGAGTCCACAGCATTTGTCCTCAGCACACAGGATTTGGTAGTGCTGGCAATCAGCCCTCTGTAACAGACTAGGGATGCTAACAGCAGTAGTCTCGTGCTTTTTGTGGCAGTGAGGACTCTACACTTTGTAGGGAAAGCTGAGGGGTTGTGTTGTGTAGCTGTTAGAACAAGCATTGAACAGGATCAGCTTCTGTATTGAGCATATTTCTCGGCTGCTTCTTTTCCAAGCATGTAACTGCATCTGGTATTAGCAGGGAATGGTGGGAGTCAAAGGGCTTGCATATCTGATCAGTGTAGGGGTTGACTCCCTGTGTTTAAGATCTGACAGTATATCTACCTGGAATGTGAGATGTGACCTTTGCAAGTTCTCAGTTACTCAAAGGAAAACTTTTGGGGGGAGAAATGCTGATAGTCCAGGTCTCATGTGAGCAGCCTCCCTGCTGCTGACCTTGTTCCAGGCTGTGTTACAGCATGTCTTAAGGTAAGTATGTCGTAAGTGCTTTACCTGTGGGTATAAATAAAAGCTCACCATGGCGCTGGTGAGCAGTGATCTTCTCTCAGTCTGCAGCCACGGTGACAGAATTGCAGAGGGAGTACGTATGCTGTGAGAAGGGCGTCTTCCACAGCAAATGTGAAATTAGGTTAAAAAGTCTGGAGCTCTACCTCATGTTACTTGATTCTCTTCTATTCCAGATAATTATCTTTTCCTTACAGTTTTAGATGTTTGGTATAGGTTTTTTTTTTTTAATCCTGATCTAGCTTGATACACAATTCCAGATCAGTTCGGCTATACTTGTATTTGCAGTTTGTGGAATGCACTGGGATTTTCTGGTGTGAAATCAGCTCCCTACAAATAAGAGATGGGTATTTTTGTTCCCACTCTAGCCACAGAAGTAGGCTGTTTCCAACTGTGTGTAACTTTCATAATTTCTAGGGTGGTTGATTAATGTTTAAAAAATACTGAGTAAAAAATGTTAACGCAGTTTCTTAACTTTACAACAATTAAGGTTGCTTATGCTTCTGTTTGGGGGTCTGTGTCACTCTTGTTTCCAAATTTTTATTTTATAGTCTGTACTTTTCTGTGGTGTACTATTACAATTGCCAGCAACAGATGATCTTTCCAAAACTGATTTTGTGGTCTCTCCAAATTCCTTTGGGAAGGGAGTCACCATTTCCTTTCTGTCCCCTGAAACTGGACCAAGCTAGGGCTATTCTGATTTATGATTAACTGCTTCTATTGCTTTGTCATATGGTAGAGGTGTGTGCAGGTGTTATCAGCAGTTTGGGTATTTAAGAGGCTGTTGTCAATATGTTTGTGGACACGCTGTAGGTTTTCCACCTGAGTTCAGTAGACAGATGGTTCCTGGCTGAGGAGCTGTATTCTGTGAGCTGAGGTGTTTGGGGAGCCCGTTGGCAGCAGCAGGGATTAGCTTTGATGTGACAGCCTGGGACAGTGTCACAGTTCCCAGAAGTCCCTCTCATTCTGCTTTGGGAGCTCTTCTCCATCCCCTGGGCCAGCGCAGCTTCTGGGACACCTGGGACCCCTCTCATTGCTCAGCTCTTCCTTCTCAGTTTCCCTCCTCTGCAGAGTTTCAAGGGGAGCAGAGTGGCAGCAGCCTGCTGGTCAGATTCAGTGTTCCTCTAACATTACAGATCCCAAAGGCAGATTAGGCCCCTGACATCTGTATGTTACCTCGATTTAATTCTCAAGCCTGGAATCAGTTGTTTGAAATTTCATAGGTTTTATTCCTGTATTTGCTACTGAAAAGTTTCCCTCTGTCACTCTTCTGTTTTAGACGCTGACTGATGGTCTAATTTGATTTCTTACAATTTATTGTTTTTTAAATTCAGCATCCGACCTTCCCTCCGTACGCCATGAGGCGGTACAGGCGTGGCTGGAGACGGTCCCTGGAGGTAGTTTGGTGATGTTCTATGTATTCCAATGCACAATAACCCCGCCCGTCTCTTCTCCATGCCTTCAGCAGCTGAGCTGGTACTTTAACCCTGGAACTTACGGCCCTGTCGCTACTGCATGAGTGGGCGTGGAGGGGGGGAAGGGGAGTGTGCATGTGCGCCTCGCTCAGACAGCCCCTTCTCGCATGAACTCCACACTCATCGCAACCCCCCTGAAGGCAGGCCACAGACAGCTTATCCGGGGTGCAATCATGGAGGAGGGATCTAGCTGTGAGCGCTTCGATTTGCCTTGGAAACTGAAGATGGGACCAGTTTTTCTTGCCCCAGCCCCTAGGCTGAAGGAACATGGGGCTTTCTTGCAGTTGAAAGGCTAAGTGACAGAGAGTGCTTAAGGCACTTGCACTTCTCTGTAGCAACTGCAAACTGTAGTTATGTGGTGAAGAAAACAGGAAAGAAGAATAAGTCAAAGCTAAGATCTTCAGGCATAGTAGTGGGTGTTGTCTCTTTTGACCTGGCATTCACGTTATTCAGGAAAGCCTCAGGAATGCTGAAGGATGGTGGAGCTCAGCTGGTTTTTTTGCGTGGTCCTCTAAGCTCAGTTACAAACCGATGAGCATGAAGATTCTGGGATGACAGTGAGGGCGTACATTCTGTAAAGCTGTGAAGGTGTCTAAATCAGTGGAGCAGTTTGTGCTAGGTAGTTGATGTACAGCTGAATTGCTTTGGCACATCAGAATAGCCAGCTTGCCTTTAAAACTTTGCTTCTGCTGCTGCTTTGGCAAGTCAGCAGTGTTTACAAGATGTCTGCACACGATGCAGGCTGCTCACAGCTGCCAGCTAATATGAACCAAGTGCTGATCCCAGTTTCTGGCTGCCATAGTGTGTAACTTCTGAGTTGTTGTGTGACAGCTTTTGGCCTCTTGCTCCTTACCCTAACTGCATAGATGTATATGCACAGTATATGTATAATATAACCAGCCACCTGCAAGCTTTCCGTGTCCCTCAGGAGGGGATCCACCCTTGCACCAAGTTGTTACTTATCGATGCATCTGTAATCTTCCATTGAGTTTTGTGTACCAACCTATTTAAAACCTGATTTTCTCCTCTCTCTCCAACACAATCTGTGTGTGTCACGTCTGTTCATGGTTTCTGGATCTGAAGACCCACACATACATAGTGGATTCAGATATTCTTAACATGAGTCATGTTTTTTGCAAGTTTTGATTAAGATTACTCACATTACTCACATTTGCTGTTACCATAAAACATTATCATTTCCAAAATAACATAAGCTATTGCATACCTAAGCAACAATCAGACTGGGACATGGTTTGGTTTTGTTCAGTAGATTTATAAATGCTCCTGTGGGCAGTCCAGCCTTTGCCACATGATTCAGCTTTCCTGTGCTTGACATTGGTAAGGGTCTGGATTTGATAATCCTCTGATGTAAAGGAATAGGCCAGTACGGGATCACACGTGAGTGGAACTGCCTTTTCACAGTAGCTGACAGAAAATAAACTAGTCCATACATTTGTCTGTCTGAATAATACTACAGAGCATGGAAAAAAGGAGGAGGAGCTTGAAAGGAGGAGACAAAGCACCTGCTGAAGGCTGTGTTTTGAAATAAGCAAAAGCTCATATTACAGGAGAGGCTGCAAGACCTCAATTTTAGGGAGGGTTAGTTTGTTTTCAAGATTGTCTTAATTAGCAATGCTATGATAGAAATAGTTCCAAGAGCCACATGGTCACTAGTAAAAAACCAGAGGATCAGGGCCTGCTCCCTGACTCGGGAGGAAGCTGGCCCACCATGGTTCGCTCCCTCATGGCTTCACTTGTGCCATCCAGCATCAGGGGGCTGCATTCGGGCGCCTGTGGAAACAGCCCCGAGCCCTCCCCTGGGAGGGAGGGAGCAGGGAATTCCCTGCTGGGAGCTGTGCCTGGAGCCCTCCTCGGGAGGGCAGCGTGGCACTGCATGTTCAGGCCCAGAGACTGGCACCACTTGGGTTACTTGTACAGGTGCAACCAAGGTGCTTCTAAAGAGCTCTTATCATAGAGCTGTATCCTATGTGGAAAACTGGCAAATTGCCTAATAAGACATGCTGACTGTGTACACACTTGCAGCTGGATGTACAGCAGAGTTAAATGCCTGCATGTTGTTGAACATGAATTGATAACTCGCTGCACACTTTAGTTCACTGGTGCTACTGTGGGAAAAAAAAAACCAACTGGAAGTGCTTGCTTTTTTGTTTAATGAAAATGTTTAACCAAAAAAAGCGCAGCAAATCATCCATTGCACAGCAGGTTTTTTTTAAAGTATCATTTAATAATGAAATTTATATCCCACACTTTGGTCTTGTCTCTCCTCCTATAATTAAATCCTGTCACAAGCAGTAGTGTCAGATGTCATAGTTTTCAGAGTTACAAATTTAAGAATCTCTTCCTCATTTTGACCCAGCAAATCAAATTGTGGTCTGTAAATGAACAAAAAAGTTTTGAATATGTAGTTTTAATTACTTAAAAGTGTCTCAATTAACGATCTGTAACAGAAAAAAGGTTTTATTTATGTCATTTAAATTACTTCAAGTATCTCAATTTGTGTGCTAGTCGCTTGTACAGCATTTGCGTTTTCTTAGACCTTTGTACCAAAGACTGCTGTAGCTGCACAGAGTTAAACAGTTTCCAAGTGTAATAATGGTCAGTCCCATACCTAGACTCTGTCTTTGACTTACACCCTCAAAGCCTGTTTCAATTTCAAGATGAACAGTCCTGGTTAATTGTGGCATTTCAGTTTTGACCTAATACACACACGCTGTCGAGTGGTTGGTAACTGTTCTGGTGTGGTAAAGAAAAAACCAAAATCTTCTTGGAAGAACAGTAACCTTTATTCTGGTTTGATGTTCTCCCAGTCCCCTTCCTGTTTAATTTTTCACACTGCCTGTTGCTCAGAAAAGCCCTGGCAGCTTTCACTGCAAGTGCCTTGGAGACTCCCCAAGGGCAGGCATTCCTTGGTTCGTTGGAGTCTGGGAGTGTCACTTCACCATAGATGTCTCTCCAGGTGACACATTTCAGGATTTCTTGTTATGACAGTAATTAATAAACATCTCCAGTATAAACTGTTGGTACAGTTCAATATAGAACTTTTTCACTGTGTAGTGTTTGTTTTCTTTTCTTTTTTTCCTCAATATTTGAATATATTCTAGCTCCATGTGAGGAGGATGGTGTGGAGGATGAGCTGGGCACAGAGCCTGCAGACACAGAAGGGCAGGCAGGTGAAGAGGGAGACACGGGTGCAGAGCTGGACGATGGTAGGGTACCACTGTGCAGCCTTTAAACCTGTTGTGTGAACAGAACTGTGTTGGCAATGAACACTTTGCATGAGGGTACTTAAACCTGCTGTTACTTTTAGAGGTGTGGGAGTTTGTTTCAAATATTCGAGAGGGAGCCAGGAGTGAGAGACAAAAAGAAAGAGTCCTGGATTATGTAATGAATTTCTCATGTCCTCTCACCACGTGTCTTGTGTCTGTATTCAGTACTGATCTTGATGAATAACAAAAACAGAATTAAACTTGTGAAGGGTCCGTAATACTGTGTCAGAATCCTTCCCTTGCTATTATAAAATTACCTGCATATGGCAGAAAACATTGAAAAATTCCCAGAGAACTGATAAGGCAGGACTTCAGTTACTGGTTTAACTCTTTGTACTAACAGTCCAATCATTTACCGCTTACATTTACTGCTTAAATGACTAATTACCACACCAGAAAAGCAGTGAACATTTAGGTGTTCAGGTTATGAAAGTGGTTAGCACCATGTGAATAGAAAGTACTATGTTCTGATGGACTTGTATCCAAGTTCTCTTGGTTTTTTTCCCACCCCGTCCCTGATCAGATGACATCGCGTCTGATGCAGAAGCGGAGTTCCGCTTACGGCAGGGACGTGTAGAAGGGCCAGAACTAAAAGTCTCTGAGGATGAAGAAGATGAAGAAGAAGCAGAAGGTGCTTCTCGCAGTGTGACAGAAGGTAATCACTTTCTCTTCAGTGCCTGAATGATGTTAATTGCATTTACAGTTATGGGATTGAGGAGAAGAGAGTCTCTTGGATTTGAACCGTCTCGTTACTCTCAGTGGCAGTGTCTGTTCTTGCATTAACATTTTGAGAAGGATGTTCTGAATCCATTAATTACAGCTTTGTAAAGCGTGACTTATAACTGCTTTTTCTTGTAAAAGTTGTTACATTAAAAAGCTTGTACTATTTTGGACATTTAAAAATTTTTGTCTGTGTTCCAGATGTCCAACCTAGAATTTGTAAAAAGCTGAGATATTTGTCGCTACTTGCTGTGTGTAACATTTAAAAGAGGTAGAATATTAACGTGTTTTTGGAACATTTTTCCTTTCCCTAGATCCATGCAAGCCATCCATCCCTATCCAGCCCTCTAGTGACAGTGTTCTTCCTCTGTCTCCAGCTGCTAGTCCCAAAGCAAAACAAGCAGAGGTAAGCAAGGGAGTCCTTGACATTTTCTACTTAGCACCTGTAGTTCAGTAAAACAGTTTGTTGGATGAGCTAATGAGGACTGACAGCAGTGAGCTCTCCTTCTTTCCTGTCTCTAAAATTTATGTTGATCTTGAAATCTGACTTCATTTAGGCTTAAAATAAAATGTATGCTATCTTTCTTTCCTATCTTCAGAGTGTAATGGCTCTATCACAGTCACACAAGTTCCCATCACAAAGCCCCAGGAAGAACTATACAGGGTAATTTAATTTCAGTGAGCAGTTAACAACAGGGATATGTGATAAATGACGGGAGTCATAAGCAAGGTGTTTCCTCTTTAGCCTGCTCTGGCTGTCTTTTATGTACCAAAAGCAGATTCTGTACAGTTGCAATTGAAAATTACAGTAGTAACCAAAGCAGTACTTCTTTATTCCAGTGTTCAGCATGGTTCAGCTTAAGGAAGTGAGGCATGTCAGTGTTGTACTGTCATGTTGTCAGCCCTGGGAGGCAGCTTGCAAATGTACTGCAGAGTGTAAGAGCTGGAAGTACAAGACCCTTATAATGTTCAATTCAAATTTTCCCTTCCAAGTGTTTTAGGTTTGGGGTTTTTTAAGGAATTGCTAAAATAGTATCTTGAAGAGTTTTGGCATAGACCAGTTTACTTTTACAGTGGGCTGAGTCTGGTTTGTTGACATCAGTTGCTGACAACGTTCACTTTCCATTAAAATAAAGTTTGGATTTTTTGATGTCCATGTAATGATTCTACCAGACACAGTTATTGTTTAGCGGGCAGATATTAGGACAAGGCCTAAATGCAGTTCTCAAGACCTGTGTGTTTAAGTGTCATACAAACACACAGTGGGAGAGGCTAATGCTCTAATGGTCGTGTGTCTGCATTCCAAAGAAAGCTGGAGCAGAAGATGCTGTTGGAAAGAGTAGCACCAGAACTCAGTCAGAGGAGTTTGCTGCCCAAGGGTTGAATTATCAAACAACGAATTGTGCTCTTGAATAAAATGGCAGTCTGGAGGTAGGAGAGGAAAATCAAAATTTCTCAGCTCATTAAGGGGCAAGGGAATTGCAGCCTAGTTTACTCTAAACAGAGAAAGCACCCCTTGGTTTAAGAAAACATGGCAGCAGATGCTCCTCAGCAGCAAAGTGCTGTACGAGTGGGAGCTGGGGAGACTTGATCAAATCTGTCAGAGATTAGGGACCACCACAACACACAGAGTTGGAGATTCGAAGGGAGAGCGAGAAAAGATAGAAGTGGATTTCTGGAATTTAATTTAGTGGTGTTTCTTCAAAAAATCCAATTTGCCTTGTTGTCATCTACCAAGCACAGTTTACAACGGGGCAGAAAAATGCACCACACTTGGTGAGAAATCCTAAGTGATGTTCAAAGCCAACTGACGGGATGCCACATGTGGGGTTTTTCATATTTTGATGCTTGGATTGTTTCCTTATTTCTAGCTTTGTTAAAAGCAAAAAAAAAGGAAACGTATTCTTGTGTGCCCAGTGACTATTAATATTTCCCTTTTCCATTTTTTTGTAGGACGGAGAAGATCCCCTGGCTGAAGTATGCCATGCAATAAAATCTCCAGAGGCACGCTTTTTTCCTGAGCCTTTCATTCTTGAGGAAAGACCAAAGGATGAAGTTCCCAAAGACAGGAAAGTTAAGAGCCCTTTGGTGCCACCATCTCCGGTGTTGTCGCAGCCGGTTGCATCACCAGAGGCCATCGCACCCCCATCACTAGCAGAGTCTCAGCCAGGAGCGCCAGCACTGGCTTCATCCCCAGCATCTGCTCAAATGCCTATCTGTTCCCAGCCTTTGCCTTGTGCTGAAACATCCATTCCATCCCCAGTGGAGCCTCCAGTATGTTTCCAACCTGTCCCAGCCTTAACGTCTACTCCTTTGGCCAAACTGGCCCTTAGGGGCCAGGATGGTGAGGTGGAAAAACTGGGGAGCCCTACTACTGCAGAGGAAGCCCTGAAACGGAGCAGCCTTGTGGAAGAGTTCTGGCTGAAGAGTGCTGAAATCAGGAGGAGCTTAGGGCTCACCCCCGTGGACAGAAACAAACGCTCAGAGAGTAACTTCACTGTGTCTGCTCTGGAGACAACTCCTCAGAAGACTTTCAACAGCAGGAATATTTCAGGGGATGAAAGGATCCCTCCTGTGAAACCCCAGCCTGCCCCAAGAAGACAGGGACTGTCCAAGTTAGAAAATGAGCAGATTTCTCTGCTCACTCCGAAGTCTCCGTCAGAAAAAGAGCTAAAGATTTCCAGTGAAGTACGGGGAGATGTATCCAGCAGTTCTGGGCTTGGCCTTCAGGAGAGCTCATCTAACATGAGAACTATGGCTAGCCAGAGCTTCAACACTTCCGACTCCACCATGCTGACTCCTCCATCGAGCCCGCCCCCACCACCTCCTCAGAACGAGGAACCAGCCACGCTGCGTAGAAAGAGGTACCAAGCACTCTGGCAGAATGAGGTTGAAGCCAGGTCACCTCCAACACCAGCATCAACACCTCCTGCTCCCCGACACCAGGAGCCGGCCCCGCCTGCCAAGGAGTCCCCCCCGGCCAAGAGAGACGACGTGCGGAAGTCGTTTGCAGAGAGTGTGGATGAGATTCCGTTTGCTGACGATGTGGAAGACACGTATGATGACAGGACAGAGGACTCGAGCCTTCATGAGAAGTTCTTTACACCTCCTACCAGCAGGCCGAGGCCAGAGAAACCACATCTTTTGCCCTTGGTCAAAGAAAATGGTGGCCCACCCTCATTGGAAGGAGGGGTTCACCAAAAGAAGAGAGTGTTCCCTGACATTTCTGTGGAGGCCAAGGAGCTTGCTGAAGAAAGAATGAGAGCCAGAGAGAAGTCTGTCAAGAGCCAGGCACTACGTGATGCCATGGCTAAACAGTTGTGTAAGATGAAGGATATGGAGATGGCTGCTGCTGCTGCTGCTACTGGGGCCACAAGGGCACGAAAGGCATCTTCCATGCCCTTGAAGACCAAAGAGTTGTTTTACGACTCTCCAAAACATTTGGCCTTGAAATTAGCAGAGGGATCCGCACGAAAACATAATTCTGCTACTGAGAAGTTCTCCACTCCTCCTGCTGATATGGCTGGACCTGAAGGGTCTGTCAGCTCTTCAGAAGGGTCCAGTGGGAAGAGTAAGAAAAGAAGTTCTCTCTTCTCCCCTCGTAAGAACAAAAAGGAGAAGAAATCCAAAAACGATAGCAGACTTTCTGACAAATCTAGTGGTGGGACAGAGGAAGCAACAAAGCCTAGGTCGTTATGGAAGTCTGTTTTCTCTGGCTATAAGAAAGACAAGAAGAAAAAGGCTGATGAGAAATCCTGCCCAAGTACTCCCTCAAGTAATGCCACTGTGGATTCTGGCAAGCACAAAGCCTCTCCACTGATTACAGCTGCAGGTATAACAGATACGTGCCTGTGCACTGTGCGCTTTTCCTACTTTTCTGAGGTGTCCTTCAAAGTAGTTTTGCTTTGCTTTGTCACTCAGCTGCTGTGCTGAATGCTGCTGCTCCCCAGTGTCAAAGTGCTAGGGACTAGATTTGTGTTTCTGCAGATTGACAGAATCCACTGGAAAAAACCTGAACCTTACTAAAAGTTTAACTCTCAATATGTCCAAGGCACATCTGTTTTATGTCTTAGATTAGAGGAATAAGCACTATTTCTTGGAATTTGTGACATTTCATCCCTGTGTTAAATCTGATCTGCATCTTTCCTTTGGCTGGTCTCTTTTCTTTCTTTCCACCTGGCTCCGTGGAAGCTGAAAACTGCAGAGATGCTGTTACTCCTGTTCTCAGTAATCTGGTGGCTGTCTGCTGATCTCTGAAGGAGGGATTTTTCAGCCTCCTGTAAATCTTTCACATGCCCACCAGTTGCAGGCAGAGATGTTAAATGGCAACTTGGGATACAGTAAAGAAGTTACCCACAAATGCGATTGAAAGCAAACATGTTACATTTCTCTGGCGTTGGACAAACAGCCAAAGTAGAGCCAGCTGCTGTCATTCCAAGTGCTGTATCTATGCTAAGAGCATTGGTACAGTACAAAGAGAGAACCATGACCATTATTTCTAACAGCATTTGAAGAAAGTGATGCTCTCTTAAAGCTCACACTCGTGCTGGTCATTTTGTGGAGCCGGGCTTCTTTGGTCCCTCACAGGCAAAGCAACTCAGACTGACATAAAAGGACTGAGTATTTTTCGTGCTCAAATAACCTTCAGCTGAGCTCTGACGAGTTTACAGAAAGGATTGTTGCCACTTCTCTAACTTCCCCTTTTTATTCCCGACTTTGCAGATTTACAGCTCCGTCAACACCTGAGTTTCTCAGAGGACTCTGACCTCTCCAGTGACGATATTCTGGAACGCTCCTCCCAGAAATCCAAACGGGAGGTACGTAGGTGGGAAATGCATTTTAGATGGATCTAGCACCATTCAGGTCACAGACTCAGAGAATCACATCAGAAGCTTGGATGGTTAATGTTGTTGTTTTTACTCTTTCTCCCATGCAGCAGGTTTTCCTGTAAGTCCACTGACTGTCCTATCTAAAATAAGATGGTTTCACTTGTTTTCATGATTACAGGCAACTCCCTAATGTTATAAGGAGGATCCATTGTCTCACTGTCCCATTACTTTAGTGGGCACTGCAAGGAGACTGACTGCCCTGTAGTCTCCTGGGTATTCCTTTTTCCTCTTTTTAAATATGGGATTTTGTTTCCCCTTTTCCAGTCAGTGGGAACTCCACTGGACTGCCACAGCTTCTCAAATATGATGGATTGTGGCTTAGGCCCTTTCTCTGCCAATTCCCTCAGAACCTGTGCACCTTCAGGTGCCTTAGATGTTCTCAAATGGGACTTTTTCCTACACGAGCAGTTCTTCATTCTCCCAGCCCCTTCTGGGACTGGGATGGTGTGGCTGGAGCCATTTGCTGGTGAAAATCAAGGCCATAAAGTTAGAGTACTTCAGCCTTTTCTGTATCTTGGATAACCAGCTTTCCAGTTTCCTTCAGGAGAGAGCCCTTGTTTTCCCTGGTCTTCCCTTATCACTGACATACCTGCAGAAGCTTTCCTTGTTGCCATCGATGTCCCTGGACAGATTTAATTCTAGCAGGGCCTTAGCTGTCCTAACCTGATCCGTGACTGCTTGGAGAATTTCTCTGTATTCCTCCCAGGCTACCTGTCCTTGCTCCTACCCTCTGTAGACTTTGTTTTTCTGTTTGAGTTTGTCCAGGAGCCCCTCGTTCATCCACACAGACCTCCCAGCATTTTTGCCTGACCTCCTGTTTGTTGGAATGCATTGCTTCTGAGGTTGGAGGAGGCAATCCTGGAGTATTAACCAGCTTTCCTGGGCCCCTCCTCTCTCCAGGGCTTTATCCTGTGGCACTCTACTAAGCAGATGCAGGAAGAAGCCAAAGTCTGCCCTCCTGAAGTCCTGGGTAGGGAGTTTGCTGTGCACCCTCCTTACTGGCCTAAGGATCTAGTATAAGGATTTAGTTTAATTGCACAGATTTATATGTGGAAAATGTATGGTGAAAGCAAAGTTTCAAAGCTATTTGCTTTTCAGCTATTTGATTCAATTTTAGAATGGCATTATTAATGCAAAAACAAGGGAATAATTTAAGAAACTGTTTGATCATAGTAATGAAGAACCCTGCTTTCATTGCGGAGAGCCTCTAAGCTAGACAGAATTGGCAAGGTTTGGAGGAATAAGCAGAGATTTTATTGACCCCACAGAACACTAAGGCTCTTTCCGGTACACAGGAATGAAAACTGTGTTCCCACTGTTCTTTCCTGGTGGTACACATGTTAAAAAAGCTCAAGAAGAGAGAGTATCTGGGATGGCAATGCCACAGGCACAGTGACCTGTGCCTCCTGTCTCAAACCTGTCATTCCACGTGCACAAATCAGTCTCAGATGACAAGCTGATCCTCGGCTGAGATGGCAAAGGTGTGGAAGTACTGCAAATTGAAGTGTCATATGAAATGCTTTCTAAGTATATATAGTAGAATGAACTAGAATAGCTAATGAATTTAAGGCTGGTGGAAGAAATTGATGAACTAAATAGGAATTTTCTGTGTTTACTTATCTCTCTTTTAATCTCTTTCCCTAGTTGGTCTAGATCTCATCTGAGAGGAAGATTATTTTGTTTTTATTTTATTCCCTTTTTTCTCTCCCCCTTCCACTCCCCCTTGCATGCCCTCAAGGCGTTTCATGAGCAATTCTGCATTTTCCAAGAGGTGCAGAAGAATGAGGTACCTGGGGTCAGCAGAGGACATACCCAATACCTGGGGTTCAGATAAGAGTTACAGAGTTACTGCTCTGCCTTGGGAGCTCCTTCCAGAGGGGGCCACGATGCAGTAATGTCCATCCTTGTTTGCAGGCTTTGGTCTGCCTTGATGGTAATTTTTTTCCATGCTGAGCCACTTAGATTTGAAATGGCTTTTGCAGAAAGAAAGATTTCATCTCTAAGCACTGAAGGGGATGATAGGTGACAGTGGCAGATGCCTGGAATCCTCATACTGAAAATATCTCACAAGCTCTGCTGAGGATATGGTGGTAGTGTCTCATTTTCCCTCATTTGCTGTTGCTGAAGTTACATTAAGAATTTATTTACTCAGCATCTGCCTGTTTTATTAAGAATAGTTTTGAGAATGTATTTATTTAGAGGACATGGATGTGAAAACTCGACTTAGCTTGGTTTGTTGCATCCTATCCATGGATTCAGAGTATACATGCAAACACTGGAATGCCTTGCTGTCAAAAGAAATGAAACCAAACTTCAAGTCTGACCAAGCTGGGTTTGTACTGATTTGGGGTGGGAGTTGTATTTTTTAAGTTATAAACTGCCTGCTACTTATTATGGGTAAGAGCTGACTTACTGCGTGCTACTTAACTTTTATGTGAACCCCTTCTCCAAACTGAAATCCTGTTCGTGCTGCTTTTTTGGTGATGTAGTGAGCTTGCTTCCCAGACAGCCTGCTCTGTTTAGCCTGTTCTTTGTGATCAGCAGTGAGTTAATTCAGTGTTGTTCAGTGTGGTGTCTTTGAAGAGCAGCATCTTGTAAAGAATTCCTGACGTGAGCGCCGCGCGGGTGTTGTGTTTGTAGGCGTTTGTCACCGTGTGTGTTTGTCATTGTTCCTGTTCCATTGTGGTGTTGTGCTCTGACGTGTTTCCCCACCACAGGTAGCTTGCTTTTTCCTGGAGCGTGCAAACGTGCTGGTGTTGTTCTCTGGCTTCTCATTTGTGACTGGTTTTGGTTAATTGAATGTGAAAGTGCAAAATGCTGTCTGTTGGCCCAGAGTGGCACAATGCCTTCTGGACTTCATGACATGAAGGAAAATTTACCTCTCTTACAAGCAAATAAAGTTAAGTGCTTTACTTGCCTTATATTTGGGTACAGGGTAGCGTAGAATGTCCTTGGCTAGAGTAAGTAGTGATTTCCCCCTCCTTTTCCTGCTCCTTTCCCCCTCCAATTTTAGCTCCTCAAGATCTTTGGAGGCTCTCCTTCTAGAGAAGGAGATTCCTTTACTGCAGGACACACAACCCACTCTGAGCCCATCTGGTGTTTCTTAGTTCACAAAGCAGTGAATAAGATTTATGATGTTGGTTAAATATAAATTATAATTTCTATGAAATAGAGATAATTTAAAGCTATGGAATAAACACAACTCCTAGGAGACACTGTAAATCAGAATGGAAGTGGAGAGTTGTGTGACAGAGTAATACGTGTTTGGCCAAGCCAGTTCAAACCAAATATACTCCAGAACTAAACCATTATTCCAAATCTTAAGCCAGAATTTTGTACTCATGCAGGTAGACAAAGGCCAAATGATTCCTCTAGAAAAAGATATTTCCAAGTTGACTGTGTCTTCGAGAAGGCTGCCAAAACTAATGGCCTTCAGGAAAGTGCTAGGAACTTGATTTTGTGGCCAGAAGTTCCATTGTGCTTCATCAGTCTGGGTCACGTTCAGCATTTGCACAATTTTGTTTCATGTAAAAACCGCTTTGTTTTATTACTGTGCATCTGTTTTCAATGTTGAACTGATTTTGCTTCATTTTGTACGTTTTTTTTTTATTTTTTTCCCTTTACCATTCCCCCTTTAAAGTCGATCTATGTACCACACGCCTTGGCATTCAAGAGATCATACTCGTCAAAGGTAGTGTCTCCATTCCCACTAGTTGGCCATTGTTGCATTGCATGTCCCCCTCTACATTAACCCATTGAATCCCTAGCTCCCCACCACACGTGCACTAACATCAACACTGACTGTGCATGCCTGAGATGTTAGCAGACATGGGCAGCAAATTCTGTGTAGAGGATGTCTCCCACAAATGCATTAAGCTCTGAATTGTCTGGTTGGAATGCATGCGTTTATCAGTGCACTACTGTACAGTGATGCGGATGATCCGTGAGCTCCAGAACAAATTGGTTTTCAAGGCACTGAAATATGTTTGCATATTCTTCTTTTTTGATACTTAGAACGTGAATTCAAATGAATCATCACACTTGAATTAGCAGCTTTCAAAATTGCTGAGTTTGCTCAAATCATAGTGAAATTCTGTATCAAGCTGAAATCAAGGCAGAAGCTGCTGCTCTCTGAAATTCTTACTGTCTTGTCTTTACAGTCACAACAGTGTTATAGGGGATAGAAAGGTCACATGCTCTGTCACTTTACCTTCTGATCTGAGTACCATTGTGGATTTTGTGTTTTTAAAAAAAGAAAGCGTAAAGTGTGAGCTTTTCTTGAAGCTTTAACAATGGTGCTTGCCAGTGACCTACCTGAGGGTTTTTTAATTAAACTGTGATCCTACCTTAAACTCTGTTCACTGAGAGCCATCAACAGAGGTAGACTGACCAATGTGGCAGTACAGTAACTAGATAAAGCAAATTTCAGGGTGGTCTTACATAACATTCTCTTCTTGAAGTTGACTGTCCATGGAGGAGATCTCTTTCCAGAAGTGGAAGACACATGTTTACAGCAGTCCCATAAAGCTTACATACGTGTACATGAGAAAAGAGGTTTTTTTCTTCACTGTAGTTTACCTAGTGCAGTAGTGAAGTTTTTTTGACACTCTTAAAACTCTTTGAGAAAGCCTTTCTAGGCTGTAGTAGATCCAGATAGTGTGTCTGGTAAGATCTAAACCCAGTTTCAGTAATGTTAGAAAGACATATTCTTAAACTAGTTTCACTGACAGAAGAGAAGAGGAAATACCTTTCTATTTCTATAAAGATAGCTTTTCACCTTTTGGATGGCTTCTGGTGGTGTAATATTCTACACTAGCCTATAATAATTTCTTACCTTACACTGCTGTAACTGTTCATGTAGACAAGCCTTTACCCTCTTTTAAAATGAAATCAAGGGGACCCCTATCAAGATGAACCCTCTATATGGTACTCATTGATTTATCTAAATCCATTTGGCTAAATGTACTGAGAAATGAGAATTACTGAGAATAAAAACTGACTTGATTTTTGGGAAGAGGTTTCATATAGCAGTGGAAGGCAGGGGTGGGATGTTACATAAAGTCACAGCTTTGCAGCTGGCTTAAATGCTTCTTCACTTCTGATTTGATCCTGAAATTGTTGCTCACTGCACTGTGAACACCTTTGCCTACAGAAGCTTGACTTTTGACACAGCCATGGCAAAGGCAGAACACCTCCCTCCTGAGATTTTTGGAAGAGAAAATGGTCATCCCTGCCCCCATAACTGTGAGCATGTAAATAAGATCTGCTGCTATTCTTCCTTCCTTCAGAGGGCCTACACAGAAGAGGAGCTGAACGCCAAGCTGACGCGGCGAGTACAGAAAGCTGCCCGCAGACAAGCCAAGCAGGAGGAGCTGAAGAGGTTGCACAGAGCTCAGGTAGTGTCTCACAAGCCTCTTGTCATGGCACACAGTTACCTCTGTGTCGAGGCACCCTGATCCTGACATTCCTCCCAGTGTGTCAGAACAGAATCCTCTCTTTCTACACCAATGTTCCTGCTCCCTCTTTCAAATTTCATGTCACGCCACAGAGAAGTGAAGAATGGCTGAAACCTATCATGAGAGTTTTACGGGGAGAAAAATAATGCCCACAACACCTTTCTAGCTGGAGATGGGTGAACCACCCTGCACTGTATGGAGCAGTGATACTCAGATAATGCCTGATGGAGCTGCACCCATCACTGCTTTGCTAGGTTATGCTGGTGGGTGAAGTGTTATCAAATTAATCTTTAATTACCAGAGAATCTGCTGGAAAACAGTTAACATCATCTATAGGTGATGGATTTGTCAAAAACTCAAGGCAGGGGATCAGCTGACTGAATAGCCTCACCTTTCAGTTCAGTGTTCCAGGAAGGTGATAGGAATTGTAGCAAATAAATGAGTATCAAGGTGTTTGCAAATTTAAGAGTTAAGATGGAACAAGGTGGAGGAGGATGTTGTCACCGGAATCTGTGATGCTTGCTGTTGAAGCAGGGAATTGCTGAATACAAATGCATGTTTTTGAAAGGGCAGATTTGACTGAAGTCTCTTAGTGCTGCACGTGTGCTGCAGACAGAGCAAGAGAATTGCTTTGGTGAGGTTCTGCTCCGTTCTTCTCTGAACAGATTATCCAGCGGCAGTTGGAACAAGTGGAAGAGAAGCAGAGGCAACTGGAGGAGAGAGGTGTTGCTGTGGAGAAGGCCCTTCGAGGAGAAGCAGGTATCCATCACAACTTGGTTTGGTTTTCCATGTTTTCTTATCAAGTGCTTGTGCAGTAACCCATAGCTGTGTGGATTTTAGAGGCCATTGGACAGCCTAGAGACTGAGCCCAATGTGAATCCGTTCTCCCTTTTCTACTATCTTTTTGAGGCCTTGTTTTTCCTGTGTTTCTTCTAATTCTGCAACTTCCCTATTGGCAGACTTAGTTCACTTACCTTTACCTGAGGTGTAGGAGGTAATTCTCCAGCTACTAGTAATGGCTGACTGTTTCTGCATATAACTGGATCCTGCAGCTGGAAAATTGCAGGGGTTTCCTAGCTACCATTCACACAGAGATGTCACAGTAGGACAGCCCTGTTTGTGTGTTAAGGAAATAATTGTGAAACTGTGTGTGCTTTCTCTACTGTGTTGGATTATCAAGGTAGTGTCCTTATAAGGGACCATCACAGAACATCTTCCTCACTGCACAGCCCAGCACACTGGCTACTTCCAATAAAGTTGTGCAGAGCAGAAATGCACATGTGTACTGAAAGGTATCCATGTTGAGCTGCTAAAGAAATGTTGCATGTACTTGGAAATTAAATGAGTATCATCTGATCTGGCAAGCATATGAGTGGAGGAGTACCTGGTTCAGATAATGCTGATAGTAGTATAATGATTTGGAAAAAAAATTCCTCAATTTGCAAGGAGTCAAATATCCAACAGGCAAATGCAGTGTGCGTATACCTGACAAGGCCAGGGTTCTGTACCTGGTTACCAGGGGCAGAGTTCAGAAATGGCAAGAGTGGAACAGGTGTTTGGAAAATGTTTGCTTGTTGCTTGCAGAGCCACATCTATGCCTCTGAAGATGGAGCTTGATTAAGCAGTGAGGGCGCACCAGAGAAAAAGTCAGTTGTGACTTCCTGCCAGTTACTACTCAGCCAGAATTAGGTTGTGTCTGGTGCTCCATAAGGGTGTGCCAAAGAAGCAGGACTGAGTGCTCACCAAAGCAAATAGGTACTACACGTGCAAAGAACAATCTTGAGGACTTCAACATGTTTGTGATCAGGCTGTCTTTTTCATTTGTGGGATCAAAAAAATAGCCTTTGTGCAAACTCCTGTCTTTGCAGAGCTGCTTCCTTCCTTAATCTGTGTGTTCCTGTGTAGCCCCACTCTGTTCTCTGGCCTGCCAGTTACTGCACTGACTAAACCCACCTCCATTGTTTCTAGTGGTTCTTCTCATTTTTCTTCTTTTCATCCAGAAGTCCATCCTGATTTTTGTGCTGCTGAATGACTTTCATGTTAGACGTGCCAGCACAAGTGGGAAATCTTAGCAGCTGAGAGACTATTATTCATGATAGAGTTTTCTCACTGAAGAATCATAAAATGCCTAAAACACATTCAGAGAGGACAGAATATGACTAAGAATAAGATACTACAATTTTATGTGGGAGACTGCAGAATTAACCTTTGGATAAATAGCTTCTCACTCCCAGCTCTCCCAAATGGAAGCAGTCTTAGATGAGCTTGTGTATTTGTGAATTTCCTAGCAGAGCCGTGAAACTGTGGGTCCTGCTTTGCAAAAGGAATCTCTTTTCTTCAGGAAGTCTCTAGGGTATGCTTTCCTCTAGCAAAATGTTTCTATCAACAGGTCATACATTATGTTTGCAGAAGCTTAACTCTGACATAAAGAATTCACCATCCTCAATTCTTCCCCTTATCTCAGGCAATCAGCCAGAAACACATTCTGTTGGGGTGTGGAAAAAAGCATGTTCTAATCTGTGCTGACTGAAACACAAGATTATACATCAATTCCATGCTTCACCTCTTTAGGAACTCTTTCATTGCCACAGAATCAATGAGTTTGGAAAACAACTTTAGGATCATGAGTCCAACCATTAAACCAACACCGCCAAGCCCCCCACTAAACCATGTTCCTAAAATGCCACATCCACACCTCTTTTAAATTCCCCAGGGTGGGGACTTCACCCCTGCCCTGGGCAACCTGTTCCAGGGCTTGACAAACCTTTCCATGAAGAAATGTTTCCTAATATCCAATCTAAACCTCCCCTGGCACAAGTTGAGGCCGTTTCCTCTTGTCGTGTTGCTTGTTACTTGGGAGAAGAGGCCGACCTTTAAGGAAGTTGTAGAGAGCAATAAGGCTTCCCCTCAGCTTCCTCTTTTCCAGGCATTTTACATATGTTTGCAATAAAATGACTGAATTCCTTCTTTTTGAGATCTGTGGCATCACATTCCATAAATACAGTTAATTTCTGCCTGCAATATCCACTAATTATTCAAGAGAGAAGTATCGTTTTTCTGTCTTCTGCATCGTGAGCTCACAGTGACCGCTACATTCAGCAAGGGCTGCTATGAGAAGGTGTGGAGTCATCATGCTCTTGTCTCTGATCAGTCCTTCCCCTAATGAAACCATGAAAATGAAAGTTCAAAAAGGAAAAGGCAGTGTGTGAAGTGGTGTTGCCATGTAAAAAAAAAAAATCTCTTTATAAGGTTGCACAAGGAGAAAAAATGGGGGAGCTTGGGAGGTATGTCTGCTGTGCACTTAGTTTGTCCCCATAAATAGAGAAGGATTGCAATACAGCATCAAAATAATGGCTCTTCCATAGACAGCAGCCAGTATTAACTGTTCTGGGACAATTATATTAGGCTCTGTAATGAGTGGGTTTTTCAGGTTCCCTCCCTGTAGGGAAAGAAGAAATCACTTATTGATCAGCATTTAAATATGAAGTTTTGGGTAATGTTAATAGTAGTTTCTTACTACTTAAAAATCCAGACAGAAGAAACAGAATTCTGTAACTTGCAATGATTCTCTTCTTTTTCTATTATAGAAAAAGACAGACAAGACCATCTGAACTACTTCTCTATGTAGTTAATCATCTTCTAGCATATTGCTTCTTAGTCATCTTTCCTGTCTGTAAAGAGTTGCAAATTTTTCTTTTGTAGAAGACTTTCACTAACTTTAATTCCTCAGATCTCTCACCTCTGGACCACTTTCCATTTTTAGAAAAAAGTATTTTTCAGTTGGACTGGTAAGAACAAAACCAGTTCTACAGATAAAAATGTCTTTACTTGGAATAATTTTGTTTTTACTTTCTATCCATTTTGCATCATCCTTAATATGTTATTGGCAAGTAATTTACACTGAGAAGACTGGCAATAAATTCTTCACAGTGAGGCCCTGCTGTCTTCCTGAGAGGTTACAGCTTTAGATCCTAGCAATAGATACAGGCAGCTCAATATTCTTTCCAGGAGTTTCACACGTTATCTGCTATTTGTCAAGTTGGAATATTTTATAGGGTGATACCTGCTCTTCGGCTAATCAAACTCAGAAACATTTTGGAGGTCACCATCAACTTTAATTCTGACAAAATAATTGTACCCTCTTGGCTACATACTTGTCTTTTCCTTTCTTAAATTAGCTCAGCCTCAGGCATGGCGCAGTTGATCTTTTATTCTTTCAAAAGCTGAATGCTCAATCTAACGTTTAGTTTCTGATTCAGAAGGTCTCACAACCTATGATTACTTAATTGCCTTAATATGTTCTCTGTGATTATCTTTGAAAATCTCAGCCTTTGATAGTTGCATTCATAGCAAGAATGAATGATTAGGAGGGTAAACTCAATTTCAGGTGGCAGTGTAAGCTTCATTTCAGGGGCAAGTCTGTCATACACAGGTGGTCTAAGGCTACTGTCATCCCTTGTTTTCCTTCCCTCCCTCCCCCCTTCCTATTGCACCTTGGTATTTCACTACACTGGTAAAGTAGGATCTCAATGAAGAATTTCCCCAGTTTTCTGTCGTGTCCCAAGAGACACCTTGAATGAGTTAATGAATATAATATAATACTGCTAATGCAACAGTACTTTGTATTATAGTGCATTCGCCTGTTTGGACATGCTAATGACTTTGATTTCCTCTGTGAATTTTTCTTTTTTTCAATTATTGACTTAAAGATATGTCAAATGAGAAATTTCCAGAACCCTTCTTTTATTCCCTTTAGCATAAACCTTGATAGTAATATTTAAGAGCTTGGAAAACATCTACTGTCAGATCAATACTGAAAAGTTTAAAAGCCACCTCTTTACATCAAATGAATCATATGCAGTGAGAAATATTGCTCTCAGTACTTCCATCTGTCTCCTCCCAACAAAATGTTCCACAGCGCTAGACTCACGGTGCACTTGTCTCTAGCAGCTGTGGAAATGCACATCTCTGGCCTGAAAACTGCTGTGCAGTTCTTCCCTGGCACAGAGACTGCATTAGCAGAGCACACAACCCCATCTTCCTGCGCCCGAGTGTTCGCCATTCGTGTCGGCGCTCGCGCAGCGCCTTCCACCTGTGTGCCATGCACCATCCTCCACTCACTCACCTCCAGGAAATCAACCCTTACACCTTTCCTGCAGCTGTCCTAAGAAATTACACTGTTTCCTTCTGACACATTGCTCAGCTCCAAAGCAACAGGACTAATTCTGCTTTTCTCAGCAAGAACAAGAGAGACATCAGTGACAGGTACTGCTGCAAACACAAATAGGTGAAGTGTGTCTGTGTAAACTTCTTGATTTTTTCCCCTTGCAAGTCCTTGCCTGCCTGCTGGAAATTTTCTCTTCATCTTCCCAATACACGTTTGTGATATATTTGTGTGTGTGTGTACATATATGTATAAATACAGAGAAAGAGAGACGTGTAGTGTTTGTGTATCTCTGTGTGTGTGCCCACGTGTAGCTGCCTGTCTCCTGTCTGCCCTTTTTCTGTTTCTATGTCTTTCTCATATATTGCTTTGATTGTATGGGGCTAGGGTGGGTACCTGACTCAATAACTCTGTCTTCACCAATTCCTTGTTGTAGACTATTGGGGAGAGTCTTATTACAGTGACCTCATCGACTTGCATCTGGGTGGTATGTATGGCTGAACCTCCTGCTGACACTAACCCTGCTGACACTCCTCCCCTCCCCTCCCTTCACCTACTTCTCCCATCCTTGGCTCACAAACAAGAAGAAACAGCCCTTGCACATGACTGATGATAGCAGAACCCCTTTTCCAGCTCAGGAATAGGAGATCCTGGCACATTCCACAAACCTCGTGTAAGGCTCCCTCTTCTATTTTTCACAGTGCCCATTTTTTCAAAATTTGCTTACTGTTTTCACTGCAGCCACCTTCCCTGCCAGCGGTGGAAGGTCATTCTGGTTTTTTGCTTCTCCTTTGAAAAGTCCAACTCCATCACTGAAGTTTTCTTTAGGAAAGTATTGTAAGGGGGACAGCAAGAGCAAACAACACTGTTGAGGATTAGTCATGCAATTGCTTCCGTCTTGCCCTTCCGAGGATCTTTTTTTTTTCTTTGGAAAAAGCCAGAGTGTGTTGTTGATCTAACAAAATGAAAATGCTCCCTTAAGGGACTTTGAAAACATTTGCAGATGACAGATATGTCTTCTTTCTTGTTTTGTCTTACTATGAGGTTAGAAAAGAATCTGCTGTTATAGTTACAGTCATTTTTGCTGGCATCTGCTGTTAGTTTCCAGTCAGTCCAGTTTGCATCATTACACAGCTATTAAGCTTCTTGCTATGCTATTGCTTTAATATCCCAGTTAGTGCTAAACACATGTTACAGTGTTTAGTTCTCATTTTCACTTAAGAATCTGGTCATCACTCTATACCATGGTTCTGCCTTTGCTTTAATTAATGGTACTTCCTGAGTCCCTTAGTAGGTGATTAACCTTTGGGTTGCAAATGACATTTGTTTAGCATTTGCCTATCTTGAAAATTAAAACTTGCTTTGCTAGTTTAACCACCCAAAATCTATTCTTAGGAAGTGAACACATCTGTCTTGTCAGCAGATCCAAGAGAAAGCAGACTCTGCTCAGTTGCCTTGTTATCTGGGGGTCTCAGTTTGTCTTTCAGAGTATAAAGTTGCTTGTTCTAAGCTGTGTTTTTTTGAGGGAGTGCACTGCAGACCAGCTCTGCAGAGGGAAAGATCCACACGCTCTAGGCCTGATCCATGACACATCACTGGAAGTCTTCCCTGATGTCGTTGTGTTCTGCATTTGAGCCTTCAAATGGAATCTTGCCCAAGTTTTTAACTGTCATTTTTTCTCCTGCTCCAGGGAGGCTGTCCCACATAGTATCTATCTGTTGTGAATTAATTACTCATGGCACAATAGGCTTTTACTGAAGAACATCCACCTGAGTTAAGAATATCCACCCAAGCACAAGATTCAGATTGGAAGGCTTTTCTCCTTAGTCAATCTAATTTGTTGCCCAGTTCCCCTGTGCTAATTTTGATGCGATAGTCCTCTGCTAGCCCTGTGCTTCATTCACTGTTCAGTCCCTCTGGCATTCTTTCCTGGGGTGTCTCCTGCAGAGAGACTTTGAAACCCTCTTCATGGTTTTATCCCCGAGGGCTGGCCCATACTCACATGTGCATAGAGTAGGAGCTGTAAAAGGGTTGATGCTGAATTACACTTAACAGACCCTTATCCCTATTTAATGCTATCTCCACTATGCCTCTCCCTCCTCCTGCCTCTGCTCCTAATGCCTCTTTAGAGACAGCGATCCCATCCAAATCACTAATAGTGGCTTTAAGAAAAGCAAAATAATCTTCACTTAAAGGGACACTGTCACTTAAAAAAATTGTTGTGTTGCCGAAAATCTTGATTGGGAATGGAATTTACTGTTTATCTCTTTTGCGCGTTTGCTTTTTCCGTTTCTCTGAGCTCAGTCACCTCAGAGTGGTCAGTTCTGAACAGGCTGCTTTTATTTATGCGGTGACTCAGTCACTTGGGCTTCCAACAGTCAGAGACAATATTCATGGTTTTTAAAAACGGTTGATACATCTTAAAACTCTATCAAATTTCTGCTCATCTCAAAAATACCGTTTTCAAAACAAATTTTAAAAAAGCTATATTGGGCAGTATCCCTTTAAATGCAGTGAGCCAGTATAGCCTGGAGTATGTGGCTTTATAGTTTTATTTTGTTGCCTCTGTAATTTGCTTTGTATTTGCTTTTGGGGCTGCCAGAACACTTTTGCCAGAAGGGATACATTGCTCTGGTGATACTTTTCATCTCAAGTGGCAGATACAGAGCTCAGCTTCACGATTAACATGTCTGTGCCGGATGTGCATCTGGGTGGAGTGCCATTAAAATCCCTGGGGGTCCTGCTGGCACTGCAGGCAGCTTGGATTCTATTGGCAACCCGTGTCTCTGAGGCATGGGCACGACTCTAGTCATGCTGTCACAGAATATTAACAAAAATTGCAAAGTACTTTGGAAACTGGTAATATTTAGTTGTTACAGATTGCGCAACAGCTTCTGCAAGGGGAGTGGTAACTTCTGCCATCCTGGTCAACTTCCAGTGTGTAGGATTACAGATTGCTATCTTAACTAGCTCCGTTGCTCTGCTCAGATGTCATAATCCTCTCTTCCTGTTCTGAAATGTTTTGTGCCGTTGCTGTAACGCAGATGTTTCATTTCATGCTGCAGATGGTCGCATTTCAATTCTGAGTAATTATTCCTATGTGTATATTGTGTGCATGGTGTTGTTAAAAGAACATTACCAAGGTTGCAAAGTCAATTGAAATTAAGACTTTATATTATATTGATATATCAACAGATTTATAACCTTCAGATCCACCACAGAGAGCTATCTCATGTCCTTATGGAATAATGGGTAGCAACACTAGGTTGCCATCTTCTGGGTAGATCCTTATGGGGAGAGGAAATGGGACACAATCAGTGGATTTTATAGATGTTTGTTGGCAGCTGTGGAATAGTGAGACTTGAAAATATGGATTCTGAGCCAGACACCGAAAGGATGCAGTGGTCTGGTGGATATACACTCTTTGTCCTTTGATTCCCTCTTTTGAGACAGTCCTTGCCCTGATCCTGTCTTATTTCATCCAGAGCTCCTTTACCACTTCCATTTTCATTCTCAGTCCCAGTTTCTCCTTCTCAGGCATTTAATTTTAATCCTGCCTTCTTGATAAACAAATCCTAGCATTCTACCCTTCAGACCTCCTATTCCTTCCCACTAGCTACTCCTGCTCTGGTCTTCCCACTGACACAGTCCCCACAGTCTAAATCCCAGCTTTTGGAACTCTTCCAAAATTTTTTGGGCTCTACTCCCTCTTCTGCCCAGCATTATTTGTCTGGAAAATGTTAGGTCCTGCCTTCTTCTCAAATCTGCCTTCTCCTTTCACCCCTTCCCCTTTTTTCCCCCTCCTTTGTTTGTTCTCCATTAGTCACCTTGCCTCCTTAGTCCCAGCCCCAGTTCCTCCTAACCCACGGGCTCCTCGTCCCAGTTTGCTCCTTGTCTGCCTCTGGAAAGTACCTCCACTGTTTCCTCTGCCCTCAAGTGAGCAGCTTCTTCCTTTTCCTTGCACCCAGCAGGGAATCATTAAGTAAACAGCCACACACTCCCATCTTGCTTTGTTCTTGGCTGGACTCTGCCAAGAGAGGCAAGAAGGATGTAGGGAAGAGAGCTGGTGCGTTTGATAGTGTTGATTCCAGACACGTGTTCTCCCTTCTTGACAAGAGCTTTACGAACATCAGATGAACAGAGCAGGGAAGTGCAGTTGTTTGGGTTTTTTTAAATCTTTGTACTCTGTTTAAAGCACACTCTACAGTAATGTCACTTTTTATTAACTTATTTAAAATATTTGAGCTTACTACGTCCTTTAAATTCCTGCAGGTCTAACTCTGCAAGGCTGGAGTCTGATATATTCAAGTGGGATCAGTCCTATTTCTTGTGACTGGCAAACACAGCTCTCCTGGAAGGGGAGTGGAGTTGTAAGATAAACATTGTTTTCGAAGTCTGCAGCTGTTTTTGACACCGAAGTGAATTGGTAGCATGTTTTCTTTGCTGTAAATTTTGAGCAGGAAAGAGCGAGCACTTGATAAGCAGAACTTGTTAAGTACCAGTACCTGATAGGCAATTGCCATTTACCTGCTTCTTTCTGCACACAAAAACAACAGCCTTGGGAGACAGGGTCAGTGCAGGACTGTATTTGTTCTGATTGCATTTCGAAGTGCCTCAAGGTCTAGTAGAAGCAGAAGACTTCTGTGGAGTCATTTGTGTGTGTGTTCTGCTCCAACTGCTGCTTTCCCCATTTTTTTCCTTCCCTTCCCTGCCTCCCCCCCACCCCCTTCTGCTGGCTAAATAAAAGTGGTTCAGTTTGTGTGACAATCCAGCGGTCTGTGAGTTTTCCCCGGGTTTCTTCTAGTGACTGTGCTTCTTAGAGGATGCTGGGTTTGACCCAGATTTAATGAACTGTTAAGTCAGACACGCTGAGGGATGTGCTTGTGGGACATTTGTCAGAGTCCTTGCTCTCAGCCTGCAGTTCTGTGGATGCTATTCTCCAAGAGTTGGCTTTCTGTATCCTTGGTTTTTAACAATGCTGCTGTTGACAACTTCACCAAATAGTAAAGTTGGAATGCTTTCTTTTTCAGTACTTGGGTTTCTGACCATAACCTGATTTTTTTTAAAGGTGGAAAAGAGGACATTTACTGTGATCAGTGCAGTTTACTGATCTCTTTTGGACTGATCTATATTTTAAGCACTGATTTAAAATTGGAGCTTTTAGTATTCCTGATAAATGAAGGATGAAGTTTGTAAATAGAACAAATTTCCAAAGTGTCATGCTTTTAACTTGTGAGGGCAAGTGCATGTAATGATTCAGTAGAACTGAGACTGGCCTCAGAGCTGGATTTCCTGGCCAGTGTTGCTGTTTTCCAAACCACCATGATTAGTCAAAAAATATAGAAATGAAAGTCTTTGGATGCAAAGCTTGTGAAGGATATGATACCATCTGGTCTGTGGTATATCTGTTCAAATAAATTTTACTTGCAGTGACTCACCACTTCTCAGAAATCATCGCAGCTCTCATATCAAAAATGGGCAAATAGTGAAGGGGATTGGTATGAGCTGTAGCTTGGGGATAATGGGGTCTGCCATCCCAAACTTTCTGCTGTGCTTTCTTCATCCTGATCGATCATTTTGACCACTGTGCTTCTGTATATGAAGAAGTGTTATGGAGCTAGAGAGGAAAAGGACAAAGCCAGTTTGAAGAATTGCTCTTTAATCAACAGGTAAATAAAGATTAGAGAAGAATGCAATGGTCCAGTGTAGCTTCTGTAACAAAGAACAGTGTACAGTGAAAAGGAAGGTGTATTTTCATAGTGGCTCTACACTTTCTGGTCCTTGTTTTGAAGAGGCTTTGAAGCTATGGTATTTATTCTTGACCTGGCTCGTGGTTTCCACCACTGTAGCAAAGTCTGCAATCTCTCAAGAGTACTATGACAAACAAGGTCATTCTTGTGGCTTTTTTACACAGAAGCAAGGCAATTCCAGTCACTTTCCTGATGGGATGTGTCTGATGTGCAAGGCAGAGCTTCTGCCTCCTGAGAATGTTCAATGTGCTCAGGACCTGGGGCACGCTCCTTTCCTTAATGAGCTGCAGCTCCTGCCTCCAAACCATGCTCCAGCACGCCAGCAGCTTGGACTGCTGAGCTCTGCTGCCAAGGCTTTACACAAAAGAAGAGCTGGCCTGAGGCATTAAAAGGGAGCAGCTCGTGACTAACATAGTCTGTTGGCAGCTTTATCCCTCTGGTGAAAAAAAGTGGTAATTTTCTGTCCAGAAGCTATAGCCACACCTTAGACTTGCTGGCAGCATGAGGGGGAGCCTAAGAAGGGAATGGTCACAGGAATGGTTCTTCTCTTGCCCTTCAGCTCCCTCCAAACAAACTGCTTCAGTGGGTGTTGCTGCTGCCAGCAGCACTCTTTCCATGTTGTGGATGAAGACCTGTGTCAGTATATTTTTGGTGGTGAAGGAGACTTAAACAAGAGAAAGGGTTAGGTTTGTTGAGGTTTTTTAAATTTGCACAACAAATGGGTTTTTGCCTATCCGGCCCTGGCTCCACATCCAGAAAAATTGTCTTGCGGTGATGATCTTATTTTACATTTAATGAGACTAAGAGGTGGTGATTTCTCTTCTCTAAACAATGCTATAATGATAATACTATTTACTGTAGGAGTAGTAATGGCTTTTGGAGCAATAAGCCATGAAACAAGCTTTAGAGAACCATGGGAAGTAAGTTTTCTGGTTGCACTTTGTTCTTGCTGTTAAGGACCTCCAATACATAAGGAACACTTTCTAAAGCCTTGCTGATCATCCTACTTTGGACAGAAGTTGTTTCCAAAGTAATTGTAATGATTATAACCTGTATTCACTGATGTAATTAACTGTAATTTACATCTAGAGTAGCCGGAAAGGATCTTAATTGCAAAGGTTATGTTTATTATCTTACTGAAAAAACATGTTGACTTTTCTAATAGCAGGACTAGTGTAGATACCGTGGACTTTGTAATTCGATTCAAGGACAAATTTTCTTTAGACCAGAGTGGGAAGATAACTAAGAGCAAGGGAGGAAAATACAGTTGTGGGGAGTGAGCTCCATATTAGGTGCTGTGTAATCCCTGGGGCTTTTCACTGGAGATCAAAGATGGGATCCTTTCCTAGTATCAGGCCACTTGCTCACTGATGACAAAAGCTAGTCCTTTGTGCCCATTTCACAATGAGATGAATGAAATTTTCACATACTGGGTATTTATTTTCAGCTCAAATATGGAAAACTGGAAGTTCCTCACCAAATCTCTGTGTCCGTGGCTTGAAATTTGTCAAATCCCCCACTCCCCACTTCTGAATGAAATCTCAATCCCTGAAAGAAGTTAAATCTCCATCTCCTGACCACTCTCAAAATAGTGGTTAGACCAAGTTAGAGTATTAAAGCTTATATAGAAGAATTAATTTTGAACAAGATAGGATGGGAAATAAAAAATGTTCAACAAGTATCATGCACTAAATGCTCTGCTTTGGGTGGAAGCATATTCTTCACTGTGCCTTTGTGGTTTGGGGTTTTTCTTGTTTGTTTTTGCTTTTGTAACCTGATCTGTGAAATGGCAGTTGTAGGAAAAAAAGCCTTAGTATTTTTACATTTTAAATGAAGAAGTTGGAAAATTCAGATCAGCTGTAATTAATGTTCTGGTACTGTCTCAACTATTGTTGGTATGATGCTTCATTTATAACTGTCCTATGGCCAACTGTGGCACCTCTCCTAACGCTGCCCCTTCCTGCTTCCAGTACAGAGGTTTCTTCTTCTGAGAAAGAAAAAGCCCGTGCTGCTCAGTCACGGGCTTCGAAGCTGGTGTGCTCTCCCTCTTGCTCCAGTGTGTCCTCCATGTGCTGGTCTAGTTCTGTGATGGTCCCTTCTAAAGCCTTCCCAGTTCACTGGTGCTCTAATTTTGTAGATCTTTCTCTGAGCCACAAACATCAAACTCTGCTGACTTCTCCAAAATGAGTGTTATTCTTACCATACTGTTGCTGTGGAGTTTATGCCTTTTCCCAACACAGAAATGCCTCCTCTGTATAAATGCAGTTGTGCCCTGAGCCCAGTAAGTGTTCCACTCTGGTAGCTCTGGCGTTTCAGAGTTCATCATCTCCCTGGTGCATGTTCTCCTGTAACTATTAGTGACATTGGTTACTGCCTACTGTTTGTCTCTGTAATGTTAAGTACAGCTGAAAAGCAAATTCTTGGTGTTAAAACAGCACAACCTTTTGAGAGATGAGAAATGCTTGTCCTCCACCTGCTGATGGAAAAGATGATAAAGATTCAGTAAGTCACCGATACTAACAGGACTCGGAAGCTTTAAAATGCTTTGTGGAGTGAGACCATCAAGGGAGAGCTTTAAATTTACTGGTTTAACTCTGCAAAGTCCTCAGTTGGTCACTGCCCCTGCAGGCCCTGATGTGAATCACTTTATCCATGTAAAAGCCTTTTCCCCTCTAAGCACAGCAATCCAGTGGGGTACGTGTACTCACCATACTTGACACAGCAGGTCCTGGCAGGCTGGTTCCATGGTAATCAGGTTCTCCCTGTGACGTTCCCTGTCTGAAGACATTCTATTCCGTTATAAAGGACACTTTTACCATCAGTGGATGCTGCCACGGTGATAAGAGCATGGTCCTGATAGAGCTTTAAGGTAGGGTGGCTGCTCCCAGCTGGTGTCTTATGCATGCAGGTGAGACTTACTGTAACCCTACTTGAAATCTGACATTTATCAGCAGAAGTTAAATATATGTCTGACTCGTCCTGACATCTGGTTAAAGCCCTTTCGGTTAAAGACCTTGCAACTGAAAACTGCACATTAGGAGAAGTGCAGTAACAGTAACCTCCTGCCTGGTATTTGTACAGCTCAGTAAGAGTTCACCAGTACCTCAGTCTACCTCTTACCTGTTATCTGTGCTTATTAGGGACATTATTCATCTGTAGACTGTATCCCTTGTTTCTGCTTCTCCATTTCTTGTATTTTTTCTTTTCTTTTCTTCTTGTGTTTCCTTTCTTTCTCACTCTTATGCTTTTTGTCCTTTGCTTGTCTTTTATTTCACCCCTTTCCTCCTCTTCCGTTCCACTTCCAAATTCCTCTTCCTCTCCTGCCTCTTCCTCTTCCTCGTTTGGTCCTATTGAAGTTGAGCCCAATGCCGGGACACCACGTCGTAGACCTCTCTCCTTCTGCCCTTGCTGTGCCCATGAAGGTAACGTAACCTCACACACCCCGTGTCCTCCCTGACCACGGCTGGGTTGTCATAGCAGCACTAGTCAGCTAGTGACCACAAGGCCCCCAGCCCTTTTCTTGCTGTGTCCCCAAACCAACCTTGTCTGTAGCTACGTGGTAACCAGCTTCTCTGAGCCTGTGGCAAGTTGTTAAAGGTACAGTATCCCTTTTGCTAGTCCCAGCTGTGCAAGAGAAGGTGCAGTGACTGGGAGGGGCAACGGGCAGCAGCTCTGGGACCAGAAGTGTCACACTCAAAAGTTTCTATTTTCATTTGGTGGCTTCAATTTCTCTATTCCTCCCGAAAGATGTTTGGAAGTTGGGATAAGGGATGACAATCTGTTTCTTTAAATATGGCCTTTTGATTAGCATATAGGGATTAAAGGAATACTGTGTCTTTATAAGGACTGATTTGAAATACATCCTTGAACTTTAAAAACCAACAGACCTTAAGTAAGACTAGTTTTCCCCCATCTGTCTTGCTGAGTGCATTCTTTAACTATCCCAAATGGAGTTTGCTATAGAGTTTCCATTGCCAAGGCATGGGGAAGGGGTTGTTTATGTGTGTTCATGGTGTAATTTTGCTAACCACTTATCTGCTTTCCATGGTGCTCCCTCACACATCAGTTGTCAGTGCTCCCTTTCCAATCCTCCCATTTTTCCTCTACTCATTGGCTGTTTAAAAATACTTACGTATTTCATAGGTCAGTAGCGTTGTGTTTTTGGCTTTTTCTTAGAGGCATTTGTTTTCTATACATCCTGGCATCGGAAAGGAAGGGGAGACTTCCCAGTGTTTTCATGGCGCCACAGCACTGGACATCTGCATGTACAGTCTCCCTCTCCTGTCGCCTCGTGGGCATATTGTGCAGAGATGCTCAGAAAGGAATGCTTGGAGCTGAGCAACACACTGGTATAAAGTCCACGGAGCCGGGGGCTCTGAGGGTGGTACAGCCGGGCCTGGTATTCCCCCAGGGGCTGGTATGACACGTTGGCAAAGGCAGGGGAAAGGCAGCCCGAGCTGCAGCTTCCTGGGAGTGTTGTAGGCTCTCCCTCGTGTAGTTCCAGGGCAGCACTGGTCTGACATGCTGAGGATGAGGCAGGGCACGGGTCTGAATTAAGTAGCCGCTAATGTGGGATTTGTGGTGTGTCTGTGTCACAGAGTTTGAATAGGAAGCTTGCTGCTTGATTATTTGAGCATTAGCTGGACTATTTGAGAGCTTTTGTTCTTGATGTAGAGAGTGTGTATCTGTAATATCAAACAGAGGCAGGGATGTTAGTTACGTTGGGATGCCTAGGTCATGTGCAGTGCAGGCTGGTGGGATGCAGCAACCCAAAAGTGCTGTTGAGCTTGATTTGAGGCCTCGCTCCTGCTTCTACTTCCACACAGGCAGGAACATTGCTACTGGCCTTGATGGGGTCTGATGTAAATCACAGCATTCATATGCAGGTGGTTCAGTGTGGAATAAGTGGCCCAGACCAAGAGCTTGCCAGGAGGAGCCTCCTTGGTAAGTTCTTGTGTTTGATAAATACCAACAGAAGGCTTTGGGAACAGCGTTCTGCATTTATTCCACACGGACTCCTGGCAGACACAAGATTCATCAGTGGACTATTGAGTAAGTTTAGGAGATTGTTCTAAAATTAAGAGGACCAGCTAAGAGTTCTGTACTAGGTGGTCGAGGCCCAAGGTTTCTTTATTCTGCTTTTATATTAGCAAATGTGTCTGGGGGTTCTTTTTCTTTCTAGTGCTGGTATGCAGTACAGCAGAATTAGTTTCTGTGTTCACTGTGCAGGGGGATCTTCAAGATGAATAGATGTATGTGGCTAGGAGGAGCAGTCAGAAAAGATTTACTTAACTGTTGGAAAAAGAAGAGACAAGATGTTACTTTTGGCTAGTAAAAGCAAAACTTGAGGACATGCAATTGAAGAAAATAAAGGTAAAACACATGGAGTGGCAATTGAATCCTTTCCTGATGAGCATATGTTTAAGTAGCTGGCATGAGCATCTATAAAACTCTTCTAATGAAAGGAAAAGTTAAATACTTATAGAAATTGGGGCTTTCTGCAGAAAGAGTGAGGAAGAAACAAGTAATCACAAGAATATCAGAAACCAAAAAAATGTAGGCTCCAAAGAGAAGAGAATCCTTTTGGAGGTGACTTCCACTCAACTGTGTGCTGTAGGCAAACTGAATGGACCCGGCTTGGGAGTGCTCTGGCAGCATCTTGCTCGGCTTTCTTTGCACATTTTGCCCCATTGTTGTTTTTGCAGTTTGGGCTTGTGAGGATTGCAGGGCATTACCTGAGAATTTACCAGGTTTCTTTCTTGGCAGGCATGGGTAAGAAGGATGACCCCAAGCTGATGCAGGAGTGGTTCAAGCTGGTGCAGGAGAAGAATGCCTTGGTTCGCTACGAGTCTGAACTGATGATATTGTGAGTGAATGTGGAAAAAATGGGGATTTTATCATAAATACTAGTGGAAGATCTGTCAGTACTGTCATCCCTGTAAGGCCGAGAGGTCAGCAGCCTCTTAGGCTGATTCGTGGCTAAGGTAGGAATCCAAGTACATTTCAGAGGAGTGGTAGAAGAAGGAATAATAGTGGTAAGAGATTAAAGTCCCACTTACTTGTGCACATGCAGAAGTACAGGTATGTGAGCCCTTCCCATGCTGTTCTTGTATAAAACACATCCTGTTTATGCAAGTGTTTTCAAGCTGTGCAGAAGTAATGTGTGACTCCTTCTGGTTTTGGTAAAGTTGGCTTCTAAGCATAGCCAGAAGTATTTAGTTCAGTCACCTTTGCCATGTGGCCCTCTTTTCTGCCTGTAGTGGGACCCCAGTGCCTCTCATGTGGACTCAGATGGTAAAGCTGTTTTCCTGTTAATGAAATTGGGAGTTTTTTCTGTTCCCATTGTGCAAATTCACTGAAATTCATTCCGGAATGTGTCAGCTCACCTCAGCTATGTGGAAGCTGATGGCCTTAGTGGCAGAAAAGTCCCAAGGTGGTGTTTGCAATGGCCTGACATGTCCTTAAGTAATAAGTAATTAGTTAATAAGTAACTTCGGTTTTAGAGTGGGAAGTAGCAGGGGATACATAGAGGTATTGCAGATTTATTTGCTCTTTGACTCTGCTCTATATTTAGTTCGCTCCATTTTTGGCATTGCACTTCCTAGCTGAAGGCAAAGAACCTGAAATGCTGAAAGCATAATTAAATCTTTTAAAAATACAGTTATATCTCCTAAGTTATTTAAGAGTCGCTCCAAACCAGATTGGTAAAATGCACAGCAGATACCTAGAGAGGGGACAGAAACTGAGAATGAATATGAAGCAAGGTATGCAGTATTTTAATATACCTGCAACTTGGATTTCTGCTCTTTCCCTTTCAGTGCTCGGGAGCTAGAACTGGAAGACAGGCAGAGTCGACTGCAGCAGGAGCTCCGTGAGAGGATGGCAGTAGAAGGTGAGAGCAAAAGGGAATATTTCGTGGATTGTATGTGTGTATTCCTAGCCTTGTATATGCTGATAGTCTTTGGTATCTCTGTAGATCATCTGAAGACAGATGAGGAGCTCTCGGAGGAGAAGAGGATCCTGAACGAAATGCTCGAAGTAGTGGAGCAGAGAGATTCTCTTGTGGCTCTCCTTGAGGAGCAGCGGCTTCGGGAAAAAGAAGAAGACAAGGACCTGGAGGCAGTCATGCTTTCCAAAGGTTTTAGCTTGAACTGGTCCTGAGCTTAACACATTTACCTCTGCTGGTCTGTGTTGTCCAGTTGGCCTACCCTGAGTTTGCCAGAATTACATGGATAGGAAGACGTTGAAGGGGAAACCTCCGATGTGTCCAACAGCATGCAGGGTTTTGGTCTGAAGCACTCAGAAGCCTTTTGATAAGTGTGTTGGTTCCAGAAGCTTAAGTTTTACATGTCTGCAAGCCAAGTTGAAGAAATGAGTTGAGACTGTGGAGTCTCCTTGAGGTCCTGTACGATGGACCGTATTTTTGTGTGTGTGGTAGAGGAGGGAGGGGGGAATAATCCATGTGTGGGGAAGGAGGTTAAGGGAGGAAGTACCCTTAACTACACTGGATTTAAGGCAGTCCATTCCTTTCCCGTTTTTACTACACCAGTTCTAATAAAAGGGAGGGAAGTGGCAACCCTCCCTGAAAAACCACAGCAGCCTGTAGCAGTGGAGTCAGCTGTCCGAGAGAGCTCCAGAAGCCCAGGGCAACACCTTGTTTGCTTTAGTCTTCCTCCCCACCAAAGAAACCTGCAGTTGATGGATATGAAGAAATACAAGACAGAGAAGATACTGCTATGTGTGATGGAACTCTCTGCCTCTTGGTTTTTGGAGAGAAGTGGGCATCAGTGGACCCCTTCCCTACCTTAGCCTCCTAAATCTTCTTGTGGGGAGCAAGGGGAGCAGAAGAAAGAGGGAAGATGCCCATCTGCTTTGCTACACACTGGAGAGACAGCTACTGCTGGCCTTAGTCTGCATGGCCACAGCTCAGAGGCTGGTGGGCTTCCTTGTTCTGTTTTTATTGTGACTGTTTTGACACTGGAAAATACTGCTGTGGGGCAGTGGTAAGTGTGTGCTGGGGCAGGGGTGTTCCCAGGCAGCATTCCCTGGTTATTAGGCCCCTAAAAGGGAGAAGCCCTTAAGTGACCGAACCACCATTAAGACTTTTCAGTGTTTTTATTTTTATTTTTTTTTCCTCTGTATTTTGTTTTTGCACATTGGAAACGAAGCTTAAGACCTGCCTGGGCCCTCAGTCACTTTGACCCTTTTATGTCAATTAACTTATTTTTTTAATACTTGAAAGAAGATTCATTTTTGTATCTTTTAGGAAAAAAATGGACGAGTGATGGGTGTGTGTGCCTGCTGCATCCTACAACTTCCACTTCAAAATTACTGGACGTTGTTACCTGTGGCTATTTATTAGTGTTCTTATTAATAATTTGATTGTTACACATATTTGATTGTGGAGGGAGTGTTTTAACTCTGTTAGAGAAAGACACTACTGCGGATTGGTCCCTGCTTCACAAGCAAGGGCAGCCTTTATGTACCCATGGATGCATCCTGCCCTAGGAGTTTTCCTCTATGAAAAAATCCTTTGCACTCATGGAGTTTAAGAATCTATTTGTGTTCTTAGCGTCCTTTTCTTCCACATCCCAGATTCTCTCTTTTGGACTAACAAACCTATATTTATTTACATTTTACATTTTTATAACAAGAAAGCCAAAACTGTGAGGTAGAACTATCCCGTGTGACTCTTTCTCACTGAAGGAGGGGATCCTCACACTCCTAATACAGTTAGAGGGATTTCCATGAAAACAAAAATAGCACATTTCCTGCTGCATCTATTGGAAGAAGCTCCTTTTGGCCCAGTAAGTGAATCTGCTGCTTTCCAGCCAGGAGGGGTCCTGACCACACAATAACTGATGAGCAGGATATGCACCGAGCAGCTCAGCACCATTCCCTGTCGGACAGACTCCCTGGGCGAAGCGTGTCCCTAACTTATCCTGCAGAGCTGAAACAGCACCGTGCACTGGGGCTGCGTCGCATCCTTCACCTGATGTGTTCAGAGGTTTTCCCACCTTGGGATGCTGACTCTCTTCTTTTCTTGTTAAAGAAGTACTAAGCCTGCTTGCTGATGTCTTTGAGAACGTGTCCCATTCCCAAGCACATTTGTACAGCGTACTGACTCTTCCTGCTTGAATTTACACTGCCAGTGCAAGGCACCCCCAGCAGGGCTGAACATCCTTCAGTGTTTTGCCCCGGCACAGAAGTTTGCACGGTTTCTTGCTGTTGGCTCTCTGCCTCCTCCAGAGGGGTCTCCTGTAAGCCAAGGCCTATGATTTGAATTCACCTCTGACTCGGGAGAATACCCCAGGCTGAGGGAGAATGGATAGGAGTGTCCACGGGGACTCTGGGCAGTGCTGGTGGCTACCTGTGGAAACACATGTTTTCCACCCGAAGTGTTCTCCCTTTATTCCCCGTAGTGTTTTATGCTAAGGCATTACAGATTAAATCCAGATACTCGTGAAACCAAGCAGACAGGCAGCTGCAGTGCTACTTCATAACTGTGCACGTTAGCAAGTGGTACCTGCCATACCAGCATCCCCGAGTGTTGGCTTTACCACCAGGGTGTCCAACAAACAGAGTTCCCCCCTGTCTGCCAGTGCAGGGACCTGCTGCCCGAGTCAAACTGGCAGTGGTAGTTTACAAAGTCTGCATTTGAGGGGCCAGTGGAAGCTGGAGCACAGGAGGAGGGAAGAAGGATAGAAGGTTTATTGTAAATTGTCTTGTGCAGAGAATTGACCTCAGTCCATTTTATAGTGCACTGGGTATATGGACCACATCTAACTTGTAACAAAAGGTCATTGAATGTGAGCTGGAGAACAGAAAAAAGTCCCGAGGAAGAAATACCAGATGGTTCCTTTTCCCTTTCATGCTGGGGGTCACTGGCCAGATCTTTGCAATGCTGAAGAGTGGTATCACTTGAGACTGTGATACCTTATTGCACAGAAAACCCACCTATTCTAACCCTAAACTCTTTGGGTTGTGCTGAAAGCCTCCAGCAGCAAGAATGAAAATGAAGAGCTAACATCGCACACACAAATTGATTAAAAAGAAACAAAAGGGAATGTTAAAAGACCTTTTTATATCAAAATGGTTGTAAAAGGCACAACTTGTAATTTGCTGTTCAGTTGCACTTTAAGAATATGACTTGCATATCAGACAGTGGGTTTTTTTACTCTCTGAATATTTTTAATTCCAATTTTGTATTTTTAAAGCTGAAGAAGGCTCTTCTGAGCACAAGATTCCTTATTTGTATCCGAGCCCAAGCAGGATGTTCTAGCTCTTGGCGCTGCCCGCGTGGGCAGCAGCAGTGACTCAGCCGTGTGCATTCAATGACGTGTGTCCATTCCACGCGTGAGGAGAGCACAGAGACCCTGAGCTCCCGAGGCGTGGGCACGCCAGGGTGTCTGTCCCCAGGTGACGTGGTCCTGGCCCGGGGCTGGCCGCTTCATCCCGGCAGGAGGTGGCAGGAGAGCCGAGCTTGGAACCCGAGCCGTGGTGTTCCTTTTGGAATGGGCACGCTGAGGATGGGGCAAGCACTTCAGCTCCCTACGGGGAAGGGAGGGGAATGCCAGCTCCTGCAAGGAAACGCCCGGGAGACAAATGGAGATGGGGGAGTGAGGACTGCCAGAACAACTAATCTGCTGTTTTTCACAGTACCATTTTTTTTTTAACTGTTCTGTTCCTTTTAACCATAATCTCATTAAAAGTCACAAATGGCTGTAAAATTCTGAGCTTCAGAGAACTAATGTGTGGGGAGGTGACAAGACATTTCAGCTCCAACTTTCAGACATATTCCTTCTTTCAGTTAACCAATACCCCCTGGTCTCACTAGGGCATGTTATAAACTGCATTGCTGAACATATTTTAGAGCAAACCGCAAGTTTTAAAAGTCTGTCCTTCTCTCTCCGTCTCTCTGCATTTTCTGTAAATATTTGTTTGTATGTAAAGGCACCAGTGGATCCTTGGGCTACCCCCACGGTCAAGAATCTGAGTTTGTGCAATGCCTAGGCCTCTGTTAGAACACGGTGCTTGCGTAGAGCTAGTCACCACATTTGTGTGCACTCTGGTGGGTTTTAATATTTTTATACATCCTAATCCTGAGCGTTATGAAGTATTCTAAGTGGTCTAGACAGCATGATCTAGAGCAGCTGGCAGTTCCCTTTTGTGAGCAGCTACACCTTGTTTGGTTGACTTTGTTCTAAAATGAGTTTTCAATCGAGTGTTTACACCACACACCAGTGGATGAGAGAGGTGTTGCATTGTAAGATCTCCCGTGTGCAAACTGAAAAGCTGCAATGGGAATTTCAGTTGTCACTGTCTGCAAGAAAGAGAGCTCTAAAGCATACTAAAAACCAGCCTGTATATAGTTCACAGAAAAAGAGATCGCTGGCTGTTGACCTTTGCAAAACAACACAGATGAGAAGCTTTCCAAAAGTTCCTGCTTCTGGATTGTTCAAGCACTGCTTGGCAGGTACTAGGCAGGGTAGCAGGCAGATGAGGACGTCACTGAAAGCAGATGTGAAGGGGAGGATGCCATGTTCTGATGGCATTGCAGTAATTTAAATACTCTGTATCTGTGGGTGCATGCGTGTGTGTGTGAAGTCTAATCCAGGCAAAGGGAGTTGCTTTGGCATCTGCCCTTTTGTATGAAAGTGAACTCTGATATTCAGATTGTTCAAGGCTTTTACGGTTGGCACGTATGGAGCGTTAACAGAAAAGCGAATACCCTACCTGTACAAAACCAACTCTGTTCCAGCCTGGTTTCTTCTATTTGGTTGTGTTTTATCGTTTGTTTTTATGCACACTTGCTTCATTGGTGTTGAGATTTTAGCACCTCAGATGGCCAACTGAACTAAAAAAAAAAATAAAGTCATTAATTATTTTTTCTTTTTTGTTGGTGGTGTTATCGATTCTTTCTGCTGTTGTCACTCCCTTGGTTGATGATTGATGAGGACCCGAGAGGAGGTGATCTAGAGATAAACCTGGGTGTTAAAGGGCCTGGCTTCAATTTCTCTTTTGCTGGCTCACTCTCAGCCACTCTGAATCATATGATGCAAAGAAATCAGTGATACACCCCCAGTCCATGTACACATTCTACATTATTTCTTCAGATTCTCTGTGAAGAGCAGTTAACAGTAAATAGCCAAGAAGGGCTGAAGGTAATATAAATTGGATGTAGAAACTAGGATTTCATTTCTGGAGCTGAAGCTCACTTCCTCAGCCTGCAGTACTAGCCTGAACACCTGATGTATTCAGTAGAATACTGGGAGAATTACATAAATGCCTGTGTGCTTTATAATTTTTTTTTTCTTAAGAAGCAGAAGTTTTGCACAGGATGTTGGGGGAAATCCCAGCTGGGGAAATCCCAAACAGTGTGTTTCTTTTTCCTGCCCACTCAACCGTTTTAAAAACAAAGGATAAACCCTGGTGTTCCTATGGTGGTGTGATGAAAGGAAACCTATTACTGCAGCAGGAGGGATGACAGGCCTCGGATTTCCCCTTGCCTGGGGGCTGGGCCAGCAGGCTGTGCTGCAGGTGGCAGGAGTGACAGCGCGTGCTGCCTCATTTGTGCAGCTCTCAGTAGGGCAGCAGCTCGTTGAGTATGTTTCAAACTTTATAATTCATCCTGTTCTTTTGGTCTCTTGCTCCCAAATAGTAGTGAGAACAGAAATAGTTGTGGGAATAAAAACAGTCGTGGGAGAAAGCTGTGGTTACCTAGGGATGGGGGATCTCTCTGCTGTCAAAAGTCCAGTCCCTGAGCATTTCTCACTTGATGCCAAAAGAAAAATGGATGTCTGGAAAGTGACTGCTGGACTCTGGGACACAGGAGGTCAGCTCCCATCCATCGCTTAGGAGACCACTCTTGGAACACTTCATTGTGGCTTTTTAGTTATGCTGCAAACTTGTTAGTCCTCGATCTCAATTAGGAACAAAGACATTCTGCTGTTCTATAAACTGTGGGTGGAACAACAGGTCTAGGGAGAGCTTTATCTACGGCTTGCTTGGGCAAAGACCTACGCTGGCCCTCCAAGAGGAGTGCTCCTGCACAGATTAGCTACACGTGTCTAAGAGGTTACGCCAGGAAAAGACCCTCTGACAAGTAAAACCTGCCTGAGGAGCCCAGCCTGGTGGCAGCTGCTGCTTTCCTTTTCCCTTGATAACGAAAGTAGCCTTCAGAAGCCTCTGACCCTTTCCACACGTGGTATTCCATGCCCACGAAGCTGCCCCACCCAGCCCGCGCCGTTCCCCTTGGCACAGAACCACAACCCCTCCGCGCAGAGGTGAGGAACAGCACGGAAGTTACCGAGGCGGGAGGGTGAACGTGCCCTCGGCTCTCGGGAGCACAGGAAGGATGTCAGCGGGTTCAACGAGAAGCGTGCAGAGGCTCTTTCTGGCAGCAGCAGATATATATTATCTTATACAGCCCTCCTGGCTGCACTCGGCCTGCCTGAAGACAATGAATGTAACTTGTCAGGAAAAATAAGTATGGGAAAGTCATGCCTACAACCCCCTGCCGTTCTGGCTTCCCTCATGTTTTATAGGGTTGTTTTGAAAAGTCCTCAACATCAGTGCTGTGACAGCAATTAGTAAATGCTGCCTACATTAGCAATTGCATTTTTACGTCCTGCCTATCAGACAATGCAAACCTAATCCTGTAAGGATTCCACCTGGCCACACGTCTCTTTAAGAATTCCAGCAGGTCCTGAGGGTATCTTCCTGCTTTAAATCCTAAGTAGCAGTGGAGCAGTTACCAGAAAAACTATCCTATAGATGGTAATGGGTGAAAGCAACAGTGCTGGCATGTGGCTGCATCTCCTCCTGGAGCCACAGGGAAGAAGGGGGTCTCATGCTTCATTTTATAGATACTACTTGAGGGACATGATAAAGAGTTGCCTCCCTCCTTAGCCTGCATCCTTTTACACAGCATTCAAAACAAGGAATGAAATAAAACCTTGCTCCAGAAACCAGCTCTGGAAAAAGTGCTATTTTGCCTTGGCACCTTGGGAACAGTGTGAGTGCCTGTGGGTTACCAGGAAGGTGGATAAACTAGTATTTCCTAACCTGCTGAGTGTGTGGTCCTTTTCTGCATGTCGCAGGTGCAGGAATCACGGGGCTTTCTGTAAGCAAAAGATAACATCTCTTTTTTTATTATTCACATTTTCTATACAAATATATAATCCATATTACTTGAATACCAGAAACAAAAAGATATAAAAAAACCCCACAGCGATTTCTCAAAAGAAATACACTTTGGGCAGAAGGGAGAGAGGGAGTCTACCAGGGGCAGTGCTGACTTTCCAAGACAAAGCTAAACAGTTTGAGGAAACAGAAACTTCTCTTCAGTTCCTTGAAATTTACATATTTTCGTGTCATTTTTTCCCCCTCAACACCATTCCTAGCGGGAAGCCAGCTGGTGGGTTGACCAACATGATTCAAAGCTGAATCAGAATTGGTTCAGTCTTTTTTGTAGAATCCCAGGAACTTTAAAAAGCACCCTAAGGTCAGGCACCCTTGGCACACCCTGCCCGAGCGTGGCACTGGCACCGTGACTGGGCATGTTAGGAAGAAAAGTGTGACAGAAAGGACACCCGTGCTGAGTACCAGGTAAGCATTGCTCTAAACAGAGCTATGTTGAAGTGTAAGGCTGTATGAAGTAGGAATTAGCTGAAGTAGGACTGTATTACTGTAGCTGAAAGGAGGTCGTAGCAAGGTGGGGCCTGGCCTCTTCTCCCAGGCAACAAGTGACAGAGTGAGAGCACAAAGTCTTGAAGTGCACCGGGAGAGGTTCACGTTCAACACTGGGAGGAATTTCTTCACAGAAAGGTGATGAGACATTGGAATGGGCTGCCCAGGGAGCTGGTGGCGTCATTGCCCTTGGAGGTGTTTAAGGAAAGCCTGGGCGTGGCACTCAGTGCCATGGTCTGGTTGCCACGGTGGTGCTGGGTCACAGGTTGGAGCCGATGACCTCGGAGGTCTTTTCCAACCTAATTGTTTCTGTGATTCTGTGACTTTAAGCCCATAAAACGATCTTAATCGAAAATGTGCATTTATTTGGCAGGGAGGGAAGTGGCGTGAGGAGCCTTTGGCCAACCAGCACCAGGTCGGGACCCATGACGATTCCAGAGCGAGGATGGCTGTCGGGAGGGCTGTGCCGGGGCCAGGCCCAGGCGGATCCCGGGGCAATTCCCGAGCCCTCACGCGCTCGGCCGGCGCGGCGCTTGGCGGGCCCGCAGG
>WEIT01005190.1:130992-191699 GCA_013389985.1 Dryoscopus gambensis
GGGAGAGTGCCGCGCCCGCTGGCTGCCGGGCCGCGGGGCATCAGCGCCGGGGCTGGAGGTGCTGGGTGCAGCTCGCAGCCGCCCAGCCCGGGGGGTGAAGTGACCCCACGGGGGACCGTGTGCGCGTTCTGCTTTCTCTTATGGGTGCCTCCCGGCCGCTCTCCCTGTTCCTTTCTGCCCGCCGAATCCGGCCTTGCCTTTCAGCGGTGCGGTTGTTTCTTCCTTCGCTGTTTCCTGCTCAGTCGCTGCCGCTGTCCCGCTCGTCCCTCCTCGCCCGTGCTGCGGGTGAGCCCTCCGCTCCGCCATCGCCTCCGGCGCCTCTCCTGCTTCCCCCCGCGGGACCGAGCCACTCCACGCCTCCCCCTCTTCCCCGCTTCTGTCGCGAGCCGCCCTCCCTCCTCCTCAGGTGGTATTTCATAAAACCAGAAAAAGTTCTCTCCCGCCTTTGGACTGCGTGGTAAAGTGCAGCATCTCGCCCTCGGTTTCTGGTGAGGGTTGTCGGGGCCGATAGCGGCCGGGCAGGGGAGAGGAAGGAGTTAATCCTGCAGCGGCCACTCCAGCGGGACTCGCGCTTGCCTCAGCCTCCCAGCCAGAGGGGGATGTGGGAGTGGCAGCTCCAGCGCGAGAGCAGGGCAAGAAAGGATTTCTAATAATAGCGCTTTTGGGAAGAGCAGGTGATTGACACAGATGAGTCAGTTCAGTGGGAGCTTTGCTCTGCTCTCCCCCAGAGCTGTGGGTGTCTGTGGCTGCCTGTTAAGGTGCTGAGCGCCTTTGGCTCTCCTTTGTTTCCCGTGAGCAGCGCTCGCGTTCCGGTGACACAAGGACGAGTTGGGTTCGGGGTGAGTGAGGGCTGGAGCAGGAGTCTGGGCGGTGTGTGAAGCGGCAGGGCACGCAGTGAGCAGGTCGCCTTCCTCAGAAGGGTGTTTCTGCAAGTTATGTGCTCAGGTACGCTGGAGTTATGTCTCTGTGCCTTGGAGTGACAGTGGCTCTGAAACTGGTGGGTTTGGCGGGGGTGGGGGATGTTCTTGTCTTCTTTTAAATGATAATATTTTGTAGCTTTAACCAAAAAAAGAGACGGAACAGCGCTTCAGAGTTATTTAAATCACTAAATTCAGAAATGCTTATTTCAGGAGTGGTGAACTTTATGTCTCTTGGGGTATTTGGGCGATAATCTTGTCATGAGATACTTGTTATATTTTTAAAATTGTTAAAATGTTTGGTGGAGGAAGGAGCAAAGTGGCTCCCCAACAGGAAATTATTTCAGAAGTTTTCGGTTTGGTTTGGTTTTTTGATAAAGGATTTTTTGCAAAAGTCCACCTGTGGGGAAGAGTGGTTTTTATTCTGTTATAACTTTTTGTCACTAATCAGACCGAAACTGTTTTCACCTGCCTGTGGAAGCATAACATCTTAAACGGTGTTACTTAAAAAGAAGGGGTTTTCTGTGTGGGGTTTTTTTTTTTCCTTTCCTTTTCAACATCAGTTTAGTGCTGTTCAGTGTCTTCTTTAGGATAACTTTGCAACACCTACTCCTGGAGATTGCCTCTGTGCCACTGGTGTTACACAAAAACACTGGGAGAATGCATTGTATAAAAAGCAGCATTGTATAAAAAGCAGCATTCTGGCACTGTATTACTTGCTTGGATTGTCTCTTCCCCCTTTCTTGTCTTCCTTTCTAGGCCTCTTGTCTGTCATTACAGGTAACTGGCAGGGCTTAGGGACCTGCCAAGGCAAAACACTTCCCTTGTGCATGTGCAGAGTGTAACAGGTGATTGTAAAGCTTATGGATAGGCTGCCCTGTACCAAGAAAGATTGGTGTTGAAAAATCTCCCCTTCTGATTTCTCAGCGCCTTCTTGTTTGCAGCTGGTGACGTTTGATACATTTAGGAAGAAAAAATGTGACTGATTTTTGGTTAGGTGGTTTTGTTGGGTTCCTGCCCTCCCAATTTCTTAAAACCAGATTAGGCCGGCTGAGACTGTGAGTTCAGCTCAGTTTTGCCCTGTGCACAGGCAGCAGAGCAGCGTGCAACTCTCCACCAGGGCTGCCTGTGCCCCGGGGATTTGGGCATGCCTGTGCCCAGAACCAGGACACCTCTAGATTATGTGAGCAGCTCAGTGTGGCTTTTTATTTCTGTTGGGTCCTAAACCAGTAAGAACCGTGACGTACAATTCGGGAATTATATGGGGGATGTGTGTGTATTCACTGAACACTCTCACCTGAGGTCATTTATGCCAAGTTTCTCTGTGTTGTGTTTTTTCCTGTGTAACAGGATGACAGGAGTCATCCACACTCAGCAGGAGTCTGAGGAGCTCACAGATCAAACAGATTTTTTTTCCTGTAATAGACTGAAAACGTTTATAGTGGAAGCAGGCAGACACATAAATCTAGTGACTGTCACCTTTGGAGACCTTTCTGGAGCAGCCTGGTGCTTGGAAGTCATTGGATGGGGGAGAAGGGACTGTCTCTAATAACTCTGAACAGGTCAAGGACTGCGGGTGTGACTGTGGACGAGAAGCTTTGAGGTGTTGGTTCCTTGATAAAGCAGCTTCCTTGGCCTCTGGGTATGAACTTCCCCAGCAGGAAGGAGCCAGCCGGGTCTGTGGTTTCTCTGCTGAGGGGAATTGTGTGCAGATGGGCAGGTTTCATTTTCACTGCTTAGCAGTTCCTAGATGAGTGAAAGAGTGGAATTTACTGTCAGTTTGGGGTTGGTTTTTTGGTTGGTTTTTTTTTTTTTTTCCCCTCAAGGAGCCCTCTTTTTTTCTTGGCATGGAATGGCTTTTTGCCTGTGTCAGATTACAGAGTTTTGGGGGCTGGAATTACCTGTGTATCTGTGTGCTGTGCAAAGCCAAGTACGTGAAAGTATTTCTAACTAGTGAGTGGAACTCGTGGCTTAGCCAAAAGTGCAAAACTCTTGGAAGTCTGAGCCCCTTTTAGTTTTGGATGGCTTTCCTCGGCGTTGGAGGAGGTTGCAGGGGACTGCTTTTAGCTGTAATTAAAGCTTATCAGTAATGATTACGGGGCGCATGTAATCATTAATGTGCAGGGGTGGTCCCTTCCTCAGATTTTACAGGTCTGATTTTTTTGACCCAGACGAGATAGGAAGGCTATAGGGAAAGGAGGGGTAAAATGTAGAAAGAACTGCTGAGTCACACAGTGTCCAGTGTCATTCTTTAGGTTTGGTAGCAATCTGTTGAGCTTCTGTGATTGCCTTGATTTGTACCAGATGTCTGTAAGGAACCATGAGCTGATATCCTGCTGTTACCCCATCTATACTGGGAAGAGAACAGGACTCTCTAGCGCTGCCATTAAGCACCTGTGCACCTGGATGAGATGGCAGGGATTGCCTCCTGGGTGCTTTTTGAAGCAGTTGCCCAGTGTAGAGCGTAGGGCTGTGCTGATGTCGCTTTCACGCCCTTCTTGGGGTGCTCCAAGAATCCTTCAGCGCCCTGCCCTTGAGTAGCCCCGTGGCTGGGAGCGTTGTTAGCCCTGCCTTGGGCACTTGGTAGCTTGTGCTCTTGATCCAGTCTGCTGCTTTCCCTGTCCCCTTGCACCGCTGTGGCGCTGCTTGGAGGTGCCTCTTGGCCCTGGCGGGCTTTGGCTGGACTGGCCTTGCTGGCAAACATGAGGAAAGGGCTGTAGCCCTTCATGGATTATGGGAATTCTGCCCTTTCTCCCACGAGAGGACAGCGTCATTGTGGCTTTAAGCTCCTCCTGCCTCAGGAGCTTGCTCCCCACTTTCTTTTAGACTCAGAGCTTTTATTCAGCTTCCCTGAAGTATGAGCAGGGGCATTGGGCTGTGTGTGCGGTCGTGGCACACGTGGATGTTGGATTTTTGTTCAAATGTCTGCAAACCTGCCCTGTTTCCTGGTAAAATGCTGTGACTGTGACCTTTGGCCCGTTTATATGCTGTTACTGCTGTTTATGGAATGGGCAAAACCCATGTCTCTGAGACATTTTGGGCCACTTCCTTCATCTCCTTTCTACATTCCTTGGTGAGTGTAGCTGCTGGTGGTTTGGTGTGATTGCTGTAATGCCTTTAGATTGACAGCCACATGAAACAAATCCACTTCGGTCAGCAGTTGCTATATTTTGGGTTTGTATGCTCTTCTTGTGTGTCAACATCAACCTGTTCCTCCTAAGATAGAACTGAAAGTGAAATGGTTTTGCTTTGTTTCATGCACAGTCATATGTTTTCTCCTAGAAAAAAAGACACTTTTTAACTGTGCTGTAGAACTACAGCTAAGAGAGCCCATAGGTGCTGAGTGGAAGAAGCAATGTGCTGAGGCATCTCCTGTTTGCCTGGCACTGGGAAATGAGTGCTCCTAGAGGCACCTGTTTGCAATTTTCCTGTTGCAGTTCCCAAATGGCTCCTGCAGCATTTCTTTGAGAAGGAGTATTTTCTTAGCTCTGCATCATTGTGAAAGGTGTTTAAAAGAGATGATGATTTCTTTTATGCTCACAGTGTATGAGATGCTGTCAAATGGCTTTGATCAGGATTATGAATGCTGCTTTGAGTTACCATCATTTTTGGCTGCCTGGTTTGATGCACAACTTGCTCGTTAGGGTTCTTGAGGATTTCTGGGCTCCTATCGTAAGAGATTCCTTCAAGATTATCTTGAATTTCTTTTTTTTCATATTTTTGTACTGTCTTGATCAGTTTAACTGTCATGGGGGGAATGGAGGTTGCAGTGCAGCACAGTGGGTGAAGGGAATCAAAGGATCTGTGTCAGACTTTCCTTCTGGGGATCGTCTCTGGCTGTCTGTGCTGGTGCACGGTTGTTTCATAAAAGTGAGGCGTTGACATCTCTGATACACTTGATGTTTAGGAGGAGGGGAGCCCATTTAAAATGCACTTTCATGTTTTGGAAAAGCTGTCAAATATTGACACAGGGTGTGGATGCTCTCAGAGCACATGAGCGTGTGGCTGTGAAGATTTGTCTTTGTATCTCTTCCTCTAGAAACGCTTTGGGTGTTTTTATGATGAATGTTCTGACTCTGAGAGGGCGAGCAGGCTCCACTGAAGTCATTCTGGGGAGTACCAGCTGTGAGAATTCCCTCAACAGTAAATTGTCCAGGGCACTGAATTGTTGCTTAGCAGCTCCTTGAGTGCATCAGCACCCTGGTTTTACCCAAGCAGGGAGCTCCCGAAGTGCTGTTCTTTGGGCATGTTATCTCTCGTGGGCCGCTCTGATCCAGTATTCAGACTTCACACTCAAGCATCTTTACAGCTTCTGGCTGTTCCAGAAAGCAGTGCAGATATTCCTGGTGCTTACCAGTCTAGAAAGGGAGTTCTTGTCTACTCGTATGGCCTGAGGGTAGCCAAAGGCAGAGGGAATGCTACTGTTAGTGGCCACCTGTATCCATACAGCTGTCTTTTTGAATTCTTTAATTACTTCTGACCAGTTTCTGGTTTTGCTTATCTAACTTGCCAGTCAAGCAAAGGAAAGACAGATTTACATCCCTCTTTACTGTTGGTATCAGCTGTGAAATGCATCCAAGTTGTAAACTGATGTGGCATTCCTGATTTTCTGACTAATGGGCAGTCCATGCTCATGCTGGCACAGAACAGTAGTGCATGTGTTAAAACTAAAATCGGGGGGATTCTCTTGTCCTGTAGGTGGCATGGCAGTTCTTGTATCCAGTCCCACTTTCTGAGGTCCTACGGCTGGCAGAGCCCGTCCCAGTGCCACCTGCGCCCGTCAGAGCGCTGTTGCCAAGTGCTGAGACTGCGGCTGCTGCAGGAGCTGAGCTCTGGGTCGCTGCTGCAGTGTAACAGCAGCTTTGCCAGAGTGCAAGGGTCCGGTGCCCGCGGCCCAGCTGGGGCATGTTCTAAAGCCAGCAGCAAGTCTTGCCTTTCTCCGGTTGGACGCTGTGACATCGCCAGTGATGGCCGGAGTTTGTCCCAGTGCTGCCTGCCCTCAGTCTGTTTGTCCTTCCTTGGTGATGTCAACACATTGGAACTCTGATTCCTCAGCCCTTCCTGCTTTTCTGTCATTTCTGAGAGGCAAACGTACGAACTGCTTGCATGTGCTGTGCCCTTATAGCAGGGGTCTGTTGCAGCTGCTGGGCTGAAATAGTCAGATTTTGAATAGGAAGCCAACCCTGCAAAGACCAGCAGTCTTGTGTGATCGTGGTGGTGGTGGTGGTGCTTTTTCATCAGGGTTTGCTCTGCTCCCTCCAGCCAGGTCCCAAGGAAAGGTAAAAGTATTTTCATAACCTTACCAAAGAGGTGAAGTGCGGGGCGAGCTTACCTGGCTGGAGTTCCTTTGCACAACACCAAAGGGGAAAAACAGCCCAGTGCCAGATCCAAGAAACGGCCTGCACTCTGAGATCCAAGTCCTGCCCTTGCCTCTTAGGCGTGGCTTTGCCCAAAACACGGAGATGTGGAAATTCTGTTGGGATCCAGCTGTAGTTAGCTGAATTCAAATTCCAGCTGCAGCCTTCCTGCTGACTCAGTTCAAGCTCAGCTGAGTCTGTAGGCTGGCTTCTGAAGAAGAAAGTGTTGTCATGCTGCCTCTGTCACTGATCTGATACAGAAACCACACTGATGAAAAGTTCCTGCCTACCTGTTTTTTAAGAAGATTAGGAATATAGCAGTGCTCCTTCTTACTCATTCATGTGCTACGTGGGGGGTGATCACCAGAGCTTTTTGAGCCAAATGAGGAGAGTGGTTGATGAGGCATTTGGTTGTTTTTCTTCCTAAGAAGTCAAAGTTCTGCCCTAATAACCAGAAGATTGCTGCAATTCATGTCATCACGAAATGGCAAAAGACCTTCAGGAACTTAAATAAATTTCTATCAAAAAGGCCAACTGACACCTTCTTTTTAGAATTCTCTGAAGTTTTTCTTCCAAAGAAGAAGATAAACTCCCTTTAAACAAAGTGTGCAATATATTTCTAAGCCAAAATACACTGCTTGGTGTCCAGGCTGAGATGATAATTCTGTACTAAAGCAGCACAAAGAAGCAAAGGTAAAAATGCCCCAGCTAAGGCAGTAGTAAGTATTCAGCATGTGTCAGTGCACTTTTGCATCAAAGGTATGAGGAGTGAACAGCTTTGCGTTGGTGTGGGTTTTGTTTTCCCTTGCTGTAATGATTGGTAGTGGCATTATTTGCATCCTGAAGAAGGATGCAATCTGAAGCTGAAAGGAAGAGAAACAAAAGCTGAAAACCTCAAGCAGTCCTGCTTAGAAGTATCAGGGAGAGGTTGTCCTGGTCGGCTTTTAAGTAGTCTCATGATTCCTGACAAACAGGGCATCTTTCCTAAGTGCCCAGCAAATAAAGTGCAGGTGGCTGGGGCAGGAGGTGTGTCCTGCTCTGGGCCACTGAGCTGCTGGCATCTCCAAGTTTGCTCCTCACGGCTCGTCAGTTTTTCTGTTTCCAAAATGAGCTCTGGATGCTGTGTCTTCCCTCGGAGGCAACTGGATGAAAATAGCCTTAGTTTGGAAGCAATGTTCCCTGCGGTGGGGCAAGTCCCGACCCTCTCCAAGCCAATAGCTTTGGTATTAATCAGATGTACCCAACCATCACTTTGTTCTCACAGCTGTGGATGTGCATCCATACATGCCCAGAGGGTCTTGTTGAGCCCATCCTTCGCCTGGCCTGTACCTCGCCATGTCCCTGTTCTCCCACCACCCTGCTTCTCTTTCTAAAGCCTGGAAACAAATTCCACTTCAGGAGCGCTGTGAGTCTCAAATGAGGCAAAATCTTGGGGTGCTCTAAACACTTAGAAGCTGGCAAATCCTTTGCGGAGTAAGGAGCGATGAGGACAGGTTTTCTGTGGTAATGATAACATCCTATTTACTCAGCTCTGTTGGTTTGGCACACCAACAAGATACCTTCCCTGGGCTGTTCGGTTCCTGTTGGGTTTATGGGCTAGATGTGGAGCATTGTGGAGTGATGGGGCTTTCTTTGGTGACTTCGGGCTCTGTGATGTGGTATTTGCTTTTGCTCATGACTTAAGTGCTGCAGACAACAGTGGCACAGCTTAGAATATCCTCAAGTAAGGAACTTCTTAAGTCTGTGATGCTGTTCCTCTTTCTTTATTTTCCAGTAGTGACTGGCTATGTAAATGAGTGGTGCCGGTCGCAAGTTCTCATGAAGACAGTGAAATGGAGTGGTTATGGCTTGATAGGTGGATTTAAAATGTCAGGACATGTCAAATACTTGGTTTCCCTGCCTGTAAAATGATGCCTTGCTCTGTAAAAAGCTCTGTAGCTCAGCAGTGAAACATCTGCGTACAAGCCAGGTAAGTGCCACCAGGTCCAGGAAGGCACAAATAGGCACTGTTTTATTTCTTCTGATAATGATGTCCTCCTGACTGCCACACCCAAAGTTGTCACCCTTCAGCTGCCACACAGGGAAAGCAATGCTCAGCCTGGAAGTTTTTGACTTCACAGTGACTGATGCTTTATTTCGGTTTCTGCTGCGGAGACTTTAATTGCTCCTAACTAAACGTGAGACATAAAAGATAAACATCTTGACAGCTCACACAATAGGTCTATTGACTGTCTGGTGTTTGGATGGGGGGTGTCTCGGAATCCAGACGCAGTATTAAAGGAGTCAGTCTGACAGGCTTGTGGCTTATGGCTTCCCTGCTGCAAAGAGTGTTTTCCTAACCAGACAGTGTCTGCTAGAGCTGAGAATAGTAACTCCCAGGCCGAGCTGTGAGGAGAGGTGAAGAGTCTGAGGAGAAGTGATGGTAAGCAGAGGTGCTGTTCGTGGGGTGGCTTCTTTTCTGAGCTGTCTTGAAGATGTAGCACAAGCTTGGAGATGAAATGCGTAGGGTGGCTTAGCACTGCTGCTGCTGCTGCAGGGATTCTGGGCCCTACTGCTGTTGTGGCAGCCGTGAGAGCCGTGGGGAGTTCCCCCAGCAGGTAACCACAGGCTCCTGGCTCCTGCAGGGAGCTGCTGCTGGCAGACCTGCGGTGCCCGGAGACAGCAGAACCCCGCGCCGGGCTCGGTGCAGGCGACGCCTTGCACGCTCTGCAGCTGCACTGTTTGCGTGTGCAGCTCCCACCTGGGAAGATGAATGCACACTTGCTGTGCCTGCCCTCGCCATCCACAGTGTGTGGCAGTGGCACGGCAGGGAGGACTGAGTGTGGGCTCTCCAGCACAAAGGCCAGAGCTTCCTCTTTCCCTAGGGCAGCAAGGGGTGTGGGAGCAGTGTCATACAGCCTGTGAGGCTTCTCCTTTCCTTTTTCCCTTTGTGGGAGGAGGTGAGGTGTGGAGCAGAGGCGTGGGGTGCCAGCTGTCTTGCAGTCCTGCTTCTCCCTCTTTTCCACCCTGCAAACTTGCAGCGCCATCTCTCCTTAAGGCCGGGAGTTAGGGGGTTCTGCCCTGGCCTGCTGTTGCCTCTCGTGGTGCCAGCCCTCACTGGTGGAATGCAGATGGGAAAAGCTCCTCTGGTGAGGTCCTTGTGAGATTTAAAGGATAGCACAACTTGGGGATGAGAGGGAGAAACAGAAGATGGGACAGCAGGCCTGGAGGAGCTGTGGTGTTGGAGAGCAGCAAGTACCATCCCTCAGGGTGTACTCAGCCCATCTCAAGAGCTGTGATTGCCTTGGAGGAGGCACTCACAGAATTCACTTGTGAACACTGCTGTGTGTGGGTGGAATGAGGTCTTTCCTACTGCACTGACAGGCTGCTGGTGGATGTGCTTCCTTAACTGTAATTATGTTTCCTTCCGGTGTGCCTCTCCACAGTCCTGCATCCCATACAATGCTGAGTTGGAATGAACATGCCCTACACTGACTCTGTAGAACTGATTTAAGGGTCTTAAACTTGTGCTTTAAGTACCCTCTTCATTTTTTTTTTCTAAGAAAGAGAGACAAAATAGGTCTGAAAAATTGGTCTTAGTCTTATATGTTGAACACTTCAAGGCATTTAGTGATTTCTCAGAAGCAGCTGTTAAGACACAAAGCTCATTTGTCTAATGAGTGCATTGAAGTAAAAATGAATAATGCATTAAAATTAGTTGGTATTTCAATTAAAATACCATATTCTGTAAAAATTCATTCCAAGATTTCAGCAGCCCTAAAGCAGCCTTAGCAAATGATCTAGTTTGGCTCTGAATCTGAGTGTAGATGGTGCTTGTGCCCTTTATCCATCTTCTCTCCTTCTTCAACTAAAGATTCTTTTTGCCCAGTATAAGGTAACCTCTTCCCCTCCGCCAGAAATAGTCTTTATCTGAATCTAAAACTACCAGGATTCCAAAGTCTGAATGATTAAAAAATTTGGGCGGTATCAGCACGATTTCTTTAGGGGACCTCTTTTTTTTGTTTGGAGTCAGGGTTTTTTTTGGTTGTGTTTGTGGGGGTTTTTTTGGTTGTGTTTGTGGGGTTTTTTTTGGTGTTGTTTTNATATCAGCACGATTACATTTGGCTGCTTGGGGTTTGTTCTTTAGGGGACCTTTTTTTTTTTGTTTGGAGTCAGGGGTTTTTTTGGTTGTGTTTGGGGGGTTTTTTTGGTGTTGGTTTTGTTTGTTTGTTTGTTGTTGGGTTGGGTTTTTGGAGGTTTTTTTTTTGAGATTCCATTAAGGGATATGACTTCTCAGGAGGAACTTTGTGACTGTAGAAGCCCTTTGTGTTGATTCAAAGTAGTTATGTAAAACTTGAGGTTCCTGTAATTTCTAGTTAACTAAAATAAAAAATAATTTGCCCTGTGTTGCAGTAGTAGGAGGCCGTTTTGTGGTGTGAGAGAAATCCTTTTTCCTCTTCTCTGGTGTGTTTTTGACCACCCAAGCAGAACCTTCTTAGCTGAGAGCAGGTATTGCCTTCAGGGGCATTCACTGCATGGGTGGTCAATCTTTGATTTAGGAAATTCAGTTTGTGCAGTTATCATGCTCAAGCTCCCTTGTCTCCATTTTTTGCCATATTATACTTTGGAGTGTGGTGGCACTTCTCATTGTTCTCTTTGTTTGTTTGTTTAATCTCTGCTCATGTGCAGTAGACAAAATGGCTATTTTCAGCTGTGGTGAGTGATTTGTTTTTAATGTCTCTCCTTCTGTGGACTGGGTCTGAGGAGTGTCTGTGTTTACCCAGAGCTGACTCAAACCCTGAGGGAAGGGAAGGACCCACATGTGCTGTAGGTCTCTTCTCCCTGCACAGCCACTGACTTCTCCAGGTGCACCTGGCTGGGCTGGAGCAGTCCGTGCCTCTCCATTTAATGCAGAGAGTGCGAAAACTGAATTGAAAAATAAATGTTATCTCTAAAACCAGAGTATGTGCAAACTGAGGCTTTACAGAATAACCTACAGAAATACTGCTGGTCTGGACAACTCCTGAGGAGTTTGCACAAAGCCAGAGTCCTGCCACAGACTTAACTCTAAATCCCCACTTTCCTCTTAATCTCGGGGTTCTGTTTTGAGTTCTCAAACCTGAATTAACATCTGTGTCTCTTCCAGCAAAGTCAAGCCCAGAAGAAAAGGGTCACACTGACTTGTTCTAGAGCCCCTTCAGCTCCCAGAGAACAGGACAGAGGACTCTCCCCAGCCAGAACACTCCTTAGGGTAGAGGTGAGTAGCAGCAATAGGGATTAGAATGGAACAGAGGAAAATGCAAAGCAGCAAGGGCTAAGCCTGTGCTGTAGCTGTTAGTCTGACATAACAGCTCCATGGAAAGAAGAGCTCATGGTTAAGAGGCTTCCTGTGGGCTGTTGTGTGTTTCAGACATATTTGAGATTGCCTTTTGGTCTTGCACTTCTGAGAGCCTTTGAGAAGTTGGGAGATTCACGGTCTCTTGAAATGTGACTGTGGTTTGCTTCAGTTTGAATTTATTTCTGTTTTCACTTCCCTCTTTTCTACCAGCACAGTTACTTAAAACACAGATGTGAGGGTTGTTACTGTGAATTAGGGTCATTTATCAGTAGCCCAGGTCTTTGATGGTTAGCAGGCCTTTTGTTTGGCTTCCTTAGTGCTTCTGGCCTATTTTTGGTTAGAAGGTGCCTGCATAACAGGCACAGTTTATTGCTCAGGGTGAAGAGGGCTTGGTGGGAAGGTAGTGCCCACTTTCAGCCAGGCCCTGCTCCTCAGGAGTTGAACCAGAGACTTGTGTGCAGCTGCAGGACTGTTGTGTCTAAGGCAGCAAATGCAGCGTTCTGACCCACCCATCAGCTGCTGCTGGCAGGATGAGGAGGGAGCACTGTGCTGCTGCATCTCCCCTTTGCTGGGGAGGAAGGCTCCCCTGTGCCTCTGCTCTCCCTCCCTGGGTGCCTCTCCCTTGGGCACTGCCCAGCCTCCAGACAGGCCGGGCTGAGCATGCAGCATGGGGACATGGGAGCTGCTGGCATCTGTCCTGCTTTCCCCCTTCTTCCTAGCTGGCCTCCCTGGAGACTCAGCAGAGCTGCACTCATGTGACTGGAAGCCTTTGTTGGCACTTGATCCAGCCTTCCCATCACAGATATTTGTTGGGAGGTATTGAAATGAGCCTGAGTATCCACGAGCATCTCTTGTGTGGAGGGTGGGGAGAGGCACCCTTGAGGCCCTGCAGATGTGTAGCAATGTCAGCTGGGTGTTTCACTTCAGAATATTCTGCTGTGCATGCAGACCCATCAGCTCACCTGCTCTCAGGAGTTCCTCTCTGATAACCCTGCTCTTCCTTCCAGCCTCTGGCACCGTGGAGGGTTGTCCCTCCCCTCCCCAGCAGCAGCTCTTTAGAGCCCTGTTTGTAGGTTATGTCACTCCACTGTCTGGCACGTGTCTGTGGCAGGAAGGAGATTTGTGCCTCTCACTGATGTGTGCAGGGCCCTTCTCACTGAGACAGGTGTGGTTTCCTCAGCCCTTCTTCGTGACTGACAGTGTGTGATGGGCAGCTCTCCCCAGAAACTGGGATATGCATCACTAAAAGGGACATATTCTATGAGACACAGCCAGACACCTGAGTACTGCTGCAAGTTGTGGATTTATGGGAATTCTTTTTTTCTTTCATGCTTTTCTTTCTTACTCTTTCACAGGACGAAGACTTCTGGTCTGAAGCAGAGGGTGATCTGAGCTGCTCTGTCCCTGAATCTACCATGGAACAGGTTAGAGTCAAACATGTCTGAAGTCAGCTGTTCACAGTGTACAGTGGTTCTCTGGTGCACTCGTCCTGAGATACTTTGAAGGGGCTAATTCTCGGTGTTGGCTCGTGCCCTTCTTGAATTTCCCAGAATTCCTGCAGGGTTCCTGCCACTGCTCTGAATACAGAGAGGTGGATGGAACCAGTCAGGTTACAAGCTGCTTCCTTGTTATCTCTGTGTGGCACTTCCCCTTGGGACTGCAGGCTGGAGATGTAGCCCTGTAAGAGACTACAATGTCTAAAGCTACAAACTGCTAAAACTAATAAAAGAATGGGCACAGCCCTGTGATCAGTGTATTGCATTGGTTTGTGCAATGTTAAATGCAGTGGTGATGCTGTTATTTAGCACACGTAAATCTTATACACCGACCTGTAACTGAAATATCTCATCCTCCCCCAGCCCAGCTCGTGTTCGGATACAATTCTAACCCCCTACTCTGGCCTCCACAAGCCTTTTGAACACAATAGGATAAAAAACGTATCAGTGATAAACGCAGTGACCAGTCCAGAGGGCTGCTGAAGGGAATTGCCACTGGTGCCCCCGTGAGCTCAGGTCACCAGGTGAACTGCACCACTGTCTGTAAACATGCGTGCTCAGATCATGGAAGATGTGCCCTCTGTTCATCTGACTGATCATGTACTTTATTTTCCATTTGTTTCCATTTCACAGCTCTGCATTTTGTTGACTTAGTTCCTCCTTTTGTCTGCCTAGTTCAGATATGGTTATGTCGATGGCCTTGCAAGGTTCCACTCCCCAAAACTCCCTTTCAGTTACCAAGTTCATCCTGTTTGCATATTGCTGGCATAACAAACCATTCTTCTTTAACTATTTTTCTTCTCCCTAGATAAAATTAAGCTTAAGTATTTTCTTATAGGCAGACCATCTGCGTGCCAGAGTAAGGACTTTCTTTCTTACTTTATTTCTGTGCTTACACCACAGTGTAAGTGCTCTCTTAGCTGTTTAACTAAAATTGTTGGAGAAGTCTCCTGGTTTTCTGGAGGCCTTAGTTGGTTATGAGGCCAGGTGTTCCAGTGGGGCCTCTTTCTCCCATCAGTCTGCCTGCCTCATGGATCTCCTCAGCCTAACGAATCTGGGCACTCTGTGCTGCCTTGGCTGAAGGCTGCAGGCTGTATGGCCATGGAGACAGCACGTGCCCATTTACTGGGGGTGAATGTGCCACGGGAGGTGGCAGTGATCTGCTATCTCATTCCTGTGAGCAGCTGCTTGGCCCTCTGTGAGGAGCTCAACAGGTTTGTTATGGAGCTGGTCGAGGTTCCTTTGAAGAGGGAGAAGAAACGTGAACCTTGGGGTTTTTGCAGGCTTATGCTCTTATCTCCATTTCCCACCTTGTTACTGCTCTGCTCTGATTACATTGACACGGGGAGCTGCTGCCTTCTTTATGCACAGCAAGTAGAATGCCCAATTCCCAAATACAGGGGTAAAACCCTTCTAAACACAGATGTCAGAGTAAGGGAAATGGATGGTTTTTGCTGAATACACACCTGTTTCAGAAGAGGAGCTCGGATCAGGGTCGCTGCTATTGCCACAGCTGGACATGTGAGGAGCAGGTGAGCTGGCTCTTGCAACGCCAGTTTGTAAGAGCAGAGCCTGCTGTCCTTCACCCTGGGGCAGTCCTGTGTGCGTCCACATCCAGGAGTCAGCCTGCATCTGCTGAGGCCTTGTGGACCCCCTGCCTGACGCTGTTCAGGCTGCCCAAAGGAGGCCACAGAGACGTGTTCAGGGGTGGAAAGCGATGCCTGCGTAGATGCTTCGAGTGGGACATCTTCAGGGTGTGTGCTTAGCAATGATTTCCTTCTGTTTCAGATCAATGGATCTCTTCAGATGGAATATGCACTGCTGCTCACCTTCCTGGAGGCATCCTCTGACTGTAACTTCAAAGACCAGCTGCATTCCCTGCAAAGACAGCAGATTATGTTGTGCCAAGCAAACGAAGATGATGAGCTTCAGACCGATGGCAATCGGAGTGGCCACTTTCGGAATGGTGAGCTAGGTGAGCAAGCTTTTCTCCATCCCACATGTCTCTCTGAACACGGTGTTTTTCTGTCCCCATTTCCTGTCTTTGTTATTGTCTGTTTCAGAGGAGTAATGTTTTCTCTATTGAGAAACTTCACCGTGTGGCTATTGGTGGTGTTGGCTGGAATTTAACACTTGGGTTAAGACAGCTGGCGCTTGGTACTTTAACTCTCCATGGATTTCTAGAGCACCTGTGACTGGGTTTTGTCTGCAGTGCATCAGACAAGGGCACAAGATACTGGTGAATGCTGCCCTCAAGGAGTGTGATACAAGGCAGTTAAGTTAGGGCTCACACTGCTCCTCAGGCAGTATCAGTACTTGGGCTACGATCTTGGAACAACTCAAGTTCTGGTGCTGGCTGAATCCCTTTCTGCTCTACCAGTGTGGTGGAAACTGTTCCTCAAATAGCTTCTGCTCCTGTTCCTGCTTCACTAGCCATCTGCAGGGTGGCTATTGCCCTTTGCCCAGGGAGTGTCAGCTGGCGCACTGACCTCAACTTGAAGCAGGGTGAGGAGGAACTGCTACAGTAAATAGCCCTCTCTCACACAAATTTGCATAGGTCTCATGCCAAGAGTGACTATGGGAAGCTTTGCCAAAAGGAGATAGGACAAGGTGTAAGGTTCTAAGCTGAAAAAGGACAGATTCAGACTAGATGTAAGGAAGATTTTTACAATGAGGGTGGTAAAACACTGGCAGAGGTTGCCTAAAGAGGTGATGGATGCCCCATCCCTGGAAACATTCAAGGTCAGTTTGGCTGGAGCTTTGAGCAATCTAATCTAGTTGAAGATGTCCCAGCTTATTGCAGGGGGTTTGGATGAGATGGCTATTCAAGGTCCCATCCAACTCAAACTATTTTATGAGGTGCTGTATTTTAGATGGTGCGTAAGAGGCAAGTCCTGACAAGTCACTCAAATTCTAGAATCATTAGGTTGAAAAAGACCTTCAAGGTTATGCACAGCTTCTCAATTCCCCTCTCTGGGCAGGATGTTGGCTGTAACTGTCCTGTTCAAATTTTGGTTGGGGATGTTTTAACATGCCCTGTAGTGATTTTTTTTTTTTTTTTTGGGGCAGGGTGAGGCTGCACTTTACCTAAACTACAGATAAAAAAACATGTTTGCCACTATCTCTGGTTAGCAACCTGGGTGCACTTAAAGAAATTTTGCTTCGACCTGTCATGAATACACTCTGATTGGGGTTGGAGGGAGGTTGCTAATGGAGATGAGCAAAATACTGTGACCTGCACTGAACCTGGTCTGACTGCAGCCTGTGAACTAAATTCTCCTCTTCGTGTTGGCAGGATTGGCTCCAACAAATGAAGATGTTATCCGGATCATTGCTGCTCAGCTTGCTGAGATTGGAGACCAGTTTGATAAAGAAATACAAGGAAGAGTAGTAAATGACCTAGTGCAGCACTTTCTGAATGAGAATCTGTCTGGAGAGGTGAGTGAAGAGCAACCTGATAAGCAGTTCTCCTTTTAAACGTTCTGCATCCTTCCTGCTGTGGCTTTGAAGGCATCTGAGAATTCATCCCAAACACTTACCTTTGAAGATTTGTTAGAGGGGATTCTGTGGCAGAAGTTAATGCATAAATTTGGTTCCTTGGGCTCATCTCCTTTCTGCAGATGGTGAATGGGGGTTGGAGAAAAGAACTGACTTTCAGAGGCATTTTGTCCTTCTTTTGATGGCCCAGTGGCTTATCTTGGAAAAGGAACTGTCTGGTTAAGGCTTACTGTTAGTACTTAAGATCTTTAGACTTTGGTGCCAAGTCCTGTATATCTGCTGATCATCACGTGGGTGAAAATTGAGCAGGTTAGTGACTCGAGCTTACCTTGTGCTTGTTACTGAGCACTGGAGAGACAGCAAGTCATGAGACCCTTTTCTGGTGCTCCAGGTGTGTTCATAGGTGCAGTGCTGGGAGCAGCAGTGGCTTTAGGCCTGGCTGGGTGACCTGCTGGGGTGGCCTCTTGCTAGATGCAGTTGGCCCAGCACCTAACATGCCTTATTGCTGTGCAAGAGAAGTAGAGTTTGAGGTCTCTTGTGTTAAAATGGGAAAAGAATTAGATCTAAGGATTAGATCTATGTCTGGATCAAGGGCCATCGTTTTTGGAGGTGTTTTTTTATGTAACAGGCTGGCTGCCATGGCTGGGAGGAAGGGGAGCAGCATCCTGTGGAGTGTTACAGCAAGCCCATCCGTTATTAGCACAGTCCTGGCAGGCTGTGCTGAGACCCCTTTCTGCCACAGCTGTTGCACTGAGATCCCTCTCTTCCCTCCATACAGGAGATAACCCTGCACATGTCCAGGGTGGTGAGAGAGCTTATACGGTCCATCCCCTCAGACATGGAACAGGAGAAGGCCATGTTGGTGCTAGCAATGGTCCTGACTAAGAAAATTGTGAATACAGTGCCCTCCCTTCTACACCGTGTCTTTAACACCACTATGAACTACATGAACCAGCAGTTCCACAACTACATTGTTGAAATGGTGAGTGCTGTCAGACGCCTCTGCGGGAGTCACAACCAGCCTTTCAGCTGTCCTGGGTTATTCCCTGAGGGCTGGCCTAGCTCTGCCTGTGGCCTGCTGATTTCCCTGTAGTGCTCGGAGGTTGGGCCAGAAGGGAATGTCAGTCCCTGCAGAGCTCTGGGGGTGAGTGTGCTTGAGGGGCACATGTCACAGTTTCTGCTTGCCCCCCTCTCACAGCAGCCAGTGAAGAGAGTGCATTTGTTCTGTCAGGCAGAGCTGGGACTGCTCCTCTTCTCCCTGCAGTCTCCTCGGGGAGCTGGGCCAGTAAGATTCTGGTTAATGACTCTTTCCTTCCCTCAGGGAAGGAAAGCCTGACCTGAGCTCTATCGGCTGCATTTCCCCAGTGTCTTAACCCTGAGGTCTCTGCTCGTCTTCCTCAGCTCCCCAGAGCTTAGGAGAACTGGAAGGGGAATGGAAACAATGAGAAATGGTCACACCCGTTCTTGTTCCCTGCTGGCACCTGAGCAGAGGTGGGGAGGCTGTGCAGCTCGCAGGCAAGCCAGGCTAGAGGCCAGGGCATTAGGCCCCAGCTTCAGTAACGAGCGGGTCTGGGGAGGGGAGAGGACGAACACGCCGGTGTTAAGCCTCGGTGGCCCTCGAGAATGAGATTGGAGTGGGCAGGGCTGTGATTGTGCCCCGCTGTGAAGCCTGTGGGACGCTGCTGCACTGCGGCCTTGCCGGGGACGGTGCTGGCGGAGCCTGCAGAGGGGCCCGGCTCGCGCTGTCAGGCTGCCTCACCCAGCACGGTGTCACTGCCGTGGCACTGCCCCTCGGCACTGCCCTTCCCTTCGCTCCGTTTGGCTCCGGGGTGCTGAGCTATGCCGGAGATGAGCCCCTCGTGCGGGACTGGCCCGTGCTGCTGCCCCAGCTGGCTCACGGCACAAGGGCAGGGAGAGGGCTGGAGCTGGGCACCAGGGGCTGCCCCAGACCGTGCCCTGGGCCCTGTCCCTGCTGCTGGCACGGGGAGGAGCACGGCAGGTGGCAGTGTTGATGCGCGGCTCGCCGTGCTGGAACTGCCGGTGACCTGGGCCGGCACAGGGCAGGGCTTGCCGCGGGAGAGCTCTGCTGCTGTTAATAATGCCCTTCTGGTAATAATGCCCTTCTGTTTCTCTCCCTCTAGCTGGGTGAGTGAGCTCTCCAGCCCTGTGTGGAGAATGTGGATTCCGGAAGACTTTCCTTGATGAAGACAACTTGATTCCCTCTTAACTTCTGAGATACAGCTGTGAAAGGGATGGCAGAGGTTCATAGATAGGCTTTTGTAGACTAGCACAGCAGTAATAGTAGTGTGAGCTGCCTGCCAGCTCTGCCAGTACCTGTAGGGAGTAGTGCTTGCCTCTCTCCTTTGACAACACTTTTTTTCTTAGCAGCAGCAGCCTTTGTGCAGAGCCTGCCTGTGCAGAGGCCCAGCGGGCACAGGGCCTGCCCTCTGTGTTTTTTAAGCAGCTGTAGCATTTTGCTTTAGTTCTTCACTTCCCAGCTCTGCTCCTGCAGCTGAGCCATGCTGAGTGTCGTTCCCAGGAAGGCCTCAGGCTGTGGAATGGGTGGTTGATCAGCACAGATTATCAAGGGGGGGTGGGTTGGAATCAGGTCTATCATGATGAGAAGCTGGCAGCAAGAGGGAACAGAGCCCTGAGGGATGGATGGGGGTGTGCCCAGAGAAGGCTGAAGATACTTGAGTTATCAATCGCTATACACCTGTGTTGGCTTGAAAACTGAAACTGAAGGAAAAACTAAAGAAAAGGGCTGGGTAGGCACAGGGCAAGTGTGGGCAATGCAACCTGGGTATGCTTAAGGAAAACTAGCATGTCTTGTCACATCTCAGGTTGAACAAATTTGGACTCAGGTTGATACAAACCTATCATCACACAAGGTGGCAAATGTGTCACCTGTGATCCAGCTGCCTCATTTTCTAAGAACATAAATTATTTTGTGGGGTTTTTTAACTTAAATAAAAATTTCATTTCTGATGGCTACTACAGCTCTGCAGACTTTGTTTCCACCGGAAATTATTTTGTGCAAGTACCTATGGCATTCTTCTAATTCACCATGGCTTAAGCTGCAGCTGGCAGCAGTAGAGACACTCAGGTCCTGTCCTTGTGCCTTGCATAAGCAAGTTTCATGTAAGTAAACCCACTTTTTCTTTTGGTGCCTGCACTAAAACGGGGGGAGAGGGGAAGCACAGAAGTAGTCTACACGTTATTTTTTGAAAACTGTACCATTTATTAAAGTGCAACCTGGGGGCATGGTCTTACAGCAGTGTCCCATTAGCAGAGGGAAAAAAATGTACATACCCCTTCACTTGAACTGAATATTGAACAATGAAGCTGGAAAGAACTCTCTTGTCAAGGTGGAAACACTTTTATTAACCAAATGGCACAAGAAGCTTTAGACAGTTTTCCCCAAGAGGGCTGCACTTGCATATTGGAAGGAACAGTATGATGAGTTCCTGGGATAATGGGTGACCTGAGGAGCAGTCAGGGTCTCTTTCCCCAGGCCGGCCTCTTGAGAACAGAATCCAAAATCCCTGCAAGTCTGTCACCATTTGCTTACACCCAGCAGAAGCCTAGCACAAGAGATCCCCTAACCTGCAGCTTCAGACTCAGTCCCCTTACTCTTTGCTACTTAACAAATCAAGCGGCATTCTTTTGGTCTGAGTGGGATTTAGGTTTGCACTTGAATCAAAGCTTATCCTGCAAGTTAAAAATGAGGACAAAGCCCCTAAAGGTATAGCAGGAAGATGCATCCTCGGCAGTTTGTTGTGTCCACATCGACAGTGTCCCTTGCCTGCCCTGCAGATACTGCAGGGAGATCAAAAGCAGCTTCCACTGGAAGCTAACGGGAGCTCCCCCACTTCTACAGCGTGACCATAGACCTCTAGCTTGGAGGAAGCAAGTCAGCCTACCCAAGAGACTGAGAGAAGGTCAGCTCTAAGTAGGAAAAAAAAAGTGATAAAAGTTATTTAACAGAAGGAGGTGGATCCGAGTGATGTGTTGTGGCTCCCCTGGACTTAACTGTTGACCCTTCCAAGCTGGGGTCATTCCCAGCCAAGTCCTGGGCAGGAGCGTTCACTCTGGCAGACACAAACTGAGTTCTGGTGCCCAGACCTGGCCCTGCAAGCTTGGTCTACCCGAGTCAAGTAGTGCTGGCCTAAATTTTATAAACACTACCCCCCCCCCTTTTTTTTTTAACAGCAAGACAGAGCTAGCACTTTTAAGCACAGGTACACATATAAAGTCAAAGCAATATTGTTCTTGCAACCTTCCTAGTGCTGAAATTAAGCAGTCCAAGCCAAATTAAAGTCATGCACAGCTTCTGCCCTCACGAGGTAGAGCAGATACTGTGCCTCACCCCTCCATGTTTCACAGAAGCCCTTTGAAATTGAGTCCAATCTATGGCCAAACACCACCTTGTCAACAAGACCATGGCACTGAGTGCCCCATCCAGTCTTAATCACCTCCAGGGACGGTGACTCCACCAGCTCCCTGGGCAGCCCATTCCAATGTCCAATCACCCTTCTGTGAAGAACTTCTTCCTACTGTCCAAACTAAACCTGCCCTGGCACAGCTTCAGACTGTGTCCTCTTGTCCTGGGAGAAGAGCCCGACCCCCACGTGGCTGCACCCTCCTGTCAGGTCCTTGTGCCGAGTGCTGAGGTCTCCCCTGAGCCTCCTCCTCTCCAGCCTGAACACTCCCAGCTCCCTCAGCTGCTCCTCACAGGGCTCGTGTTCCAGACCCTTCACCGGCCTTGCTGCCCTTCTCTGCACTCGCTCCAGCATCTCAACGTCCTTCCTGAACTGAGGGGCCCGGGACTGGACACAGCACTCGAGGTGCGGCCTCACCAGGGGAAGAATCACTGCCCTGGTCCTGCTGGCCACAGATTCCTGATCCAGGCCGGGTGTATTGGCCTTCTTGGCCACCTGGGCACGCTGCTGGCTCATGTTCAGCTGCTGTCAATCATGCCCCCAGGTCCCTTCCTGCCTGGCCACTGTCCAGTCCCTGTGTCCCCAACCTGTTGTGTTGCAGGGGGTTGTTGTGGCCAAAGTGTAGGACCAGGCACTTGGTCTTGTTGAACCTCATAGTGCTGGACTTGGCTAATTGATGCAGCCTGGCCAGGTCCCTCTGCAGAGCCCTCCTACCCTCCCGCAGACTGACACTTGCACCCAACTTGGTGGCATCTGAAAATCTGCTAATGTTAAACTCCTTCATCCAGATCATCAATAAAGATATTAGACAGGAATTTTTCACTGGGAAACACTTTTTCCCATTGTGCTCCAACATGAGCAGACACAAATAGAGCCTGGAATATGGTATTCTACTGAAGCCCTGGGCTTTCTGATGCCCATAGGCATCACAGCTGGGCTGGCCGTGTGCACCTCTCCACGCCACTCCCCCATTTCACAGCAAAAGAATCTAGTAATTACACTCTCAAATTCTGTAATAGGCGCTTGCTCTGGCTTAGTGAACGAGAGACTGCAATGCCAGAAACATTTCTAGTTTTTTTTGCCATAAGAGCAAGATCTACCTTACTAGGGCTTTGCCATTACTGCCATACCTCTGTAACTGACATTAAATATAGGGAAGGTTTATAACCTCAAATTATTTTATCTACTACAATCATTAAAATGAAAGAAGACCAAACTCCAGAAGCTTGCTTGTTTAGCACTAATTAAATTTTTCATTTGTGACCATTAGAAAGCATTTATTAGTTTAAAAATCCAGTCCAAAGTGTTAGCCTAGCTGTGATCAGTGCTATGTGGGAAGGAAGGAAATGGGATTCTGGCAGCAAAACTTGTCCTGTGTAAGAGCACTCAGCACTGCAGCTTCCACCTGGCTCTTGAGCTGCAGCTGCCTGAGCACGGCCCCAGCCAGGATGAAAAATGAAGCCCTCACACACAGCAAGGATGGATTCCTGTAGCACTGACTTGCTCTCCAAGAGGGCAAGCTAGGAAAGAAACTGCAACCACCACCACAACAGGCACTTCACCTCCAGCCAGAACTTACCAAACCCAGGAGCAATACTGAACAGAGACCACACTTCTGCTGCATTGCCCAGCTCTGTGGCTGGGGCTTCTCTTTGTACTGGTGAGTACGTGCAGCAGCAGCTGCTCAGTGATTCACAGCTGAAGGGACAGAAGGCTGCAGAAGTGCTGCTTCCTTGCCTCTGCTTCTTTTGTTGGGCCAGACCTAGCATTTGAGATCCAAGTCATCTTCAGCAGTTCTCAGTACTCAGCACCCGCCCAGCCCAGTGAGAACCAAAACCTTAAGTTTTGGAGCTGCCTCTCTGTGCACCCAGTAATATTCCTGTTTGGGCCAGCTGGGCAGCTCAGCACTGCTATCCCACCCACAGCCCCACGGCCTGGATCTTCTGCAGCTCACGGGGCTCAGGAGGCAGGAGCACACCAGGCTCACCCAGCACACAAGAGCTGCAACAGGCTGGGCCGTGCCTCTGCATCTGCACTTTGGGCTTTTCAGCAACAGAGCACTTCTGGGTTTCCATCTCTGCTCCCAGCCTCTTGTTCCTGCAGTGCCAGCTGAAGAAACTGGCCCAGCTCCCAGCCACGGTGCCCAACTAAGCATAGCTTAGAATTAAGCACAGCTGAATTTAAGTTGCACCTTATCTTGAAAGCCTCTCCCCAACAGCTCCTTACTGAGCAGGCTGCCCGCTGCAGTTCCTCAGGTATTTGCCACTTTTTTCAAAAACCCAGTCCTCTGCTGTTTTAGCATCTCAGCTTTATGGTATGCTGAGGATAAAGTGAAGACAGAACGGGTCTAAGGTAGATATTCTGTTTAAGTACAGGCCACTCGAGGACAATATTGAGGCACTTCTGGGAAGGGGATAAGCAACACAAGTGACAGTAATTCTATCTGCCCTGTTGTAAGTCCACAGCTCCTGCCTTCCCCCTGCCAGCTACAAGAGATCCACTAAAGAGAGGCTCCATCACACCTTTCGTGGTAACTGGACCCTGCAGTTTAAGGTTACTGTAATGTACTTGAAGATGGGGGGGAAGGAAACTTCCATTTTCAAATTCACACCTCGCACCAGTGCAGCCCCTCACTCAGCTCTGTGAGAACGCTGCCACCCGAGCTTATCCAGCCTTTGGTGGCTTCCACAAGGCCTGTCCCAGCTCTGACCACAGGATCCAAACCCGACAGAACTCACCCCCACAGCTGACCTTGTCGTCAACTAGTGGAGTGTTCCCAGAGAAAAGGGACTCATACAGTGAATTTTCTGAACACGTGGTCAGTGGCGTGGGGTAGAGGATGGTACAAATTCCTCCTGACTTGTCAAATCTAAAAAGACCATAGAAGGAGAAGAATTTTATAAAGAGAGGACCAAGCAACCCAAAACACATGGTGCAACTGATGCTCCATTAGATGCAGCAACACACCAGATACTCAAGGCTTCTGCCTGAGCACAAAAATGCCTAACACAAGTCATTTCTTTTCCTTACTATTGCTGCCACCTTCTCACTGCTGTGCGTGGAAGCTTTTTATTTCATGCCCCACAGGGCTCCTTGTGCCATTAGGTTAGGAACTTCTTCCCTAGCCAGCCTGGATTTACTCTTGTCCGTCCTCTACCCATCTCCACACCACAACTGCAACAACCACATCCAGAGACGAGATGAAGTAACCCCAGCCCTGCCTCCGCCCTCCCCCCACTGGTTCACAAGTTACCCAGAGTGCCCACAGAATCCACCTCTGCTCCAGAGTAACCTGCTGTGTGCTTACAGGTGGGGATGTACCAAAAGTAGGTTCATGGTCTGCAGTAAGGAGAGGACATAGGTTAAGAACAGCTCCCTCCCACAGAGAACGTGCCCAGAGAAGAACCCAAAGCCCTCAGCAAAGCAGCAGGAGAGGGGCAGCCCTACCCCGACTGACCAAGCCATAAAGCTGCCCTTGCCCCCTCACAGACTGCACCATTGCTTGTAAACACGACATAAAACGAAGCAGAACTGTTCCTGCATGTCCGTGCCAGAGGGACCACAAAGAGACCTCTCCTCCACGTGCGGGGAACTCCTGCAAGGGGCCACGAGAGGGAACTGCCGTGGTGGGGGAAGGCAGACAGCACAGAGTACGTGGCATGAAGAGGTCCCAGTGACCTGTTCTGGGGACGCAGCACAGCACTGAGGACCAGCAGGGCACCGGAAAATGGCAAAAAAAAGTCAATTCCATTCTGCAATGTGATAAGAGATTTGGGTTTTTTTTCTGATAAGGCCAACCTGCTACGTTTTGTACGTGGAAGAAGAGCAATCAGTGATCAGCAGTACAGTCCAGAACTCCAGAGCTCCCAAGTTCAGTCCACAGCGGCAGTATATACATGGCAACCCTTCCTCTTAATATTCAACTTCACACACACAGTTCAAAATCCAGTAAGTTTTCTAGAAAATCCATTTCACAAAAGCTTAAACAAAAATAATTGTTCAGAATCTGACACATTCTAACTTTCCAGCATCCTGGGATAAGAAAATGCAGCAAGACTATCCTAAAATAGTGATTATGCTAAGATCTCTTCACTCTGAGATCCCTTAAGAACCAGGCTCATCAGGAGATGTACTCTTGATATGGTTATTTAGAAATAAAAGTACCTTGTCTTTGTGCTTTGCGAAGATTCCCATAAGCTCACGTTTAGTTTTTTACATTATCATGAGTTCCCTTTCACCTTCCTCCATCTGGTCTAAGCCACAGTGCCAGCACCAACCCTCAGAGAAGCATCCACAGCTCTGCCTGGGAAGCCCAAAGCCTTGCCCACAGAGCTGCAGGATGGACACGGACAGACACACAGGCGCTGAAAGAGGAATGCGTGGAGCTGGATCCAACTAAGGAGCGGGGCAATGCTGGAACGGTTTCTCTCCACGCACACCTGAAGCGCTGTCACTGCAGGAACGGGCATTTCCTTTTTTGCCAAAGCAACTTGCTCGTTGTTTGTGAACCTGTAAGTTTAGCTAATTACAGATCCACAGTCGCAAAAGAAATCGCACTGAACACCACTCCGGGCCAGCTCAGGAACAAGCAGACAGAGATGTTTAATGCTCTTTTGCTCAGTTACTAGAATCCACTGCTTTATATATCTGGGATTCTGTCACAGGCAAGACCAAGTTAGGACTAAATACACTCTGTGCTTAACTTGGGAAAGACAATGCAGACTGCAGCGTGACACAGGACAGCAGAGCGTTTAACGTCTGAATTGCACTTGAGGCACTGGCCTTGCTTCCACACAGTTTTGCTGTATTGTTGCTGAATAGGCCCCAGGTATCAGAGTACTGACCCCAACGGCACCGTGTCCAGCATGAATTTCGTACCTCTGATAACTGAAGGGTTGCAGTGAAGTGGGCTGGGCAGGAGCAGAGCAAATGGATTCTCAAACCAGCAAATAGCAGTGTCCCCCCCACCCTCCTGGGCAGCACCTCTGCCCCAGGAACACCAGGATGCTCAGAGATAATGCAGCTATAGAGAGGCAGCATCTTCACAGGATGGGGCTCCAGTAAACTTTAGGGGCCAAAACCAGTGTGAGCCAAGAGGTAAGAATAAGCACTGTCCCACTGGGGCTTAGGAGGAACCTGGAAGGTTATGAGGAGCAGTGCTGTACCTGAGAGGAAGCTGAGACAAAAGGGAGACCAGCCTCTCGCTACAGGACTCAGGTTGGCTAATGTTTGTTAGGAGGGGCTCGGGGGCGCAACGGGAAGTGACAAGACAGCACAGCTGCAAGAGCGGTCAATCTGAGAAGCCAAAATCTCCAGGGGTTGGCAGCAGCTGGCTCTCCCCTTCCCCTGGGGATTCTCTGTTCCAGTTCCTAGAGTATGAGCACCCCTTTCTCCAGCACCTGCACTTAAGTTCTTAAATTTGCAGCTTTTTTTTTTTTTTAAAAATACCCCCGTACTTTAATCATGAAAAACCAATCCCCTCCCCAATTCTACTAAAAACATGATTGTCCGTAGCTGGAGGTTTATTGAACAACCTCATCTCATCACCAGTGAGTTACTCAAATGTCCAATTAGACAGCAGGCAGCTCAACCTTTAGGTAACACAACTACAAAAACGGGATGTGCTCTCTTCTCTGCCCCCTCCTCCTCAAGAGAGCTCCGTTACTTTTTCCGAAGCGCCAGCGCTACCCCGACTGCTACAGCCAAGATAGCGACCGCGGCAGCCCCGCCGTACAGTAGTATCGATTTCCCTTCTGGCAATAGGATAGGCTTCTCCTCTGCAGCTGAGGATTTCTCTTCTACTTCTTCCAAATGGCCCTCTTTCCCCACTTTTTTTTCCCCTGGAAGCAGTATTTTCTCAGGTTCTGGTGCAGCCTTTTCTTCTGACGGGGCTAACTTTGGGACAGGTTTACTTAACGCGGGGATTTCAGGTTCAACAAGCTCTTCAGCTGCTTTTCCCTTCTCCTCCTGTTTTGTACGCAGAAGTGCGGAGGGATGTGCTTTTTCAGCAGCAGCGATTTCAGGAGGTTTTATTTCCTGCGAAGGAGCAGAGGTTTCTGGAAACGCTGCCTGCATGGTCTCTGCTGCGCCGGCTGACGCCACGGCTTCCTCAATCCCCTCTGGTATCTCTTCCTTCTCCACGTGCACAATGTCAGAGTTGGAAGAGTTGTTCTCACTCCTCTCTTCGCCCCCTCCGTTGCTGTCCAGGCTTTTGACTTCTTCAGGATCCATGGCCACCTGCTGCCAGGACTCGGGTCCCAGGGAGACGGGCAGGCTCTCCGTGTGCCAGCTCTGGCTCGCCGACAGGGAGACGGGCAGGCTCTCCGACTGCCACGACGTGGTCACCGTCGGCGACTCGGGGGGGCTCACCTGTCCCGAGTTGTCACTGGTCAGGATGTAGATGTCATTGCTGTCCTCTGCAATGAACCCGGGATACTCTTCCTCTTCGGATTCCAAAGTAAACACTGTTCCCTACGGACAAAAAGGAGGACACAACACGTGAGCGACGGCTTCAGCGTTCCCTCCCCTGCACAGGACAGAACAGGACACCTGGGAGCTTGGTGAGCTGGAAGAAAGATGAGAGGGGCTCTGCAGGAGCAGCAGCTGCCTGACCTACATTTCAGTAGAGATTACAGAACCCAGCTGGTCCAGCTGGCGTTCCCAGAGAATGGAACCTCTTCTATGAGCTTTGCTGGGAGCTCCTCCTTCCCCTGACGTTACTTTATCGCTGATTAATCACCAAAACACACCACATGGTCACTATTAACCCAACAAGATGCTGAAGTCTGAAACCAAACTGCAACAGAACAAAGAAAAAGAAAGCAAATTCAAGTGCATGATCCCAGCTCAATACCACTCCCCACTCCTTTCTGTGCAAGTGCTCTCTATTGCTTGTCCATTTTCATCTCAGTGCTCCTCTTACATTAATTTTATCCCATTTCCACTGCAGATTCTCGCCTGTATGTCTGCTTTGTACCAACAAGCTGGACAGTAATTCAAGAATTTTACTACCATTTTAGCTATTCTTAAACAAGTTCACTTTGGAAGACTGCCATCATAACTTTGGCTACGCAACTGAAGTTGAAACAAAGAACCAAGCACAGACACCCAGAGATGGTGACAGCGTTTGCTTGCTTTTATTTAGCCAGGAAAAATCTGTAGGCATCCTGAAAATTTGACAGTGGGCTCAAGCTGGAGAAACTGTAAGTGTAAAATACTGATTCCCTGTAATCAGCCCCAGTTCATACACTGGGCTCGATGCTACGGAATATCCCTGTGGCCAGTTCTTGTCAGCTGCCCTGGCCACGCTCCCTCCAGCTGCTGGTGCCTCTCCTCACTGGCAGAGCACGGGACACTGAAAAGTCCTTGACGCAGGGGTAGCACTACTTAGCAACAACTAAAACATCAGGGTGTTATCAATGTTCCTCTCATTCTAAATCCAAAATACAGCTCTGTACCAGGTAGGAAGAAGATTAACTCTATCCCAGCTGAACTGAGGACAAACAGATGGGAGCAGAGAGGAACCCCGAAGTTTCCTATGCCAGATAATAGAAGCCTGTGAAACAACTAACAAAGATTCAGTAACTTTCTCACTTGTAACAAAAATGATTTGAACATTCTATCAGGTACTGCAATGCTGGGAGCCCCTTCTGTGCAAATTCCAAGCTTTCCTGTACAGTCCATCGTAACAAAAAATTCCATTCATTCTCTTTCTCCCTGCTCCCTTCCACATGCAACAATTCTCCTACAGCACTCTGAGCAGTTGTCCCTCTTTTAAACCCTTCCCAACACCTGTGAATTTGGGGCTTGACTCCTACCTATGCTTTCCCATTCCAAGACACGTTCTTGGTTGTTTCACAACTTTTTATGGATCCACACAGTGACCTCTGTCAGGAACTGATCCCAGCTAAAAACAAACACACTTTTTATTTTGCAGAGATGTTTTTAACCCTGGTACCATGGAATTTTGGAGGATATTTGGACATGGGCAAAAGAATATTACAGAACACTTGAAAAGAAACTTCTCTTCATAAATGCCTTTAAATTGCTCCGATGTGGGAAACATTATCCAGCATGGTAAGATGTTCAGACACTGAAGTGAAAAGATGCACACAGTTCCTCAGGGAAAGGGTTAAAAGCAATTAAGCTGCTCACTATCCATTTGAGGATCACCACAAAGTCCTAATTCAGAATGTAATAAAAATGAGTGAAGCATTACATTTGTGAAAATGCCAAACCCAAAGCAAGCTCTGCTCTGCAAGCAGTCACTGACAATTTGAGACTCCAGTACCCTCTTGAAAGTCATGTTCCAGTTGAAGAACTAATTTTTTGGTTTTTAATGCAGCTCAGGCCATTAAAACAAAACAGAGTTCTACACTTAGGAGGAAGCAACCAGCATTGCAAATTAAGGGCATTGGAAAAGAAGAGCCAAGAAACTTAGCAGGTTCCCAGAGGTTACTGGATCCAAAGAGACCAAGTACGGAGCCGTGTGGGCCGGGGCTGCCGCGCAGCGCGGGAGGCCAGGACTGTACACTCACTCCTCTGCCCAGCAGGTTCAGCTCTGGATGCTGCTCAAGCAGGAAATATTCTCACTGGAGTATGAGCCACTAACAGACACCTACGATCAAAGCCGGTTTTTTATTTCCACAGGTGACACAGACTCAGAAAAACGGTAATTAAACAACAAAATAATTAGGGGTAAAACCTGTAATCTCACGAATCTCTGTACTATCCTCCTCTCTGTTCAGTTCTACACTTCCACAAATCAGGATGAATTTATTTCCTGTCCACACCACATCACAACACACTAGACCACATCTGTGGTGTGACATTAAAGAACCGGGGGACACACCACTGCTAACAGCTCTGCTCTTAATGGGGATCTGCTCAAGATCTCTTAAGAGTTATCTGCTCTTAACATTCCAGTGGAAGTGCACCCATGCTGCTGTGACTCACTCAGCATGAGGCCTATACAAAAATATCCCAAAACCACACTGTGCTGCTGTGGATTTGTGAGCTCTCGTGATTGTAGCAAAAAAAAAAAACACCAACAAGGGCTACATTCAGACAGCCTGAATTCCCCTGAAGTCACACACTGTGCACTGGTGCAGGCCAAGAGGCTTTGAGCCATGACTCAGCAGCCCACGGAGGGGAGGATGCAGCCACCTGTGGTCAGTGGGGACAGCGGGTGCAGGGACTGCCCTGAAATTTAAACCATCCTGAGACTTCCAAATACATACTTTCACTGGAGATGTGCTTCTCACAAAATACAGGTAAGATGTGGGCATATCCAGAGGGTACTGCAGGATAAACTGCTCTGGAGAGGGTAAGGAAACGAAGGGATGGTTACAGTACAGGAGGAACAGGGGCAATCCTCATCACTTCAAACACCTCATTAATACTGTGCCAACGCTACACACGCAGCCTGCCCTCAGCACGAGGGAGGAGGCCCAAAGGGGCTCAAGAGTTCTATTGTTCCTTTTCTCACGCAAACTGCGCTGACCTCAAAAGAGTTATCAGTTGCTGGCTCCCCATAAATCAGAGCCTTATGCAGCCTGGCTGATTCCTTTCTGTCTTTACAGACGATTTCCCTTCCGTGTCAGTGCCTCAGGGACACAGCTCCCCAGGCCTGGAGCAACAGATCACCCGGGGCTGGGAAGGCTGGGGCAGAGCTGCCACACTGGCAGAGGGTAATGCCAGCACTTTTTCCTTAAAAGCTTATGATGCTTTAATTGAAAATCCAGACAGTAATAGGCATTATTTAGGATACGTGATTAATATTTCTTGAGCTGAATTAAGATTTAATACATAAAGTCAAGCGGATAAAGCTGGGATTTTGTGCCAGTTCAGTTGAGGTTTGCACTTTGGTGTTTTTTTTTTTTCCTTTTAAAGCAGCTGCAATAAAACCTGAATGACATTTAGGACAATTCTCTTGATTCATCTACAGATGTGACCCAGAAGCAAAGCTCCAGCAGGCAGATTATTTCAGGACAGCATGAAACATGTGGAAGGGTTTTTAATAACCTGAGGAGGCCTTATATAAGCCCTACACTTTAGATTTAATAGTAAGTAAGGAATATGCAAGCATTTCTTTATCTGCTTTGTTTATTGTAAATACACAGTCCACTGCTTCAAAGCAGAAAGATCAGAGTTGCTCTTTTTCATATTTGCAGTGGGAAACTTGCAAACTTGGGAGTGCTTCTCCTCGTCCAGCATACTTAGAGAGCCACATTAGATGTGGCAGAGAAGCTTGAGTCTCTCACTGCAGCTTCCTGCCACTCCTGATCCCAACCACCGCCACTTGAGGGAAGAGTTGGCACAACTCAGGAGGAGACAGAACTGCAGATTCTCCTGCTTGGCTGGAACACAGCATGAGGCAGTCCTGAGGAAAAGATCAGCTACCAAAATCAATCACTGTCCTCTGCCCATGGGGTTTGACTTGCAGGAATGTTCCACGATGCTCCCACAAGTGCCAGGGAGCGCTGTTAACAAACGTGGCACACCTGCCCCAGGAGAGGCTCCAGCCAGTGTGCTGCAGGGTGAGCTGCAGTGGACAACTGCAACTGGTAAGGAAATAATGAAAAAAATGTCTGAAAGCTCCTCCAATAGTATCGTATAGAACTGTTACTTAAAAACACCTGTTAACTTCCAATTACGATTTAAAGACAGCAAACATAACAAAACCTCCCCCAAGACATAGAAACTGACTCTTATGTTGTCTATATTATTTTTATAGTTTTCTAACATGTCTATTATTAAGTGTATACAAACAATTAGACTCATTAACTAAAGTACGTATTTGCTAAACAGCAAAACCTTTAACTACACATAAGGAAAAAAATTCCTTATTTAACAAAATCATTTCAGCATGATTTATGCGAAGCTGCTTCTGGTGCCAAGAGATTTTCAAATCAAAATTCTGAATGTCTCAAAGGTAAAACCAACTCTTTTCTGTACAAAAACTAGTAGGAGTGGTAGCACACACTGCATCTACAATGGAGATGTGATTAGAGAGGGAACACAAGAGATCCCCATTAAGGTGTCCAACATTTACTGCATCTGTAATGTCCAGAGCATTTACTGCACCTTAGAGCAGACTTTGCACGCCCTGCCCTGTAAACTCCTAAGAGCAGGAAAATGCAAAACAACTGTGTCTAGCTGCTGCTGAAGCTTCTTCTAGGGTTTGGTTTTAAGGGTTCTTAAAAGCTCAACTGGTCTCTCTGGTTCAGTTCTGAAAGTATAAACAAGGAATGACGTGGACAGGCAACTCAGACAAAACCCATTTCTGAAGAAATAAAAAAGCCCACCTGAAAAATATACAGCCCAGCAAGCCACCTGTACACCCCAGACCCTGATTTTGTCCACCACAAATTCTGTACAGTTTGGAGAGTGCCACCAGGGGAAAAAATCTCCACGTTCCCTGAGCTTCAACCCCTCAACACGAAACTAAACAGAGCCACATAAAATCCTTGAGAAAAAGAGTGTCTTGAGGTTCAAGAGGAAATGCGGGCAGAACACATTGTCCCAGGAGAGCAATCTTGGCTATCACAAAAATTTCAAACACTCAACTCAGCTAGGAAGTTCCTTAGGTGAGGGCACTGACTATCTTGTAATGCAAGCTATCCCAGAGAGAAATGAAGCTCAAGAAGTGTCTGGACAAGGCTCTCAGGCACATGGTGTGATTCAGGGCTTGGACTCAGTGACCCTTGTGGGTCCCTTCCAGCTCAGGATATTCGATGCTTCTATGGCCGCCTTCCCCACAACAACAGTGTCACAGCAGTGAGCACCAGGAACCCATCAAATGCATTTGTGCTTAAAATCCAGCGTCTGAAAAACAAGAGGCGAGGAGTGACCAACTGGCCTGTGTCCAGGGATCCTACGGCATCTCCCTCGGGGGAATAAGCAAACTTCCCACAGCAACCAAGTGCCCTAGAGCCGGGAATGAGCTCACGTTATGATGTGTTGCTGTGGCAGAGGAGCAGCTGTGTCCCGGAGCAGGGCTGCCTGTGCCCAGGGATGGCTGCTGCGGTCAGGAAGCTCCACTCCTGCCCAGGCTGCGGCTCCATCTGCTCCCTGTCTCCGTCCCCGTCACACCAAACCTTCTCAGACCCTCGTGGAAGTCAGACCTGACAGCACCACCCGGCTAATCCTTCAGAGAAACGGATTATAAACGAGCTGCTGACAACACTCAGATCCAGAACAAAACATTTTCAAATAGAAAGAAGTCACAAAAAGCCCTCAGGCACTTACTGTGCCTCTCTGCTCATCCCTCTGAAACTGTCAAGATAGGTGGGGCCAAAAAAAGAGAGCAGAGTTCTTACAAATAGGACTGCCCTTTTTATTAAGGGGGAAAAAAAAAAAAGGAAAAAAAGATTGAGCGAACTGCATCAAAGCTCTCTGATATTGCAGCCACTGCTCTCATTCCCTTCAAGGAATGCTTTGGCTAGAGCAGAAATGATCCTCTTCCATCCCTGCCTTCCAACACAGCCTCAGCAACCTGCAGAAAGTCAGCACCAAAGCAACACCCTTTAAGGTTTCAGTCGGATGGGTTTAAAATGAGGTAAATTCAGTTATTTATAGACCACTTCTTCAGATTTGAAGTTGTTGGAAGGGAAAAGAGAAAGGATATTCAGTTGCACCTTTACCATTTAACGTCCTTCTTCAGCCACAGTGCCTAAAAATTAAAAAAATCTATTACTGAACCAAAGAAGTTACATGTAAATAAAAGTGGACACGTCACTGCAGTATTCCATGATACAAGCATAAAGTATATATATATTTTGAAAGGAAAACTCCTTTCTAGGACTCCTTTAACTAGACTGCCCTTTCTTGCATCTCTGCCACATTAAACTAACTTCTCTCTCCTCCAGCAGAGCACGTCTCTCTATTTCTGCATTGTCATTCCCAGGGCAGACACCTGGACTGCTGCAGAAGGAGATTTTCATCTCCACAAGCACAAACGGACTACCTCGCCTCCCCAGGATGACAACTGGCTCTTTACTTTGCTTTTCCTCCACACTGTTAACGCTCTCTAATATGTGTATTATTCAATCACCAGCAGCAAAGAAAACAACTAAACCAGCTGCAAAGCCCAAGACAAAACACTGGAGACACAGACAAAACAGCTCCTCTTAGGCTGAGATAGGAAACTGTAAACACTATGCAGATTTCAACTTAATTTACTTTTATTCCCTTCAGCACGGGCAGTTAACTAGTTAAATGCAAATCCAGGTCTGAGCTTCATGAGACAAGACCCCTGGGAAGGCAGAAACAATTTCTGCCATGAGTCACAAATGTAACTCCCAGGCTTGTGCTGAGAAGAAAGGTTATTAACTGCACTCTGATAAACAGGTTCAAACAAGGGAAAAGCAGAGGGGCTGCTACCAAGAATGGGAATCTGAGAGAAAAAAAAAAAGGCAGCTAGCTTGCAAGAAATCTTACACTCTTTCCTCCTTATGGACATTCCCAGATATTTCTACATAGATGAAATCTAACCGTGGAAAACAGGATCTGCAGAACTTGAGGAGAAATAAATTATTTGGGAAGGGGTGGGAAAGGAAGAGGGTAAAAATCCTTACCAACTGACTGGTCTTACAGTGCACTTCTCCAGGAGACCAAGAATTGCTTCTGATGCAGCAGCATTCAGCCCCGGAGAAGTCAGAGAGAGCAAAAAGGCAGGGAGGTAGGAGGAGAGAAGGGAGGGGAGATGAGGGAAGGGGAGGGGAGATGAGGGAAGGGGAGGGAGATGAGGGAAGGGGAGGGAGATGAGGGAAGGGGTGGGGAGAGCATGTACAGGCTCCCGGTCTGTTTGCTGAGCCCTAACTTGGCTTTTGGGAAAGAAAAGAACAAAGCTGCTAGTAAATCAGGCTGGGGGTTGTTTCGCAATGGCTCAAGGTGAAAAAGGAAGAAGATCCTAGCAGGGCCAGTAGGCCCATTAGTCAGGAAGAAGAAATGTGTGTCCCCACATGTGTCTGTTCAGTGAATCTGGAATGCCCAGCAGGCTTTTTGCTCCAAAAGAGAGGTCGTACTACAACTTAAGAGTCAAACAGGTAAGTGCAAGAGCTGCAGCCAAACCTGTCAGAGCAATTAGTGAAAGAGGGAGCATAAAAATACACCAGCCATTCCCTCACCAACCAACCAACCCACTGGTACATCCCAGTCCCACACTGTCATCTAAAGATAGCTGAATTACAGTTTTGGTACCTGGAGGGAGAATGGGAGGGGAACACTCATTGTTTCAACACACCATCTCAGCACCGTATCTCTGTGGGACTGGCATGGAAAATCAAAAAGCAACTTCTCATCCCCCAGTGTATCAAATTTCTCATTTCCCCCCAAGCCATGCCAATTTCACGAAATCTGCTGCATAGCTACCCAATTTGTAAACCTTTATCCCCCTGAGCTGGAAATGCTGCTTCTAGTCAGGTGTCCACTGTCCTCAGCCAGAAGCTCTCCTGGACCCACAAGCCCCCCGAGCCCACAGGAGGAGCTCAGGCCTTGCACACCTGCAGCACGCTGGGAGCTCCCGCAGCTGCATCGCGGCTGCACACAGCGATGCAGCACAGGGATGACACAGCTCTGCACAGCTCTCACTCCTCAGATCTGCAGTGGGGCACAGGAAGGGCTCCGCTGACCCCTCACCTTTGACTGGCTACTCCCCTCCTGGCAAAGGTTGACTTCAATCCAAAATTTGAGGCAGATCCCAAATTACATGGTGCCAGGGCATGAGACAGCACCAGAGACACTACAGAGCTTTTCAGGTCTGCCCCGGCAAAGCTGACTCCTGTGAAGCTCTCCACAGAAAACCAGACAGGCTATTCTTGCATCTTCTCACTTCTAAGCAAGCTCTTAGCAGCTGCAGGAAAGACCTGTCTTCACACCGCTCCAAAATACCACAAAAATTGAACCTCTTACTGTCACAGCAGCACGAGTCACCGGAGACTCCCAGGCTTACACACTGCCCTTATGGCTCGAGCAAATTATTACTGACAACTCGATCCGGCACACAGAGCCCCCGTGGCAGATGCTTATCTTGAGAAATGCAAACACTCCAACACTTCTGTGTGGCTACCAGCCCGCCAGGCTCCTCCTGGCCCTTCTCAGAACACAAGCTCTCCCATGCTGGCCCCACGCCCTGCTCCCAGCACTGCCATCCCACGGACTGGGAACAAACCCAGAAACGTGCCGCGGGGTAAAAATGAACCTTTTCCTTACAGGCAAGAAAAAATACAATATAACCATATATTCCCCTTCCTCCACAAAAAGCCACATGCCCAGTGGGTCCCCAGAGCAACTCACAGAGGTTAGTGCAGCTACATGAATTCATCTGGAAAGGATTTTCATCACCTTGTCCCTTTCCTCGCCTCTTGTGCTGTTTCAAAAATAGCTCTGGCTTGTTTGCTGCGCTGCCCGTGTCAGTGTGATTTTCTGCCTGGCTGGATGTGCACACACAGGCTCGGAGCCCGCTGGACACCCCCACCGGGTCCGTGCATCCACGCTCAGGCACCCGAACACAAGGCACAGCCCCCTCCCGCCCAGGCCCTGCTGCAAAGCTGCTTGTTTGCAGCAGCTCCATGCTCTGTGAAGGGTGTTTACAGCAGGCCTCAGAAAGGGGCTGGAGAGCAGAGCACAGCCCTTCTGGAGGTCAAAAAACAAGGCAGAAAAGCAGAAAGGTACTAACATCGATCTGTCTAAAAGCTGCCAGTAAGGGCCTGCCCTGGGAGCAGAATACTTTGAGATATGAGTGCATTCATCAAACGACCTGAGGTCCTTTGGCTGCATGCTGTTAGTGCTTCTGTCCATTAAAGACAAACAATCCCTCCTGCCGGCCTTGAGAACTGCTCTCCACAAGTGCCAGGAAGGGAACAGATAAAGAAGGTGCAGATGTGCAGAAATTCTGGAACAAGCTGCTCTTTAAAAAAACCCCTCAGGTAAACTCTTGAAACACGAGAAGCTTCTGAATGAGATTTTTCCTACTAGTACTTTTTTTTTTATCACTGAGTTTTCCTGAACAGCTTTTCTTTTTAGAATAAATCAGCTTGCTGGAGCCATTTCACAAATCCCAGATTAATTCCATTCAAATCTGGCATCCTTCCCAAACCCAGTAATCTTAGGCTCAGCCTTCAAGACCCAGCTCATCAGCTGTGAGCTGCCTTTCTGAAGTATTTCTAAATGAAACTTTCTCAGCACGCCATGACTCAGGAAGACTGCTTACCATGAATTAAAGATTTCTACAAGGAAAAATGCAGCACAAAGAAATCCTGATTGCTCATTCTATGCATGCTCCCACACAGCTATGAAGTCTAATACACATTAGCTATCTTATCACTTATTATAAAAATAAATTAGTACCTACTGACATTTCTGTATGAAGTGCTCCCCAATTAGTTATCTGCTAAGAAACTCTCTGGAATTTAAGAGGAGGAAAAAAACCATATACCTTTTCCAGCAGTCACCATGGGATGAAGATGCCATTAAAAAGAGGAGCCTCTCAAGCACAGCACCTCTTGTGACAGGATATGCAGTGCTCCATGGATATTACCAGGGAAGCACAAAGCTCACCACATTGCAACAAATTAGCACCTTAACACACGCTCCATGAAAATCAATTGTTATCTGACACCTGAGGACCTCTTCAATTTCAGCAGCAATCCAACAAACCAGACGTGCAAAGAACTGGAACAGACTGCCTGGGGAAACTGTGGAGTCCAATCACATAGGTCTTTGATATCAACATCAGAAATGAATGGGTAAAAGTCAGTTCTGCCTTGGGGCAGAGAACAGAAACAGACGATTGCCAAACATCCCTTTCTGGTCCTGACCTCCGGATTATTTTTTTAAATTTCTTTTTCTGAGTCATTCCTTCTTGCATCTGCTTACTTCTAGCAACCCCTCTTGGCTTTCACTCCTACTAGGATCACACTTAGAAATAAGGTCTTCTTACCCATCCTCCTTGTTGAATGATATAATCTGCAGAATAATCTTCTAGATACGTCACCCCGAAGTTCACGAGGGCACTCAGTGGTTCCTGGCCCCGTCTGGTCAACTCCATCAGAAATTGTTGTAACAGAACCAGGGGCACCAAGACCTTCAAAAAACAAGAGGTGCAAATAAATACAGAAAGCATTATCAGTACTACCGTGCAGCTAGAACAGAATTCATGTGTCCACAGAAAATAACTGAATCTTCACATCCAAATATACCAGGGACTATACACTTCATTTCTGAGAAGACACAAGGCAAACACACAATAAAATGCACTAAAAAAGAAGCACTTAATCTGCTGAGCAAAAACCCAGAGTCTGAAATTCTTGACAATTTCACAGAACACCACTGCAGAAATGTTTTCTTAAGCCCCACTTTTTTCCCAACACAGGATTCAGGTAGAGAAGCAGAAGAGGTCCCCAACTTGCTACCAGAAGCATACTTGCTACTTGCCTTCCACCAGAAGTGGAAAGATGCAACATCATAAATAGCTTGAAGGGATATGCATCCAAATGCCAGCAGCAAACTCATACACACATTCCTTGAACAGGAACACTGCACCAGTCAGCCTCCTGAGAAGTTCACACTCAGCTTTGAGACAGGACAGAAACAAACACCTCCACCCAGCAGCATAACATTATGAACATGTTTAAAATGACAAACACAAAGCCCTTTCCATGTCAAACTCTCCCTCTGATGCCAAATTTAACACACAGAGATTTTCCTCCCTCATTTTCTACTCCCATTCCTCTTCAGAAACCTTTTAACTGAACACTCAGCCTTAACCTAAATTACTCTGAAAGATGCAAGACTCTGTGGACTCTGTGAATCCACCTCCTTCACATTATACAGTTCTAGACACTTCCTTCTGAAATTATGTTTTTGTTTGCCTAAACAACAGGCAGTTGAACTTTTAAACTCTAAATTTATTCTCCTATTCTCACAAGTGGCCCTCTGGGCAACGTTTATATGCAGCACCTCGCCAAGGTCAGGAAACTGGTATGAACTGAAGTCATTAGCATCTGAAAAAGCATTATTATGACACGAGAAAATATTTGTTTTACTGCATTTTAATTGAGGCAACTGCACTGCACATCTATTCACTGTGCAGGCTGGAAGGCTGTTTCCCAGCTGCACAAGGGAGATGAAGGCTCTGCTACTCTCATACCGAATTCCTAATGCCTTCTTCCTTTTCCAGTCTCCTCCCCCTTCAGCCTGCTTTTCTTTTCTGTGAATATTCTGCATTACTATTCCCAGAAATCAGATCTTAGGGTGCAACGCTGGAGGACGATCAATAGGCAAAGTAAGCTGAAATTGAGATTTGTGCTAAATTCATGGTGGCCTCACACTGAGACTGACTACTACAGCCAGACAGGGCCTAAAAAATGCCCATAATCTGATAAACTGAAGATGCTCCAGCTGATTAACAAAGGAGTCCAAGGCTGTGGCAGACAGGTTACAGTACTGTTGTTCTGTGGTGAGCAGTTAACGCTGGTAATGGTTAACACTTCCCTAGGAATGTCATGGTCCCAGAATTTTAAAAGTGTTTGAATTTTACAAGTGTTGGGGTTTTTTGAGTTTCTTGCAATTAATCTCAACTCAGAGGCAGAAGAGGTGCAAGATCACAGCGCACAGATATAAGGAGCAGAGGAAACCTCAATCTTTTGGGATCAAAAAACCCCAAGCTGTCAATGCTAGACATCTTTCAGAGGCTTTGGGCACACCCAATAACCCTACAGCAGCATGAACACTGAGATCTCAAAATATTTGACATTTACTGCAAGCTGAAGGCAAAAGAAACAAAGGAAAGAAAAGGCTGCTTGGGAAATGAAGGGACTCAAATGCTGGCACAGTGAACATGATTGTTACCTTCTCCCTTTGCCAACTTGATGCCCTATGCACCCATTCCCCCAAATTCAGCAAGCCTCTTCAGGCCTCAGAGTGAGGGACCGAACTCAAACTCAAACATCCGGCACAGACCATCAAACACCACCCAGCTCTCCCTTCCTGCTGAAATTGCTGACACTTCTGCCTCTGAGACCCAGTAGCAACAGGAGCAAGTTTGCATGAGACTGTTGTTAAATTTGTGAAAGAAATCATCTCGCAGTACTCCCATAAAAGTTAACACCACTCTTCTGTACAGAAGAGTAGCTGTGGGAATGGTGGTGAGATTTAACCAGAGCAAAGTAAAAATACAGCCTCTGCAATTCAAAGCAACTGCAACTCCCTCCACCAGCATGCCTGGGAAGGAATGCTAGGGGCTATTTATATTGGGACTGAAGAAAAACATACACAAAAAATAGTTGGCAGGAGAAAACTTCCAGGGAATCATTATGAAACCCACTTTACTATCAGAAGATAGCTGATTGTGTAAATCAAACACTTGTGTCCACCCTACCACTGCAATCCCATTGTACAGTATTACAAATTTAAATGTACACAAAAAAAAATTATAAAGAAAGTGGAGGCTTTGAGGAAGCTATATCCAAAATTATTGCAGTTCTGTGTACTTTTTGACTATTTCATCTCAAAACCAATTTAATTCTTCACACGATTATTTCTTACATTTTTGTTGCATTATTCTTTGCCCCCGTGGATCAGTGAGAACAGGACCCTAAGATGACTGCTGACCCACTCACCAGTTCAGCTGGCTCTCAGAACCAGTACCTGTTATCCCTTCAGATGATGCACAGTAGTGGGATTATGCATTCTGTATATATGTAGATAATATTCAGTTTTAAGCAAGAAGCATAAAAACTCAGCAGTGGAGTATTTAAAATTTTTAAATGATGTTTATTTTATTATAGAAATTCAGTTTGCCCTGTTTGAGGTGGTTTGGGATTTGTTTTATTTTAGTGAGGGCCTTATTTCAAATAGATGATGAAGACCCTTTTCCTTTACAGAATTCAACATCAACGTATTTTTTAAACAGCTTCTTTGGAGTAAAAATTAAGCTGGCCTGAGATGGGAGGAGAGTTATCTAGATCTCCCCTGTTATAAAATACAATTCTGACTAAGATGATAAAGGAAATTAAAAGGAAATGAAACCAACATAAATGTATTCCATCTCCTCAAAACAAGGATTATTGAAGGAACTGCTGGGCATTCCTGGAGCTCCAAGCTACCACAAAAACAATACAGATGCCGTGCTAGGGTACAAAATCTCCACTCTGGTTTGCTTTTGGGCTACGTGTTTTGCAGCAACAAATGTTAAGGGCAAGCAGAGTTGACGACAGACATGTTCTGGACGATGCTCTCCACCACAAGCTCCTGGGGCCCGAAATCCACGAGCCCCAGGGGCTGCAGGAATGCAGCAGCAACGAAGGCTGAATCCTCAACCCCCACGTGCAGGCTGTTCATCCACCCAGGGCTGCAGCCCCAGGAGCTGGGGACCCACAGCACACTGACCTGAGAAGCCCCATGCACCTCCTCCCTTGCCAGCTGAGCCACAAACACTGGGTTTATGCCTGGTTTTATGCCTGGTTTTAGCTTCCACCAGCTGAAAAGTACAATGTGCTAGCTTAAGCCACCTTCTTGATAATCAGATTTCATGGTTGTTTAAACTGAAATGCTGTGAATCACAAGATGACAAATTGAAAGAGCACACACATAAAGCAATGATAATTGCTGGAGCCATGGGCAGTAACTTGTCATGCAATGTTTATTAAACTGCTTTACAAGTGCCCACACCCTTGGTTAGATGAACAGTTTTTGAAGTAAGCAGGGAAATCCAGTCAGGGAAAAGTTTTTCTGGAAAAAAAATGTGAAGAGGGGGGAAAAGATTTCTTGTTCTATTTTAAATTTAAGACTACATTTTAACATTGAAATTGTGATTCAATTTGCAAGTAGTTATTTCATCCTTTCATTCTTCTTCTGATGCCCACTGAACCCACCAGAGAATGATTAAGGTGATGAATTTGAATGATTAATAAAAGATGGATCTGGGAAGAGTCATCTACTCATTCTATATAACAGTATTTTAAGATAATTCATTTACAGATTTGCATTTTGTTTAAAAAAGAAGATTCCTATCATTTGAGAGAACTACTCCTGAATCCAGGTAGGAACACCATCCTTATGTTTTCTGAACAATTTAAATATCATGAAGATACTGTCAATTTTTATTTTCACCATGTTCAGCACTCTTTTTTACATATATTTTAAACCTGACACTGGAGCAGGGAAAGAGTAGAGAAGTATTATGAAAAAACCATCTCAGATTTCATTCCAAAACTGCTGCAGAAATTAACCTCTCTTGGGAATTTAAAACAAAAAATAAGTCAAGCACCATGTCTAACTTTTCATTTTACTGGCCTAAAGTTGAAGGTTGACCTAACACTTCCATTCAGTAACTTCTAGCTAAATTATCTATAAAACTACCCACAGTGTGCATATCTACTGATGCCTTAGGTTTTAACTTTGATGCTGTTCAAATCCTGTGCTGCCTGGTGTGTAACTCTGAAGTTTCGTGTAGCCTGTTAGCTGCTGTTCTCATGCTGGTCAGACATAACAAACCTCTCTAGGTTTGCTCTTCAAGGACACCTTGGTTGTCTCCAGGCCCCAAAATGTGTAAACTAAAAGCCTCTGAAGAGGAGGGGCAAACTTGGGGTAATTACATCATTAACTGAAGTTATAATTGGAGAATTTACCCTGATATGAAAATAGACCAAGCTTATAAAAGTGTGAAGAACCTGTGACCCAGCGTCCATCTTGGGTGGAGCTTTTGACTGGCCAGGGTGTACCTCTGAAGGCCCTTCAAATAAATCCCTACTTTTATTCTCTTATTCTTGTCTAGCCTCTGTTTTCAGGTAGCCACTTCCAGGCATCACTCTGAGAGTGCAATTTATTTCATACTAAAACCAAGTTCTTTCTACTCTTGGCCCTCTGTGAAGCACAACTGTACCCAGTACAAGCAATATGGACACCAAAGAGACACGAGACATATCCAGGTGAAAGTCACTGATCTGGTACCTTGCTCCATCCACTGGCATGAGCAGCTGCCTCCTGCGTGCGCTCCCGATATTCCTGATATGTCACCGGCCTGCAGAAGTTAAACCAACACTGAAAGTTATAAAAGGAAACAAAAGAACATGATAAAAAGAAAATTCTCAGTTTCCAGAGAACAAAATATTTTCACATGTGTTACAGCAAAGAATTTTCAAGAGCTAACAAGTCTTGTGTTTCAGGACATAAAACACCAGCACCAGACAGGGTGGGGAAGGCATCACCTTCTCCCACTTACACACTTCCATACAGCTGGTTAAGTGAATTTCATCATCATTTGATACTCTACAACTTAACAGACATTAGATAAGCAGGTTCTCTGATATGCTAGAAAATTTCTAAGCTCTTGCATATGTTCTTTTATAATCTAAGACATTAAAGACAGAACATTCCACTAAGAAATTCATACCTGAGCTAGAGGCCCAGGCAGAGTAAAATTTTATACAAAACACAGGCTATGGACCAACACAGACTGTTTGACTGCATTAGAGTTGAAACCTTTATTTGCAAGCAACAGCACTTTTGATCACCAAACCCCCTTCATATTTCAGTAGATACCTCTGTTCTAGATTTATGTCTCTACTTCTCTGAATTGGGATGATGAAATTCTTCCCTTCCATACTCTTTCCTCCAAAATGGCATCTAAGAGTGAATAACAGCAAAGGCTTTCTGCCAAGCGACAGCAGAAGATGCACTGCTTCAAAAGCAGCTGTCCTCAGCCAGAGCATTACAAAAGGCAAGTTCAGACTTCAGTTTAATGGAAATAGTGGTAACTGGCATTAGACAGAAAACTGCTCATTGAACTCCAGGAAGCTGCCATGATCTAACAGCCTCCTGAACTTTAACACTTGTTTATATGCATGTAAGAGGGCAGGAAAATGTAAGCCAAATAAATAAGAATTGCATCAAATAGCACTGCTCTAGCAACAGGGGGAGAAGAATAGAGTTAAAGCACAGTGGGGAAAACAGAATTTGGGTTTGTCATTTTAACAGCACTCTCTCGACTTCCCTGGCACGTTAATTCTTTGAAGCCAGCTCCAAATCAGTCAGTGGGATGAGAAGAGCAGCAACAGCTGCAGGAAGGATATTATCAAGAGATTAAACAGTAGCTCTAGTTTGCCTTAGAAAAAGGCAGCATGGTTTCACAGGCATTTCAGACTTTACCTCAGTACATACATAAACAAAGAAATTACTTGGAATGCAAATATTTTCCTATAGAAAACAGAGGAAGCCTAGAACAGCAGGCTATCAACAAGGTAGAACCACTGAAATGCACGGCTGCATTTCTGCAACTCTCCCTAAAGCAGCACCCTCCAACTCCAGCTCTGTACCAACACATTTTGGAGGGCACTCAGAAAAGCCTCAAGAAGTTCATGTGAACCCATTACATTTCAGGCTGGTAATTTAGAACAGAAAACCAAGCAACCACAACAATTGTACCAATTTGCAAAGACATTAATTAAGATACTAGCATGCCAACTGCGACGTGCTATTTAAACAATAAGCTTAAACTGGCAGGACAGCTCTGAAGGCACCAAGGTAAGCCCAGGGGCCCACAGATGGGTACCTGAAGGGTGCTCACAAGGTTTCCAGCTACCATCCTTTCAGGGAAACTCCCACTCATCATGGGCCAGACCACAAACACACCTCCAGCTCCACTCCCAGCTGTAAGGCCAAAGAAGTTAATGTGGCTACAGCCCAACATTCATGAAAATGGCTGCCAGTTTCACCAGCAATTCCAACTGCTCGAAGCAGCCTCAGAAATTCAGTGACAAAAGCTTAGAAAAATTTTAGAGCTTACATTGCTGCAAAGGGCAAATACCACAAAGAAGTATTTGCACATTACATCACAAAACCAAAAACCCCCAGCCAGATAAAGGAACATTGAAAAACAAAGAAATGCAATGCAAGATGCAGTCCCACCTTCAGCATTTCAGCAGCAGCCACGGTGCTAAAGGAAACAGCTTCCCTTTGGAAAAGCAAATGGAAACTCACTTGCTAAGTAAGCTCTGCAGTGCTTTGTGCAGATGCTCCTTCAACTCCTGGGACACTTTCTCGCCCAGATGAGCCAGGCAATCTTCGATGGAGCTCTCTGGATTGGCAGGGCTGAACACGGGGGAAGTGTGGCAGTCAAACCCTGTAGTGGTGAATGCTGACAGAAGAAGGTATACAAAATAAAACAGATTCACAGAAGAACATCAACAGTCTCAGATTTTTTATCCCACCAGTTAACACAGTTTACACGAGGCACGAAAAAAATCACAGCTCTGCAGTCGAAGCATGCAATGAACAAATCAGAGTAAAAAAATGTCCAAATACACTCTGAAAGTGCTACTTACAAGGCAGAGATGACTTTGAGCTACATTTCCCCACCAGCTTGTTTCACAACTGCATCCCAAGCAGCAAGTTTGCTGAATGTGCAGCTATTCTCCCATTTTAAGCTGCTGCCAACCCTGATGGAGCAGCAAAGAGCCTCTTTCATGGTAAATTTGCACACACATGGACATCTCTGCAGCAGTATTAGAGTATCTTTTTTCAAATATTATTTTGTTCATACAACCTTTTCCTTCTCAGTTTAAAACTTCTAAGAAAGCTCCATATGAATGAACTCAAACAGCTGTAGAGTATTTCTGTTTCAGATTTCCAATTTACAACACACAGGCAAAGCAAAGATGGGTTTGAAATCATTCCTTGCTGGGAGTCCTATAAAAGCCACATCCACAGGTCAAAGCAGATCACACAAAATAAACCTGGTGCAAGGGAGAAATCTGATGGTTCAAGTCCACACCCCTCGAAATATTAGCTCCTGAGGACTTCTGCCATCAACTGCAGCAGCTTAAGGGCTGCTTACTTTTCATTATTTATAGTAGCCTATTAAATGTCATCCAGTTGTTTGCTTTGGCCGGGCTCCACCACTCCAAATGGTAACGTTTAACTATTTTACTCCATGTGACAATGTGTACAAATCTTGTGGGGGGAGGAGGATAAAGAGATTCAGGGTATTCAAAAATCTCTTTAACTAGAGTACCTGTTACAAATTAACCACCATTACAGTGCATAGAGATTATGGATTGAAACGGGAAAACCTGAAGAGCACCTTCCAAGATTTCTTCATCAAGACGTTTTAGCTCCTCCTCGATTTCTATTTTAATCTTCTCCAAAGCCTCTTTCTCCAAAGCATGTTGTGCCATAAGCTGTTGTTGAGTCTCTGAAAGAAACCACAGAAACCATTCAAATGTTTTAATTCCATGTTTCAAACAAGGTAGATAATGGAGCATGGTATTGAAATATTTAAGTATAAAGGAATTCGAGGTGAAAGTTCTGTTTCAGACAGCAACAAGTATGATCCCTCAAGAGGACTTACTACAAAAGTTTTATTACATGAACCCAGAAACAGATAAACTTCCAGGCCTATTCAAGGTAGAACTGGTGCTTTAAATATTAAAAAAAAAAACAAACAAAACTGTAAGGCTTCAAACAGAATACATAGCAGCTTTAAAAGCAACATCTTCAACTGAAGACCAAAATCAAAACCAAGGCACATAAAACAAGCAGCCATTAAACTTAATACACTTACTGTCAAACTACACCAAAACAAAGCACACTGGCACAAACTCGATTTTTAGTAGCAAAATAGAAAATTTATACGGATGCCTGCAAAACCTACAACATTCTCAGAGCAATCATGCAGTGACGTGAACGAAGAATCCTGACACCTGTGAACTGTGCCTCATTTCCCTGGCCATGAGGGGTCTACAGGCCACAACGAAAGAATTTAAGGCTAGGTTCATAAGTAAGGCTAGAGGCAAAGGACCCCACAGTTGTCAGCCAGTTGTCAATTCCCTCTCCTAACCAAGAAATTTAGGAATTTGAACCGGCTGCGTATCCCCAGAAGTTCACATGCCATGGTTTGGGATCACAAGCACATATTCCGTGTGCTGGCTCCAGATATTGGTAACAAAAAGTTGTTTCAGCCATATCAGTCAGGATTACACAGACTCTCAATCACCTCAACCATTATGCTGTACCAAGACACACAAAGCTGTTTCCAAACAATCCAAGGTATTTAGGACATTTGAATCTTTAAGGAACTGCCTGCTAAATGTCAGCGTTTCCAGCATAAGGTGGGGTAACGTGAAAGTAACCACTCAAGTAAATTTTATGGGATGGTACTAACACAAAGATTAGATGTCCTTGACAGAGTTCCAGCTCAAAACTCTTGCTGTATAGTGGCTTTTTTCTTTGGGTTTGCTCAACTTTGTTTCTTCCATCAGCTTTCAGTCATGTTTTCAAACAAACCCCTCTCTTAAGGCACATTACATGAACTGTTCCGTTAACTGCTTCACTTCTTGCTTTCTCTGAACTTCACCAAGAGTCCAGCACTGAAATGTTCTTCTTCCTTTCACTCTATTCCCTACTTGGAGATAAAATGGAATTTCTTTGTAATATTCCTCAGAATTCTTTTTTTTCTGAAGACATTCTTTGGGACTCCATGTTCTCTCATACCCACGACTCACATCCACCTCCTGACTGAGCTTCTGGTTACCCACGTCCACTGGCTCTTCCTCACTCACCCAAATACTGCCAAGCCAACCTACCTCACCCTTTCTGCACCTGCACCAGGGGCTGCAGCTCTACCAGGGCACCCACACAACGTTCTGCTCCACGCACATTCTTCACGCAGTTGAAGAAAACAAGAAGGGAAAGGATTTGTATCTGTAATGTTGGTATCACCTGACTCAATTTCCTCCTCATCACTTGCATTTCACATCCAGATCTTCAGGTTAAGTCCTGTTAACAGCCAGTGGAGCTTCCTGGCACATCTTTTTTCATTCCTGTTTTGAAGGCACTAAATCATAATTTGGTGGTCTTGTGAACGACAGCTTTATGGCCTGTTTTCTTTGGTTTGTTTCTCTGCTGGAACTCACTTTAAGTGCTGTACTGCCTTCCCTTTTCTACGACAATGGACACATATAATCACTAAATTTCATATAAGGGTGTGTGAAAACTGTAAAAGCACTTAACACACACAGATGTGTAGTTAACTACCCCCTACTGAAGTACACTGTATTTTCTGTATTTAAAAAACCACTAAACAATAAGCTTTCAAGGTCTCCTACAACTGAAAAATAAGTTAAAAATCCACAGTATCAACCCACTGAACATGTGTTAATGCTTAAGAACTCAGCCCAGCAATCCCTCTAAACCAATGTATGCTTAAGTCAGTGTAAAATGTTTTCATATATTTCTGTGACCAGTCTAAAACAACAAAGGATAGTCAGTTTGATTCCATTTTACCCAACCACACATGTTCAGAATAACTTCATTTAGCTTCTTAAATCCCATCCCAAGTCGTCTCTCTTTGCCACTCTGAGTAATAAATTCCAGAGGGGAGCAAACCGTTCCTGCTTTCGGTCAGTGCCCTGGCAGTCCCTGCCAGCTGCTGCCCTGCAGAACCGAGCCACTGCTCCGGAGTTAAGCGCAACAAGCGTGTGCAAGTGCCAGGCCCTGCCTGAACCTGGGCTCCCCCCGCGTGCGGAAGGGACCGGGGTGCTCGGAGCAGCACCCGCTCTCACGGGACTAATGTGACGATGATCCCACATGACAAGCTGTCATACTTGATAAGAAGTCACCCGGAAAATGGAAGGAAGAGAAATTCCACTGCTGCCCGCGTACAAAAGAGCCGTTTGGATAATCAGCGCTGCAGTCAATGGTTTCCATCTCGTAACACCCACAACTTTGCAGCAGCTGCTGATTCTGAGAGCACCTGACTAATTCAGTCATGCCAAAACATCAGAACCCTACCCCTCCCAGAGCAGTGACTTTGCACTGTTTATTCCCCTGACAACAAATGGCTTTCAGCTTTCTGTGAAATAAATACGGGCAGGACTGCGAGTCCTTTAAAAGCCTTTATTAAAAGTGATCAGCTTGGGTTGGGTGCCCGGCAGGCTGCGCACACCGTCACTGCTCCCAGCTTCGATGTGGGGAAGGAGGAATTCGGCCTTGCCACTCAAAGTGATAAGGCCGGGCCTGCTCTCCTCACAGGGGAGTGGCCAGGAAGGCAATTTCAACTCTTCATCGGAGGGGGGGTGCTCTCAGTCAACCCTCTTATTGTTTGTGGTGATCAAAAAGGAAACCCAAAAGCTGGTCAGGTGATGTTCTCCTTCCAACTGATCGTGTAATTGGGTTGATTTTTCTTAAAAAGTTCGTTGGCTCGTTTTTAACTTGTTTTTTTCTAGGGGTTTGTTGCTTTTCCCAAGTGTCCTTTAGGCTTTCGTTTGCATATCAGGTTTTCTGGTTTTTTTCTTCTCTCTGGTATCTTCACACAGACCTGGGGGGGGTAGCTAGGCAACGGGGGAAGGGTAGGGATTCCCTAAATTTACATATTCTGATAAGGAGTAGTTTACTGATAAGGAGTTGTAGGTTTTTTAACAACAGAATAATTAGCTGTAACAGTTAATAAAGGACGAAATATAACATTCAGGTAATGAACAAAAAACTACAATGAAGTATAAAATGAATGGACAATTGTTAAATTGATAATCTGGTCTCTTATTTATAACATTCTGCATCCCCTGGATATTGACTGCTACCAACAAACACTGCACGCAGTATTGGAGAACAGCATATTCCCACAGCAAAGCTCCTAAGTGAGGGGTATATTTTTCTCAATTAGTCAACTTCCAAGTCGCAAACACGTAGAAGAAGACACTAAAACCAGCTAATTTTAGATGAGAATATATTTTCATTATTAAGGATACAAATGGTCACACCAGAAATGGTGCTTGTAAGAGCCATAAGCATTGAAAGCTTTCCTGTGCTCAAGAAAAGGGTTTGCTTCTCCTGGGCTTTTGGTAAACCAACTCTGCAAGGCCTCTTCCCAACCCAGAGGCACAACAAACCTCTGTGACGTGTTCTTACACAACCAAGTTAGTGCATTCTACTTTCCATTTACGGAACAAATGTTCCCTTTGGCACAATTATGTTCTTGTTAAGATTTGGGGTTTCAGGTATTTGGAAGTAACCTGAAAAGTAGAGGAAAATGTGTTCTAAAAGTCCACCAAGCACCGCATCAGGGACCATCAGACTACTAAATAAATGTAATACTCCAGTAAAACTCCAGAAGCTCAGTAACAGTACAAGACTAACCTGCTTGCCAGGTTTGATCCCAGGAGGAGGAGGGATGGGAAGTCATTCATCAGAGCTACAGAGCCTGCACATCTGATTCTACAGTGCTTGTGCCAAAACTTCAGCTAACAAGGGACAACAGCAACTATAAGAGAGACTGAAAAGATCTTATGCCTTTTTAATTCAGGGGAATGCAGGATGATTGGAAAAGAAAGCCACTGATGTCACAGATTGCTCCTGACCTTTTTTGTTTCATGCCTGTAATTTTAATTTAGCAATACCTTGGTTTTCGAGTTCTCCTAGGTCTCTGTATTAACTTCTGTACAGTTAACTTAAAAATTTACTTTCAGCATGACGGTAATATTTCTTTAACATCTCAGACTTTTTAGAACACTAAGACTCTAAAATTACTCTAAGCACTGAGAAGTGACAAAGATACACTAAATCTCTTTACAAATGTATTTATCTCTTTCCTTTAATGAAAAGTACACCCATTACCCCAGCACACTCCAGAACACAGACTGCCACACATAGATGGAGCCCTCAATTTCAGAAAAACTACTTTTCCTCACAACGTCTGTCATAGCCACAAGCTCATGGGATGGTGTCAAGCAATGGGGAAGTAGATTAAAAAAGAGAAATACATTAAAAGTCACTCCTCGGTGAAATACAAAGAAACATTTATAATACAAATATATTGAATCACAAAACCAAAGTACTGTGACTCACTTGAAAAGTCAGTAATACTAACAACTGCAGCAGAGTGGAAGCTCCTGTACTGGGAGTGACTTCAGGGGGAAAAGTGTAGAGATGTTTTCCAATACTTGATAATTATTTTCTGTCTGAACCAGTGCTGACAAGAGTTCTGAGAAAACACAAAGCATCTCTCCACAATCTAATGAACAGACAGCTGAGAGCTTCCACACATTTTAAATATATGTACTCATCTGTTGCCTCAAACCATATCAACTTACACAAGTGATGATACTCTGTGTGTTTTATCAATTTATCTGACTTTGTCCACCTACCTGAAAACCTACAAAAAGTAACAGCATTTACTGCTAATGGATTTTGCTTTAAATGAACTGCAGTGGCTGTTGTGCAGAATCACTGTTCTGGCAAAACTAACAGGAAAAATCTCGCAAAGCACTGGCCAGTTAAATGTGCTGGATTTACCTCTGGAGACACTGAAATCCATTACAGAATACTACAGAGCTGTAACATTAAAAGATTGGCTTGTCCTGTAAAACTGCATTTTCTTCAAGAGTCTGGAACACTGCGGATGGTTCTCTCTTTAGTCCCTGTGCTGAAGAGAAGATGGCAAAATAAAAATTTCCAAGTGCTCATCAGGTGTTGATTTAGATCAACCTCATTTGCTTGAAGCCAGAAGTGATTTCAGTGCTTGTAATTGAAGTCATCCTTCTTGCAACAAAACCAAGACCAACCAAGAGACCCAGTGACGTAATTTTCTATGTAACTTCTCTGAATTTCCTATTCACTGAATAAAAACCCTCCAAAAACCATCAGTCTTGCAAAGCACATTATGCCTGCAAACAATGAGAAGTTTTAACTGGAAACCTATCAACTTACCCTAAAGTTTTATTCTTATCTCAGTTTTTGAAACAGAAAGAAAAAAGCACCAGAAAAAAAACCAGTACAAAATGCAGGAAAGCAGAGGCAGGTGATGGTAGGAGGAAAGGAAGGAGAAAAAAACCCAAAAGCATTCAATTTCTCCTACCAGTTCTGGCAGAGATAAAATAGCACCACTCCTGTTGGGAAGGATCACTTTTTTGGTTGGGTGTTTTTGACCCACCAGATAACGCTTTCTAGTTTAACTGGAGTGCTGAACCTTCACTGGAATCTGGGAGACTGCTGTAGAAGAAGACTCAAGGGAGATACAGAAATCCTAACAACACCTAGTGTGCCCTTCTTTCTCATCTCCCCTGTTCTGGACACATGCAATGGAAAGGCAGGAGATCCTCCAGCGGGTGGCACAAGGTGGCTGTAACGGGGATCCTGCGCTGAACTGCCCTCTAGAGGAGCTCCTCACTCTCCCACTCAGGCACACAAGGAGGTTAATGCCACCCAGGCAAGTTAAAACTTGTCTTCCTGGATACTCCCATTACACTGGATATGACTCAGAAAACAGACCAGGAGTACAGGCTCATTTGGATCTAAGAAAAACAAATGAAGGGGAAGTACTATAAACCAGAGTCAAGGCCTCATATGAATGAAACACAAAATACAGGAGTGTTCTGCAACTGGAAAGGGAACAGGCAATAGCCACAATCACTGCTACATTGCTTCCCATATAAGGGGACAAGCACAATAACCAAATCAAAGCAAAATAAAATTAAAGACAGGTGTTTTTTATTGGAATCCCCTCAATTCATAAATCAGTGGTGTTCAGCCATAGAGCAGAAAGACTCACGACAAGCATTTTGAAGTGCCACAGAAATCCACAATGGAAGGAACTTGGGATCACTCGAAGTGTCGTACCAACAACTGGTGACAGTGCTTGGAAAACAATCTGCCAAGCAGGAAGCAATGTCGTGCTGTTGTTGCCCCTCCCGTGTCTGTCACCAAACCCAGAAGTCTCCTCCTCATGCTGGGATTCCAGACAACAACTGCTCATTCCCATTTCCCGGCTCTCCCGTCTCTCCTGTTCTCACCAGGGCTCCCAGCCCACGCTGGGGACCCGAACACCCAGCCACCTCCCAGCAGTGCATTAGGCAGGGCAGGAAAAATCCATTACGGGCTGTGCTCCCCTCCTAGGGGAGAACACGGGGCGCAGGGAGCAGATTACAGCAGGCAGGCATCAGCCGCGTGCCAAACAACAAGGAGACACAGACTGGGTATGGAAACTGCTCGGCAGGCAAAGGAGATGCACACAGTGCTCCAAAATAACCACACGCAGCCCAGGAGTGCAGCTCAAACTCTGTTTAATTACAAGCAAGGAGAAAAAAGTAGGAGAAAGGATTTTTAAAATGTAGGTAGCAGGCAAAGGAAACCCCTCAGAAGCATGGAAAGCAGAAAACCATCACCAGGAAAGGAGAGTTAGGAAAGAATGAAACAAACCCTGAAGCAGAAGGATAAAGCGTTTGCTTAGTTCAATACAGCCTGAAGTCCATTCAAAGCATTAAAAAACAGAGTGGGAAACGAGTTGGCAAATTAAAAGTAAGGCAAAATTATTTAATCCAGAGGCTTTGATCAGAAAGCAGCAAAAACACTGAAAGAGAGACCTAATTAAAGTGAAACATGACCAGGAGAGGAGACATTGTGGTCACTGTCTGGTTTGGGGTATGGAATGGGGAAAATGAAGGAAGATTTCCTGTTTAGAAGTTGTAAAGTATGAATGCTCTAGAGTCTTTCAATACCAAGTCCACTACAGCCTGCTGTCACACAAGCCAACACATCTGAACAATATCTGAGAAGTCAAGTCCTCTTAAGCGATTACAAAATATTCATTTAAGCATTTGTAGCTTCCTCTTCAGAAAGTTTAAATACACCGCTGTAATTCAGATTAGAAGCTTAGAGGTTTCAGTAATGAGAATCAGTTGAAAGGCTTCACCTCAATTTGCAAACACTTCAAAGGTAGCTATAGCCAAATTATTTTTAAAAAGCTTTAAGACTGACATTTTTCTTTCCAAATCTTGTATTTATACAACAAAGCAGACTCTTACACATTGGACCTTTATATGTACTCAATACATTTCCAGTTACAGCCCAGTTGTAAACGGGTGGGATGTCCAGAATGAGATGTTATTGCTAAAATAGGCACATTTTTCAACAAAGGGTTTTATGAAACAAAGGGTTTTATAAAACAGCTAAGGTGCCTCTCTTTTCACGGACCACAGATGCAGTCAAAGTGAAAGTAACAAACATACCTTAAATATACTAATTTTATTAATTAAATATACTAACATTTATTTAATGCATTATATATAATATAACCAGCATATGCTATATGCTCTAGCGCCAAACTGAAAAGCAGTTCTGTCATAACTTTGATGCAGTCTTTTCTTTTCAGGAATTTCTTACTTCATGACAGGTAAATTCAGTAAATGACAGCATACGCATCCTAAAAGGATTGTTCAAAGAGAAAAAAAAGATTCTGAAGACTGTCTCTGTTTGGTTTGGGTGTCTTTTATCCTCCTTTCATCAGAGTAAGTTCTGAATCACAGAGCTAGTAGTGACTAAAACATCATTAAGAAGTGACAAGTCACCCAGGCAATCCTGACAAACAACATTGCTTAAGTGCTTGCCACCACGAAATAAAGAAAACTTTTACCCCCTAGGTTTACGTGAAACACAATCTGCCAAACTTCTTTCATTCTGCCTTCTATTTATTTATTTAACCTCTTTTATCCATAAACCTGTCCTAGAAGAAACATCTGACTCCACGCAGTCCTTGGCTTCTAATAAATAAATAAATAAATAAACAGAAATAGCATAGGCCACATCTCCGCACCAGCACTGACTGACAACACCAGGAGCCTCAGTGTAACAGGGCAAAACTATTTAGCACAGGAGATTGCTCAAGCCACCACTCAGTTTATGCTGGTAAACACCACCTCAGCCCTGCTTGCTTCCACTTGTGCCCAAAAAAATAGCAAGCATGGGCTGAAATTCTCATGGTGGCTCAACAAAGGTAATATATACCCATCCCCTCTAGCCTCAAGACAGCAACCAAAACCACTTACTTGCTTCCTAAACACCAGCCAGCCCTGGCATAGCGCAAATTAAAACAGCAATCTGCATACAAACAGCTTTGTTTCCATCAGCATCTCTCACCTCTCAATTTAAATTTATTCCATTTTCAATGAATAAACCAAGAGATTCATTACACCGAACATCAGGCTCATGCTCTGTCTGCGTCCCTGCAGAAACACTCGAAGAACCGATTGCAAATACAGTCACATATGCAAACGGCTCCAGATGAATATGCAAATATTACCTTGAGTTGGAGGAGGAGGAGGAGGAGGAGGAGGAGGATGCTCCTGCGGCTTCTCCTGCGCTAGAAGGCCCAGGTAGCTGAGCACCACGTATTTGGTTTCGTAGTGAAATCCTACAGGCACGGCAGCGGCGGACGCCATCGGGTTGGCTGCGCTCGCGTGGGGCACCTCGGCTGCGCTCGGGGAACCCAGGAAGGCTGTCAGGAGAGAGCAAAGTGGTTTGGTTTGCTCCTTTGTTTGTTTGTAAGGCTGCAACAGGTCATGCACTCACACGTAGCATGGAGTTACGTAACCATCCTGAAGCAATATCCAGGTTTTTTGCCCTGATATCCTATGCATTCTTATTTTAATAAGAACCACGCAGAGCAAACCCGACTGCGCCCCAGCCCAGCTCCCCGCCTGCTGCCAGCAGCGGCATTTCTCACTCCTGCCTGGCACACGCACACTCCCATGGAAGCAAAATGAGCAGTCCCTCACCACGTGTCCTCCTCCCAGCATCTCCCAGCTGAGCTGGTGCCTTTTCCTGGGCTTAGAATTAAAAGCCAAACATGGTTAGAGGGGAAAAATGGTTTTACATCGGTATTTATTAAGGATCCTTAATAAATCACCAAAGAGTGCACCCTGCAGCATGCACCCCTGTTGAATACACCTAAGGATCCTTAATACTCATTCAGTATTGAAAACAGAAAAGGGCTCTCATGAAGACCACACCATGGCAGCCCTGCCTCTTGCTCCATGGATTTGAAAATGCCTGAAAGCCTTAACCAGAAAGGTTCCAGTTGTGTCTTCGCTACAGCTTGAACCAAAGTAGTGAATTATATACAAAGGGAACAATAAACTTGAGTCAACACTTCATCTACGCTGCCTCTTCCATCCCAAAGTGCTCTACAGGCAACATACCCTGCTTCAGAAACCTAAGAAATCACAGCAGAGAAGAGCCACAGCTTTTGCACAATACAGGTACAATTAAGGATCCTTAATAAACCACCAAAGAGTGCACCCCACAGAATGCACCCCTGTTGAATGCACCTAAGGATCCTTAATAAATACCGAGGTAAAACCCTTTTTCCCCCTCTAACCGTGTTTGGCTTTCAATTCCAAGCCCAGGAAAAGGCATCACAACCCCACACAAAAATACATGTCTTCATGCAAAGAGGTTTTGATGGATTCTGAAGAGCTCGTTAACTACAACATGAGGTAAAAAAAAGGTTCCGAAGAGTCTCTCTTTCCCTAAGCCTCCCATGAATATTTTCCCAATTCTCTGTTTTCTCAGATTCGCTACTGTGATGCTCCAAAACTGTAATGCTGAAAAAGTGACCACAATTGCCTCAAATTAATTTTACTGTTCCAATAGCAATGGAAAACATATGGTCAGCAGAGTAAATTCCACATTCATTGTAGGGATTGGAAGAACAGATGGTTGTTTGTCCTGGATTTCTCACCCAGACATTATTAAGTGTAAACCAGAAATCCACACCTAACAGCAACATCTGCCCAAAGAACTCCTCCCTGTTTCACTGTAATTGTTTCGTTGCTTTTTTCAAATATCCAAATAAGACCAGCAGGAAAAACTAAGGTAGAGAGAAATTAAAAACAACAAGGTAAAAAAGAAAATCTCAAACAACAACACGGAAGTGGGGGAAAAGCCACGCAACAGATTAAAAGGATGTTTGAGATTTAACCACGTTTTAGCTCTTCTTGTTTGGCAAAGTCTGGATAACTACTTCCAACACGCTGTCAACTTAATGAATCAAATAACACTATCCAAGGGTTTCTGATAAACTCTTCAAGTTAAGTTCTCCACAACTTCAAAAAGTCATTCCCATTCAAGCAGTAGCCCATTCTTGGCCTCTGGATGTCTAAATGAAAGGCACACAAGAAAGCTTGTGCTACAGAACAGCTACTGAACAGGCACTGAAAGAGCCAGACAATTTAATGTGAAACTACTGCAGTTACATTTAGAAGAAAATTTATATCAAGTTTAAAGTTCAAAGCAGTTAGAATGAGAGCTCCGCTACATACAGGGAACAGAATTTGGGCCCTCTCAAGAGAGTTATGGATTACACTGGAAATGCCTTGAGACTAGAGGAAAGAACCAGGTTCCAAAACCAAAGCACAATCTTGAATTAAGCCACAAGACTAAAAATAATAATAATAAAGTGAGAAAGCAAAAGAAAAGCACTTGCCTGTCTAGCTATCCAAGATGTCTGGGCTAACTTCTAACCCCTCCTCCCCGAGCAGGAATTCAGATTAATAGGAGTTACACTGGTTACTGCAGATAAACAGAACTAGAACTGTGCTGTGGCATGGTTGCTGTGGGAGTAGATAGCTTGGCAAAGAAAAATTTACCACCAAACTAAAAGTCACAAAAGGAAAAAAGAACTGGTGTAAAACTGGCTGCCTGTTCTCTTTAGCAACTCCAGTTTCTGAAACTCATTCAGTATTGAAAACAGAAAAGGGCTCTCATGAAGACCACACCATGGCAGCCCTGCCTCTTGCCCCATGTATTTGAAAATGCCTGAAAGCCTTAACCAGAAAGGTTCCGCTGTGTCTTTGCTACAGCTTGAACCAAAGTAGTGAATTATATACAAAGGGAACAATAAACTTGAGTCAACGCTTCATCTACGCTGCCTCTTCCATCCCAAAGTGCTCTACAGGCAACATACCCTGCTTCAGAAACCTAAGAAATCACAGCAGAGAAGAACCACAGCTTTTGCACAATACAGGTACCCTTGAGCCTCTTCCATAACTGAGATTTTCATAGAGTAAGAGGATTTGGGAAAAAATAACTGCTCTGAAGACTTTAGCTCGTTTAACAACAGATCTGCTCCTCAGACCAGACCCCCACATGCAATCACCACGTCACATGTTCACATCACCAGGTGTGGAAGGTGCCATTCACCAAAAAAGCTCCCCAGCACATTTCAGTTCTGGTTTGTTCAGTAGAGATCCACAGCCCTGAAATCAAAATGCTTCTCGCAATGCCTACACAGTGAATGGGAGCCCTTCCAGACAACCTGAACTGATCTCTCCTGAAAAAAATCAGCCTGACAGATGGTCCAGAGACATCCAAAAACTGTGCTGCGGACCAAAGAACAAGTCTGGATACATAACAGAGATTATTCTTCAAAATGTGATTCCAAATCAATGCAGAAAATGAAAGGAAAAAAAAGTGGATCAAAACAAGCATGACATCCAAAGCAGCACAGGGCAACAGGGAGGCCTAACTCACAAAAATTTCAGTGTGCTTAGCTCAGCACTTCTGAGGGGAGGAGGGGAAAAAAAATCCCAGAGAGAGAAAGAATCAGACCACTGCTTATTTGAATAGTGGCTAACGTTTCCCTGGGAAAAGAATGATGAAAAAAAGTAATTACCTTGGTGGATATATTTTGAGAGGCAGTTTTATACTGAAATGAGAAGGGAGACTTAAGAACTTGAATGGAAAAAATCTTCAAATTCACATAGAAGAATGTCATGAGTGCAAGTGCACTTCAGAATCCCTGGTCTTCCTTTGAGAGAAGCCCACAGAACAGCAACTGAACGACTTGTTTTGGATTGTGAATGACTGGTTTTGTTTACAAAGAGAAATACAGAAATATTGACTCAGATACTGTAAATATCTCAGAAAAGGCCATTTTTCAGGAATGAGTGGGATTGAAAAAGGACACACAGCTTTTAGAGACCAGATCAGAGGAAAGAGAGCTCTTCACTAAAGGAGCAAAATGGAAGAGAGTCCAGAAAGTGTTTAAGAAGATAAGCTTGTACAGGAGATGCAGTGAAGCAGAGGAGATAAGGCATTACACAGACTCCGTAACTCTCAAAGCCAGGGCAAGAGGGTTGCTTCTGGTTTAACAAGTTCACTGCAGCAATACTGTCCTTAAAAAGCTACAGAGATCAGCATTATTAACCATTAGTCCCTACAAAAAAATTCACCATTCCCAGTACCTTTAGGGGATAGAAAGGTTATACCTGTTGAAGCTTACTTAGCTTGTCCCTCCTTCCGCCCTGCTGTCACTTGTTTCATGTGGGCTGAGCTGCTCAAGCGACCTGGCAGCAGGAGTTGCAGTGGGAGTGACATTTCCTCATGCAATCTGTCACGTCCTAATCCACGGCAGAGTTATACATTGGATAACGGGCAGCACAAGCCTGCCAATGAATACAGCGAATATAATCCCCGGCCATGAGGCTGGGCCGTGTTTCAGTCCCTATCTGTAAAACCCTGCCGTGCATAGAGATGTGTTTACTGTGCATCGTTCGAACCCCAAAACGCAACATCGCTGCCCTGCTGCCCAGAGCAGCTCAGCCGGTTTTTATAAACCAAACAGCAGGCGATCAACGTCACCTACGGATCTCAGCAACATCAGCACTGCCACAGCTTTTTCCAAACAGCAGCACCACCGCCCTCAGCTTCCACTCCAAAACGGAGTCACTCCAGAGCCGGATGCGCTTCCCACCTCGAGCCCGGGTCAGCAGGCCTCACTCACCAGCTACACACTCAATCACCCCGAGCGCCGCTGTGGCAGAACACCTCCTGCTGCCGCTGAATTATTGCAGGGCACGCACGGCCGGAGCCGGCGAGCGCTCAGCCGAGCACGGGCAGGCGCAGGCACGGGGGCAACGCAACGGCAGCAGCGCAGCTCACATCATTTTCAGGGCCGCCTGACATCGATGCGCTCACGGTTTGGGTCGTCTCCTCGATATCAATCTCCGCACCAGGCGGCCACTCTCAGCTCAGCTGCCCCTACAGCCTTGGCTTTACACCGTGCTCTCTGCCAAACGTACCCAATCTCAAGGAGCTGCAGGTCTACAAAACCACACCCCGTATCAACAAGATGGAAAATATTCAGGCACTCTCTGCAGCCTTACCAGGCTTGTGTGGGTATTTCGGGTGAGACTTGCATGTGTGGACTAGTTTAACCTGGCAGCAGTTTGTCTCTGAAAACACTTCCCATAACAGGCAGGACTATCCAAAGCGCCCAATTGTGATCAGCTTGGGAGATAAATTCTCCAGAGTACTTTTCCAGCTGTGTATGAGGGCATGACTAAGAGATTGTTTGTAATAAACTGAGAACTACTTACTTCAAACATGTCACTTCCTACTGGAAATGAATCAATACTGCAGCCACTACTGATCCTCTGGTGGCACTTAATGGATAGAAATACTGGAAAACATAATTGTCTTTATCTGGACAGTGGTTGTAGCTGACCTTTGAGAAAAATGCAATTAAGTGAGCATTCCAGGCAAACGGTGTGATTTCTCTTCTAGGAAGTAAAACAAAAGCTGCATGAGTTATCCGCTACGAAGGTCCTCAATTCTTTGCAGCTTCAAACCACCTCACCGCAACATTAAATTATGACAAGCGCAGCTTTTATTAACGAGCTTCCATTCACTTTCTGTCTTAACGTGCTTGTTTGGGTTTGCGAATCCGAAAAAGCCGCTCCAAGCTTCAGCGGCGCCGGAGCCGCCCGCGGCAGAACAGCGTGAGCCCCTCAGTTACTACGGCGATGAATGAGATATTTATACCCGGGCGGGCGGGCACGGCGTCGGGATGAGTCACCGGCGGGGCCGTGCGGGACTCGCAGCCTGCGCGCTGCCGCGGCCGCTGCAGC
>WEIT01005190.1:201952-318158 GCA_013389985.1 Dryoscopus gambensis
AAAATATATAATATAAAATATAAGCTCTCTCTTCTAAATTTTGATGTGCATTTACTTACAATTAAAGAATACCTGACCTGAATATTATTTGATGGAAAAATAGATTAGACTTCTTTGCTCAACCATAAAGCTGAAAAAATTTATTTGGACAACTGTATTACTTTACATTAAGCAATAATTTACTACATGTTTAATTTATCTAAGTTGACATTCTAAGTACCATCCTTTTGCTGCTGAGCTCTCCCTTTTTCACACCAAAGGAATTATTGTCAGGTTCTAATGAGTTCAGCTCGGGGCAGGAGGAAGGGAAGTGTTGGGCAGGGACAGTGTGCTGTGCACAGAGAGAGAGGTCTAGCTTGGATGAACACCAGCTGGAGTGTACGTTTACGTGTTGGCAGGGTGTGAGAGCTAGAATAGAAGTACAGAAAGTTGGTAGGCATGAAACCAAGTGCCAAACAGATGGGCTCTGCTGATCTGATTTCTTCTGAATGTAGGATTTGCTGAATGAGGCCAAGCAGAGACTTGCCAAGGTGGTGAAGGATACTGCCAGGTACCAGACACTGCTGGATGGACTAGTTCTACAGGTAAATATTTAAATTGTGAAAAACGGATCATTGCTGCCCTGTCCCCCCCAAGTTTTTCTTGTCAGAAATAGCCCACTGGAAGTTACACTTGTCTTGGAGTCTGGATCCAATGCTGCTGGGTGATCCTTGAGTTTTAAACATCACTTCAATATCTTTGAGTGTTGGATTCTGAACAGAAGAGGTTGTGGCTTATTTTGAGGTGTAGAGCCTTATTTTGAGGTATACTGATGCCTTAGGTTTTAACTTTTATATTTTTTTTCAAATCCTGTATTGCCTGGTGTGTAACTCTGAAGTTTCTTGTAGCTTGTTAGCTGCTCTCCTAGGCCAGACAGACACAACAAAGCTTCTCTGAGCTTGCTGTTCAAGGACACTCAGACTGTCCTAAGCCTAAAGGTGTAAACCAGAGCCCGTAGAGAGATGGGGAAATTGAAGAAATTACATAATTACCTAAAGTTATAATTGGTGAATTCATGCTGATATGCAAATGGACCAAACCTATAACAGTGTGAAGAACTCGTGACCTGCCGTCCACCTCAGGGTCCATTTTGGAAGCAGCCTCTGGCTCCCCAGGGTGTGCCTTTGAAGGCCTCTCAAATAAATCCCGACCTTTATTCCCTTACTCCTGTCCAGTCTCTGTTTCTAGGTGGCTGGAGAAGGCATCAATCCCAGCAGCAGTTCCACTGTAAGAATAGTTGCAGATGTGCACACACTGAGCTCCTGTGGTAGTCAGCTGGATCAAATGCACCTTTGGCAGAGGCTGTTTCTCCAAACCCACAAGTCAATCAATACCCCCTTTGAAAATCTTCTTGGCATTTGAGACTTAATAAGCCCTGACAAATTCACTGTAGTATGGAATGTGCCTGTGACAGGAGCAGGCACAGAAAGCAGAAACCAGAGCTTTGCTTGCCTAGAAGAAGGTGCTCAAGCCCCAGAAATGAGCTGCTGAAAGTTCAGTGAGCGTTGGCCGGCTCAGTCCTGTGAGCTCTGGTGCCTCCTTCTGGCACAGACCGGTCCTGTTGCTGCGAACTGCAGGGAGCCACCCACGAGCTCTCCTGTCACACTTGCATGGCAGAGTTTTCTCAGTAGGGTCTCCTACAAGTTTGTGCCTCCAGCTGGGTGTTGTTTCTTTGTCACGCTCAGGTCTGGTATTGCTGCACGTCAAACAAACCTTTCTTGTTCTTGCAAATTGGCCACGCTTGTCTTGGCTCGTTATGTTTGATCCAGTGAGGGATCTGTGCTCACAGCTGGACTAGATGATCGTTGTAGGTCCCTTCAGACTGGAATTAAACTTATTTTGTTCTGTTCTAGTCTCAGGTATTACCACAGGAACTGCAAGGCAGCAGTTATTAGAACAGGCATCTGAAACTGCTGCATGTCTTCAAGAGCTTGGTTCCATGCTCTGTCTACTTAGACAGCAGTGATCCTTGTGTGTACATGAACATGAACTGGCCAACACAATCCTGAGATTCCATGTGTTTAGTTTCACTCGAGTTCCAAACACATCATCCAGATTTGGGCTCTCCCCCAGATATTGGTGCTGTCCTCTCAGAATGTCTGCGGGAGGTGAACTCGTGAGCAAAGAACTAAATAAAAGAGGCTGATATTGTTGGGGCTTGGGTTTCAAGTTGATCACCTTCTTTCCTTTCTTGGGGTTAAATAATTCTGACGATGAAAATGTTGACTTCTGGAACTGAAATGGTTATTCCTTGCAGGGATTCTACCGGCTGCTTGAGCCCAGATTAGTTGTTCGGTGCAGGAAGCAGGATCTCCCCATGGTCAAGGTGAGACACCTGGAATAGCTGGACAGTGCCCTGCTCGCAGAGGCTGAGCCCTGACTGCACATATTTGCTGCTCAGATCCCCCTCTCTGTGTGATATGAAAACGAGCTTTGCCTGTTGCACTTGTGTTGCAGCTACAATGTGCTTGCAGAGTTGGGGATGACTTCCCTGCTTGGATATTACCTTGGAAACTTTGAACATCGTTACTGTATTAAGAATAATAACTGGGTTTGGCTCAAGAGCCAAACTGAAATGCATTTTCTTAATTAAAAAAAAAACCAAAGAGGCCTCAATCCCTTCATTTTATGCGTAAAGGTGACTGAGTGATCAAACCCAAGTGCTGCAGTAGCATTTGTCAGTGCTAACTGGAGGTTCATCTTGTGTTCTAGACTGCTGTACAGAAGAGCATTCCCATCTACAAAAATGCCATAAAAAGGGATGTGGATGTTCATATTGACCAAGACAGCTTCCTGCCAGAAGATATGTAAGGAAAATGGGATTGTTTTACACAGGGCACTAACTTAATGCAACTTTTCAAGCCACAGCTCATAGTAGAGCAGTGTCAGAAAATTAACTATTTCCTCAAATATTCCTAAGGAATATTCCTGGGAATTCCTAAGGAATTTCCTCAAAGTGGCTGCTGCTGGTCTTGTGGAACTGGTACTTCTTTGTGTTTATCAGACACAGACTCTGCAATTTTCTCCAGACGAGCACTGCCTCCGTAAAAAATGTCATGAAAAGTTTTGGGCAACCTCCAGCCTGATTCCCAGTACTGAAGTAGGGAATAACTGTACATAGGAACTGAACCACTGGTCTTTTAAAGGGAGAGAATATGGAAGTAGCCACGCTTTCTGTCTCAAGATGAGCCAAATTGAGTCTCAAGGTGCTGCAGGATAATCACGTGTGGGGGTTTGTGTCTGTTCTGTCTGCAAGGCTCCATTTCCATATGGTATCCTAGAGATCCCTTCTACAAAGCTGTGTATTCTGTCATCTTTATGTATGGGCCAACAAACAATACTTTTAGCACTTTTCCTCACTTTCCAAAATGGGACAGCTGTCTTAATAACACAGAGTCTGAAGCTGTTTTGAAGGGACAAATTGCATAGCTCCACTTAGATTTAGATCATGCCAGTGAGGACCCTTGCACACAGCTGTGGTCTCTGATAACTCCAGAAATGTTTTGCACTGTTGCTTCACTGGATCTCTTTGTGCTGATTCCTATTAAGACATGATCAAAAAGGTAGTTTTTTTAAAAAGAGAAATCTTGCCCATGCATCTGACTTGCCTGTAAATGCTCATTTTGGGATATTTTTGCCACATTCTGACTGTGACCCACGGATATCACTGAATTGTTTCTTTTTTAATTGTCCATCTTTAGTGCTGGAGGTGTTGAAATCTACAACAGTGATGGTAAAATTAAAGTCTCCAATACCCTGGAAAGTCGGCTGGACCTTGTAGCCCAGCAGGTGAGTTTCTGCAACAACCAAGGTAAACAAAGTACAATTGACTAGTTTGTTCTTGTAATGAAATCCTTGTGTTTCCAAAGTGTCACAATAGTGCGTGGGATCAGATTTCATTGGGAATGACAAGTAGGAGGTTATTTTTGAATGGAAAGAAGCAGAATTACCTACTGTTTGTGCAGCACAAACTGTGGCTTTCCCCAGAATGATCCCTTTTGAATTAAGCTTAAGCATAAAACTCTATAAATTATGATACTGAAAGACTTGATTATGACTGTACTACAGTCAAGATGCTGAAATGCTGAGGCTAACTTGAATTGCTGAAGCTAGCTTGAGTACAAACTTTGGCTGAGACCTATTACACCCAAATGCAAAAAAACTCAAGCTCTGGCATCTCTTTCTTATGCTGCAGTACAGGCAGTCCTTTCAGTGTAGAGAGTAGCAGGCAATGTGTGATCAGAGGAAGACTTCAGAAGGCTCAGATGAACTGACTTGTTAATTTTGAAGCCAGCCTAAGTATCCCACAGTGCCTGCAGGAAGAACATTTTATTGCCCATTTCACATAACTGATGTGCTCTTTCTCCACAGATGATGCCAGAAATCAGAGTGGCTCTCTTTGGTGCTAATGCCAACAGGAAGTTTTTGGACTAAACCTCTATGAGAGAAGGTGGGATCTGTTCCACTGCCATACTGAAGGGGATGCAAAAGCATCTGCTAATTTAAAATCTTGAAATTTAACATTACTGTGTCATCCAGTATCTGTTCTTCAATCGAATAATTTTGCATACCTGCTGTGCTTAGCCTCCCTACTTGTGGTTAGAATGCATTGCTCAGAGGATCTGAGGATATACATATTCATCCAGAAGTGGCACTAGAAAATGGAGGCACTTGGGCTCTTGGCTTTCCTTTCACTGTTGTGACTCTATAAAGACAAGTGATCCATTTAGGGTCACTCTCTGTGCTTTGGCCACATCTCTCTCAAGTTGTCTGATCTGTGAAGTAAATTACTATTCTGCTGATGGCAAATCCCCTTTCAGTTATGGTCTCCAGTGTTATAGAGGGCATGTATTCCTTCCTAAGGTTAGTCGTTTAATTCATGTTACTTGGTCAGGCATTTCCTGTTCTGTATATGTGATTTAAAAAAAGGCCTGAGCCTGTAAAACTCTATTTATTAAAATAAAAATGCGTGTGTGTATGGAGTTCCTTGTCACTTCTCTTGGGGCATTAGCAGCACCCTTTGAAGGGTGGGATTGTTTGTGTAAGGAACTTCCTACCTGAGCTGTGTGTATGAACTGTTCTGTGAAGCTGGAATTCAAGTGCAAGGAGTAGTGTCAAGCTGTTTGCAGGAATAATGTTGGATTGTAGGCAAGGCTTTTGAACAGCACTCCAGGATTCTGGAGCATCATTCTCCCTGAAAAATGGGTCAGTAGTTTTGCTCCCTCAGTCTTCTGTCACAAGAGAGAACGACAGTAACACAACTGTGCTACTCAGATAAAACAAACACAATCCATTTCCAGTCACAAGTTTGTTGCTTCTGTGCAGGAGATCCAAACCCTGCCCTGACTCTTCCTAATGCTCATTTCTGAGACTTCTTTTGTGAAAATAGAAGCTGATGAATTACTACTTAAGTATGTTTTGAAATCATCTTCTCTAAGTATAGCAGTGAATCAGGGACGGTAGGAATTGTACATTGTGCCATGAAGAGCACTTGCCAAGCTGCAGCAGCACTGCTTTATGCAGTGTTTTTAACCTGAGGCCCTTATCTGTGTGCCCTCGTGTAAAGTAGACTCTAAATGCTAGATGAGCCTTTTACTGCCTCACTTCTCTCAAGTGGAGATTGACTGCTAAGAAAATCCTGATTCCAATATTATTTAATATGTGTCTGGAAGAAATGCTTTAAATTTGCTCTTAGGAAATAAGATTATTTAGCAAGGTTGGGTGTTTTAGTTTTACTGCTCTTTCCTGTTGCACTTAGGAGCCAGCTCTTGTTTTCCACATAGATAGTTATGGTATTTATTCCTTTAGTGCTTTGCTTTTCAGCACATGTTTCTGTGACTGGGCAATAAGTGTGTCTGGATTAAAGTCCCCCTCTTTCTAGATTTTGGATACCTGTTAATAGCTTTTGTCTTTGCAGCAGTCACTGATCCAGCTCCCTGACTAAGCACTGGGCTCGGGTTTTGTGACACACATGTGGTGAAGGATAAGCCTTTGCATGGGCGTGCTCAGCTGTGTTGTTTCTTGGTTCAAAGTGTACTTTGTGAAGCAGATTTGCTTTGGTCCTTTCTGCTGGTTTCATCCAGCTCTTCAGTAAGCTATCTGCAGATGTGTGTCCTGATAAGGGGAGATTCTTTGTACGGGATCTGATGGTCTGTTTCTCTCATGAAGGTAGCAAGCCCTTCACAAATCCAGGTCTTGCATACTTTTGAAAAGCAAAATAGTAACTAGCAAAGTGTTTGACTGTGATTCTCATACTGGAAGATGTTGGAGTTACTTGCCATTTACTTTTCTCTGTTAGTTTTGTATCTTCCTGCTCAGGAAAGAGAAAGAAACTTGTTACACTTGGATTCAAAAATTGGTGTCCTCCAGAATGTGTTCAGTGTTGGTCAATGGCAGCAGTGATTCAAGGCAGGTCATTAACAAAGGGCCTGAGCTTCGTGTACATCACAGCTGAAGTCCAGGACTTGTGGGATTGTACCCCCTGCAGCTTCCCCCAAGCTGACTGAGGCATTATCTGAAACATCCCACTCCTTTATTCCAGGTAATAGGAACTGTTACTAATTTTTTTTACCTTGGAGATGCAGAGAAAGATGGGATATCCCGTCCAGGTGTACCTAGTGTAGTGAGCAACCCCGTTATGTCTTCACCCAAACTTCCTTCAGTTTTGTACACAGATTTTTGGAAGTCAAATGCAAAACAAAAGCAGCAATTCAGGAGGATTTGAGAGTTCCTGCTGGAGCATTGTTGCAGCACAGTTTTATAAGTTGGACTGTACTGCTGAAGGTAGCCTGATGACCTAGGGCAAATCAATGAGAATGTTGATCTTTATTCATTGTTGTATAAGCATGCATAATATTCCAGTTGGACACAGTAAACAAGCCCTTAGCCAGGCCAGCACGTTAAGAAACTGGACAAATGCAGGGAAGAAAGGAGGCATTAAATCAGGCAAAAATTCTCTGTGAAGCTATGATGGGAGAGGCAAGCACTGCAGATTAACAGTGAGGTGGTCCAGTCTAATGGAAAAGGAGTCGGGGAAATGGATAATATTGCACTTGTTCTGCAGGGCTGGCAATGGAAGATTTAAGAGTGGTCTCGACACTAAGTGGTCACCAGAGGGCTTGAAATGTCCCTGCACATCTGAATCACAACCCTGTTTTAGAAGGTGGTTTTCACACCTAGGGGTATTAACATTAATCAGGGATATTGGGCTGCATGAAGGATCCCTGGAAGTGCATCCAAGTGTCAAGAAGAGAGAAAGCCTGGAAAAAAGCACCCAGAAACTGGCAGGAGGAGGGTACCTTGCTTGTTGCACGCCCCTGTCCTGACCTGCTGTTAGCAAGCAGAATCTGTGTCTCCTGGAAAACAGAAAAGTGTAAGCTCATACCTTCTGCAGCCCAATAGCACACACAGAACAGCCAGGCTGGGGCCACCTCTGTGGACACACAGCCCATGCCTCAAATAGCTGGGGAGGTTAAGAGAAAATTACCCATTTATTCTTTTCCAAAGAAAGTGCACTGAAGGAGGAACGGAAAAAAATTGGAAATAGAAGTGAACCACCCCCCAGGGGAAATTCAAAGCAAAAAAATTTCTTTGGTGAAGTCAACCCTGAGCTGCGATTCTGGGGAGCAAAGGCTTGATAGTGCAGTAAAGCAACTTGGCAAAAGGTGTTTAGCCCTAAGCAAGAGCCCAGACAGACTTGAGCGTGGCTTGGCTGGCTGTGCTGTTTGATACAGGCAGCCCAGAGAGGCAGGTGGGGGCCCCATCCTGCCTCTCAAACATGTTTGCAGGGAACAGGCCGTGACAAGAAGGCCCTTCCAGGGCTGGGAAGTTCCTGCTGCTCTCAGCCAAAGTGGAGCTGGCTGGGAAACCCCAAATCTGTCTTCCTAGGCATCTCATTCAGAGCATCCCATACTGTTTCTTTGGCTTTGCTTTAGAGAAAGCAAGAAAAACATCTGTACAGGAGCATTCTTGGGTTAAAATCATACTGACAGTGTGCCAAAAGTGTCATTTCCCAGCCCTTGTTACATGCTGGAAATCAAAAGCTGTGGAAATCAAGGCTACCACGTTATTTTAGGTAGTTCAAGGCTGATCTGTTGGGTGAGACTGCAAAGAAACTATCAGGGGTGTCCCCCCCCCCAGCATTTCTGGAGGCCTTTTTTTCCTTCCTGTGTCCAAGAGGGTTTGCAGGAGATCAGCTCCTTTTCCCAGACAGCCCCTGACCCACATATCCCCTGCCTGAACACCGAGTGACTGCACAAGCCCGAGCCCAGTGCAAACCTCGGCGCTGTTGAGCTCTGCGTGGCTGCAGAGTACAGAGGCAGCACCTTGACACGTGGCTGCAAGGGGACAGGAGAAGGGAAGAACTGTCTTAGCTGGAGAACTGAGCACAGCTAAGGGAGAGAGGCACACACTGAAGTATTCCTGGTAGTGAGAGGGGCAGTTACCTTTGCAAAACTTCTTCTATCCACACGTGCACAGTGTCCACCTCGCTCCCTTGGGCCATTGCCTGCAGTGCCACTGTAACTCCTTTCTCCCAGCAAAGGCCACTTTTACTCAGGTGGTCACAGACAAAACCTTCTTGGAACATCTTCTGGAGGAAGGCTGGTGCTTCTCCTCGGAGGGCTCCAGACAGAGAGAGGACCCTCACTATCAGCAGCAAAATGCCAGAAGTTAGTCCCAAAGCAGTGCTTGGGTGGCAGCACAAGAAAATTATTAATGTCTAAAGAATTAAATGATGACTGTTTTCCCCACATGCACAAGAAATAAAGCAGTTCAAGCACAGCCAATCATTCCATGCTTCTGCTCTCAGCTCCAAACACTTTGAAGGAGGATGGTAGCATCACTAGCAAGGGCTGGGATGGCAGGAATTGGGAGGCTCCTTTCACCTACTGCATGGGTGACTTGCCAGGTGTCCTTGCCACCACTGGTGGGCTCTGTGGGATAGGACTGGTGAGTCACTGAACTTTAGGAATGCGCACATGAGAATTTTAACCCTGAGGACACCCATATCCCACCTCTGTGGCAGGAAGTGCTGCTGTTCTGTGCGCGGGGGAACCATTCTTGACCAAGAGTGTGAGCAGTTCATCACTCGTGCTCTAAAATCCTGGCATTTGAAGTGTTAATCCCGGCACAACGGTGACTACAGCTGCAATGCAGGCTAGAGATGATCACCTATTGAAAACCTTTAAAAATGGTACTTCTCCAGCTCTGCCAATGCGTTCTGCAGCAGGACATTCTTCGGTCTCCTCTGCGTTACGTTGGCAGGCACGAGCTGTTTGCTTTCATCCAAGCTGAAGCATTTGCCTTTCAGTTTCACTAAGTGACCTCTTGTGAAGTCATCTGGAGTTGTAAAGTAAATTGGATCAACCATCTGGCTTTTTTTCTGTTCCCCATATAATATATTGCTACCATATCTCTCTGCATCTGAATGGCTTTATTGCTGTGTGCGAACCATTCCTTTTTCATCCTGCGTTTCCCTATTCCATGGAGCACCAGCTACACGTAGTGACTGGAAGGTCTCTGGCTGTGTTTGTGCTAGGGGGAGAAAGAGGAGAGAGGCAAACCCTTGGACCAAAGCCTTGGAGCTCACCAAGACTTGGCTGTTTTATCTCCATGAAGAGGTGTCCGTGCTGCTGAGTGGGTTTCTGGCATTCAGGCATCACCCTTTGCTTTGATTTCAACCTTTTGGCTGGTAATTTAGGCGAGCCCTTTTGGTTGTGCGCCCACAGTGGTAAAAGTATAAAACATATACTAGGGGCATATGCCCCAAATAAATATGTTGATTTTTAAATTATATGCAGGTACTACTGTACTAACTACATTATAAAGCGTAACAAAACTAGAAATTAAAAAACAATTACATAAATATGAAATAAATATTTTTTATTTATTGGTAGTGCAAACTGTATTCTCCCCCTGCACCCCAGCCGTGTTTTCTTCTGCATGCACCTCACTTTGGAGACTTCTGATGTACCAAAAAGGCTTTCCACGCTGGTGAATAGTAGTTACCTCTGTGCTAGAGGTGTTGTATCACATCCGGTGCACCCACAGGGGTCTCAGGACTTCAGCAGAGGCTGGGAGACTGCCCCCAGGACTATGAGGGGATAAGAGGGCTGCAGGAATTTGCAGGGGGCAAAGGCAGACCTCTCCGGGGGGTTTCCTGGTCGCTGTGGGAAGCTGTGACACCCCTCAGCTCCTCCCAGCCGTGGCGGGTGGGAGGTTCAGGCAAAGCACCCCTTGGGTGACGGGTCCCTGTGCCTCCCACCCAAAAAGCACCAAATGCCAGAGGCAGGGAAGCCGGGCGGAAAACCCGTGGGGCACTCCAGGCTTGCCCCCTGACGCTGGATGTGGTTAGTTGGGAGCAAAGGGTGCCTCTCCCTGCTGGCGCGGCCCGGACTGCCGGGAGTGCCAAACACGAAATGGGGGTTTGGAAAGCAAACAAAGGAGAGGAAGGAAAATATCTTGGAGAGAAGACAGAGAGCATTACGAGTCTCTCGGGCGGCGCAGGGGGGTGTGTGCGCGCACGTGAACGGAGGATGCAGCGAGCAGCCACTTTGATCTCCCGGAACATCTGGTCCATGGGCATCCGCCTGTGGGGCAGGCCCAGAGCCATGCGTGACTGGGAGAGGGGATGCAAACCCGCAGCCCCACGCCGTTTCCCAGGCTCCACGGCCCCTCTCCTTCAAAGCAGTGGGGCAGCATCAGCCCTGCAGAAAAGGCAGCCACTCGTGGGCTTGGGGCTCCAGCCCTGGCTCCTCGCTGTTCCCACGCCCGCCAGTGCCTGGGGCAAGCGCTTTGGTGCCCGGCCTCAGCCCCTCAAACCTCTCTGACCCACGTGGGGCTGTGGCCACGGCATGGAGGGGTGTCTGGGCTGCAGGGAGAGCGGCTAAAGCAGGGCCTGGGGAAAGGAGAGTGGCCTTCAGGGCTTTAATTTCAGTGAGGCCTGAGAATGGGTGCTCTGAGCCCAGACAGCATGACATGCCCCCCAGGATGGGCACGGGACACAGGGTGACAAGGAGGGCTGTGTTTAGTGTTTTGGCGGTGGCAGATGCTGAATGCCAGCAGGCCTGGGGTCCCCACCCAGTGTGCAAAGTCTCTGCACGACTGGTCACAGTGTGGGGTATGTCAAAGACATCAAACCCCGGTGCTGCTGACTCAAGTGCACACAGACAAAGAGAGGTTTGGGTTTGGCGTGAGTCAGGCAGCCAAAATACAGATGCAGGGGGAGAACTACAGGAAAGTGGTGTGGGCGTTCAGGCACACAGGCTATCAAGCGTAGCAGCCATTGACATGGGAGCAGAGGATCATTCCTACAGAGAGATCTGGTTTGCTTTCTCCAGACTTTTCTGGGGGATTCATGTGCCTCCCAGTCCAAGGAGCTGCCTCACACAGCATAAGGCTCTCAGTTTGAGGTGTAAAAGGTCTTTCCCTTCTCTTCTTCTCCCCCAGCTAGACAAATCCTCATCAAACAAGGAAAAAAGCAGCACATTTCTCCATATCATGGTCTGCTGTGCCTGGAAATGAGCACACAGCTGCTTCCCAGGGGGAAAAACTACCCTGCTTGGTCATGCAAGCGGTTGGGCTGGAAAGGAAGGTCTTGGTGTTACACGGCCATGCTTGGCGCTACAAAGGGGACAGGTGAAACATTGCAACCCTCCCTTCTGACCCCAAAACCTAGGGGCTCTCCAAGGGCCTGATCAGGGCGATAACTGACGGAGTAACTTCCCAAGGGAATCTGTATTTAACAGCCGGGAAGTGTGGTAGGACGCATTTCCCTGGGGAAGCGGAGATCAGAGGGAGGGGAGTCGGGGCAGGCAGCCAAGGGAAGCAGAGTAGACTGGTATGCACAGGCTGCATTTCCTCAGGGGAGATCTGTTTCATATGCAGGTATGTCTTCAAAGGGGACACCAGGGTGCAGGGGAGCAGTGCTCCAGGGGTGGATTGCCCCCCTGGGAACTCGAGGGGAGAAGCAGGTGTCTGTGGGAGCCAGCCATTTCCCAGGGGGCAGTTCCAGTTTACCGCTGATTTTCCTAACAAAACACAGTCGTACGGGATCTTCCAAACACCCATGCAGCCTGGAAAGGCCAGGGACCAATAGCGGCTGGGACTCGGGAGGTTGTAAATCTACTGGCATCTCCCATTTTGCCCAAGTTCCTGCTGGAATTACGGTGCTGATGCAGCCGGCTGGTCTGCAGGGCTGGCTGTGGGCACAAGCTCTGCAACACAACTTTCCCCACTCCACTGACGCAGCAAATCCTAATCCAGTGTGTCCCTCTTGGGAAAGAAAATGAAAGCAAACTCTCAAATCTCTCTCGTGGGCCGCACAGTGAAGTGTCCCTCACCGAATCCCACAGCGGGACGCTCGAGTTTCCAGCCGAGCCAGCCGTGAGGCAGCCCCCGCCTCCTCAGCAAACCTGAGGGGCAAAGCTGGGTCCTTGTGCCCCCTGCCCCTCGTAAAGGCTCCCCCTTCTCCGCCCAGCCCTCTCCCCAGGCCAGGCCAGGGTTTGATGGATTGCAATCCTCCTCTGCCACGGTCAAAACAAAGGTCACGGCCCGAGGAAATTGCTAACAACTTCTGCCCACCGGCCCCGGAAGAACGGGAGCATTCGTGACAAGGGGGTGAACTTTTTATGATCCCTCCACCCTGGCAGTCTCTTTGGGAAAGGAATTTTAAAAGGTGGCCAGGGAACATGAGGCTTCCGGGAGCTGACAGGAGAGGAGGGGGCAGCCCTGAAACGCTGCCCCAGCCCCATGGCAAGCCCCTGCCGCTGCCCCTTCCCACCTCCTCCCTCTGTCTCAGCTGCCAGGCAAAGAAAGGGCCCTTGCGAGTCCCCATCTGGGGGCTCTTGTTATGGTCCAGAACAAGTTTACTTTTATTTTAGCACTTGGGAGACCCCTCGTTTTGTGAGTGTATAAATATCCAGGCACCAACACTGCCCCTCAGACCAAGCTTATGGCTGGGAACAAGGGGTTCAGGTACATTCTCACCAGGCGGGGCTGTGAACTGCCCCACCAGGCCAATGGCTTTGCTTTGCCCTCCTGTGCCTCTGACTTCTCCACCAAGCAAAACCTGCAGCTGCAAGGGCTGGAGGAGATACAGCAGGGTCCCCCCTACAAGAGATCCCTGTCTGCTTGGAGATGTTGCATTTTTCATCTCCATGTGGGAAAAAAATAAAAATTTTGAACTTACGAGTGCATTTATTTTACCTAATACCTGTAACTGAACATTTCTGCGATTAGAAATAATTTGTTTTAGCCTAAAACTGAGTCTTCCTGAGCCATCCTAAATGCCCTAGTCCTGTGTTTCTGTGTGAGGTAGTCTCTCCCATGCTAAAGTGTGGTGACTAATGGGAAAATTCAAGATGGGAATTTTACCTGCAAGATGCTTTATTTTTTAGAGAAATACACAAAACCAACCAACACCCTCTCCCCACCCCCAAAACCGCCCAAATCCCAAACACAAAAACCCCAAAAAACCACTGATGGTGCCAAAGACACTCTGGTTCTTCCCTCACCATTAGGCATTTCCAAAAGCTGCATCATCCTTCAGTTGCAGCAAAGCCTGCCTGGAGTCAGAGCTTTCCCCAGGGTCTGCCCCATCATGGGGGTGAGTGGCTGCCATTTATTTCCACACCCAAGTTGGGCACTAAACTGGTCCCTATTGAAACTGATTTATCAAATCTATTCCAAATTCAAGCCTACGTGAACAAGTAAGTTGCTTTGAAATGTTTTTTTTGGGGGGAAAAAAAGCTGGGTTTGGGAAGCACCCCTGTTCTCAGGGAGAAGGAAGGGCTGGAGAGAGTTTAAAACCTCAGCCTAAGAGCTCAGGAAAGTTCCCTGTGTACAAGGGGGTGGGAGTAGCTTTGCCAAACCACAGAGGTAAGGAAAGAGGAGAAGAATCATCAAGAATTTTGGATAGCAGTAGAAAAAAAGGTAGAAAAAACCAAGGGGACACGTGGCTTGGTTTGACACCCCCTGTAACACTCGTGATGGCATCTTGTCAAGGTTAGGACATGGCATTTCCTATAGCACAGATGAGCTTTGTCTTAGCCTGGGCTGCAAGGCAGCTCTGAAAGGAGCGACTCCATCCGCCCCTTCCCCAGGACTGGTTCCAATTAGTGCCGACTCCACTCTGTGCCGGCTTAGCCCCAGGATTAAAAATCTCCCCGTGCCAATCCCCTCTGACCCAAACACTTCCTGGGACTGACAGGGCGACCAAATTCCTCCCCTTCCTAAGCTGGACAGCTTGCTCTTGTCACCCCAAACTCTGGCCCCTGTGGAGGGGGATACGTGACAGAGAGCAGCCCTTTGTCCTCCCCACGAACAAGGAGCCCAAGTCCCCAGGAGCCTTTGCAGGGCCTGGAGCTGCAGCCATGCTGCGAAAAGCCCCGCTAGGATGTTTGATTTCATCTGGACAGCAGGGGCAGCTCTGGCACCTGGCTGGTGGGTTTGGGGTACTCAAGATGTCAGAGTGCAGCAGATCACATCTCAGGCTCCCCCAAAGGCCAGGATGGGAAGTTGCCAACATGTGCTCCCGTGAGCTTCTCTGGCCAGAAAAGATGCCTGGCTTGGCCAGTGAGTATGGAGTCCTGCACCACGGACAAATGTTCCCTGGGCATCTCTTTGCAGAGGCAGCACTGGTGCTGAGAGCCAGCAGAGCGTGCTCAGCTTGGGAGCAGCCCCAGCCCCAGTGAGGATCCCACAGGAGGGGCAGATGGAGCCCATGGAGCAAGCAGGCTACGCTGCAGGGCTGTTTTGGCAGGAGATGTGAGCATCTGTTACCAGCCCTGGAGGAAACAGAGGGAGATTTCACTGGGTAGAGCTGAGGACGAGAGGGAAAGGGCTTGCAGCATGCACCTGGGAGCCTTGGTGCCCCCAGCCTTCTGCTGTTCCTCCCCACACGCCTCTGTTTGCTGGCACCAGCTTTTAAGGAAAATCACCTTAATTTTGTCCTGATGCAAAGCTGCTCAATCGGCAGAAGTGGGCAAGTTATTTATTCAGGGAGCAGCTGAGCAATGGCCAAGTGCAAGCTGCCTCCACGCACCTACAGCAGGCACCTTCCAGCTCGAAACAGTGCAGCCAGGTCCTGGCTGTGATGCTGAAACCCCTGTGAGAAAGAGCTAAGTTGTCTTTAAACACCTCCCTGCTGGGAGGGCTGCAACCCCTGCCCCATCTCACATGGGAGATGGAATAAACAGCAAACAGCAAGCGCCCTTTTGGGCCCAGTATGGATTTGGACCACCACACAAGGGCTCGAAGGCTTTCCATTCCTCTACCAGCCCCCGAGGGCCATCATTAAATCAGCACAAAGGGGAATCGAAGAGGCCACATCAGCTCCTCCTTCATAGCAGCATCACTCCGTGGGCTCCACTCAGGGCAGTCACCACTTTTAAAGCTGAGAGGTTTCCCGTGGGTGTGGGGGAACAGACTACCCGTGCCCCAAAAGCACGGGCTGTTTTGGGGAGAGAGGCAGGCTCCCCAGCACAGGAAAACCCGCAGCCCACCGGGGGCTTTGTGGGGAAAGCAGTGACCCCATCCCCTTTCCACAGCTGGGTTGTTCCTAGGCAGACAGCTGTGCTTCGGAACGGGAAATGATCCCGATTAGCTTTGCAGGTGCTCTCTTGTAAATGGATTACAGGTGGTACCACGGTGTCTGACTGCAGTCCAGGGCTTTGTCTCTCCGAAAAAAAGCCCTCTGTGTTACCCTCCCACCCCCATCCGCTTCCCCTTGCAAAGGGAGAGGGAGACCATCCAGGAGACAAGAAAACACACATACAGCAAGGGTGATTGCTATTTTAAGAACGTACTTTATACAAAATAACCAATTCATATGGAAATAAAATCTACAGACCTCCGAGGATCAAGATTTTAAAAAAGTTCTTTAAAAAAATTACCCAACACACAGTATTAAACTAACTATTGAGGTAACTGTCGCTCTTGGGGAACAAAGGTAATCAGCAGACCAAGACAAAATATACACAATATAAAAATAAATAGCATTCCCCTTTCCAGTATTGACCAGGAAAGTTCACACAACTTTGCAGCAGCAGGAGAGAGAAGAGGATCCCTGACACTGTGCTCTACAGGATGGGGAGGGAGGCAGGGGCTCCTGGGCAGCAGGTGATGGAGAGGCGCAGCCCCTGAGACCCTGCTGGGGACAGAAGTGCTGGGCTGAGCAGCTCAGCTCCAGCATGAACTCCTTCTTGAGCTGATAAACTGAGCCCATCCAGCCCAACCTTTCCTAAGCAGCATGGGCAGCTGTTTCCAACTGAGCCGAGGACAAGCAAGCCCAGGCCTTGAGTGTTACATCCCAGCACGCAGCAAAGCACACCAGTGCAGAGCCCCACTGCAGAGGTCAGATTTCCCCCACCGAGGGACACAGGCAGAGGCATTTTCACAGCTTGGATGCGGAGGTCTCTGCTGCAGCCTCAGCTCACCCTCCTGTCACCCTGGGACAGATGCAAGCCATTGACAAGGGCCAGGCTTTTGCCCTCACGGCCACCAGACCCCTCCCCGCCCAACAACAAAAAGCACAGCAACATAAGAACAGCCTCACCCAAAAAGAGAAAGGCCCCCATTTTCTCCTTGTGCCCCCGACAGACAGATTACATTCTTTACAAACTTACAATAATACAAAAACAACCCCACTGTTACCCAACTTCGGAAAAATGAGTGGACGTAGTGGCACAGGCTCCCCCACGACCTCCCCACTTGGCAGCGCCAAGTGAAGCAGCAGTGGGTCACTCTCCTCCCCCAGAGGCATTAAATCCGTGGTCCACCCACCCCTCTTCCACGTGCTCTGCTCTGTGGATGAGGCTCAGCTTTACCAAATCCCTCCCTGCCTTCCCAAACACAGAAGCAGCAACCAGCTCTCTCATGGGCACCTAAATCAACCCAGCAGCCTCTGGGAAAGCAGGAGTGTGGCATGATAAAATGCAGGGCCACAGAGAGCACCTTGCTTCCCACTGAAACTGTGAATCCCCACCAGTGTGTTCCACAGCCATCTCAGCCCTAAAACAGTACAGGAAGGTCAAAGTTGCACTGCTGCACGTTATTATTGCTCAGGAAAAGATCAGGCAGCAGCGTGCACCGATCTGTGAAGGAGGAGAGACAAGAGTTTTCACAGCTGTACACAGTGTACGCACAGGCATTTTTAACCTAAACCCTCCTGGAGGCAGACAAGCCAGGATCACGTGTGGGAGCCCTGCACTGGGACCAGGAGCAAATCCTTGGACTGGCAGATGGACAGACACCGCTGTGCGTGGGTGGCAAACCCCAGGGGCACCCAAGAGAACACTCACGAGCCACTGAGGACACCTTAATTTCCTCAGGAGAATAAAATGTGCCCTCCCCACCTGCTGCCTATGTGTGTGCAGAGGAGGCAGCTGGCAAGGCCAACCCTCTGCCCTTGTGCTTGCGTGGGCAGTGAGCTTTCATCTCTGCACTTGACAGCCACCGGCAGCAGCGAAGCCAGCAGAGGGAAAGAGACTTGAAAGCTGGGAAGCAGGGAGAGGGGAAGTGTTGGCATATGATACAAAAGGGGATCAGAGGGGTTTCCAGTTGAGGCCTGAGCTCCTGTAGCTGCCTGGCTGGCTTCAGAAAGGGAGACGGCTCCCCTGCCGTGCTCCGGTGTTTGAGTGCACCAGGTGGCTGCGGGCCTCTCACTCGTTTGATGCCCAGAGGAGTCCCCAGTGGCTGGCTGGTCTAACTTTGTTCACAACAAGGGAATTGTGCTCACACAGAGTCAGTTCTGCTTTCATTTAGAAGATATTCCACTTACTGCCCTTCTGCTAAGTGAGCCAAGTGTTTCCAAGTAAAAGGGCAAAGGACAGAGAGACTTGCTAGAGTTCGTAAAAATCCCAATTAAGCCTCAGCCCTAATTAATCCTTGGTCCCCTCTTTCCCTGGTGGATGTAGCTCTTGCTCTCTCCTGGATGCGCTGTTCACTTTGATATCCACGTTTCAAAAGGAGGAAGACCTTTGCCAAAAGAAATCTAGGCCACTGCTGTAAATGAAGGAAAAAGGCCCTCAGTCAATGCAAGGCCAGCAGTGCTAGACCTACCAAATGCTCCATGGTCTCTCAAATCCTGCATGTGAGCCAAGGCAAGACAGTAACCAAAAAGGGAAGGGCACAACACAGCTCGCTTCGAAGGTACGCTTGGATGTTACTATCTAGTTTCAAATACATTAAACGCTGTCCTGAATTGCCCTGCCTAGGGGTGGACTGAGCCTTGCCCTGGTTGTCCCCAGGAGCTCCTACTGGGAGGTAGCTGGAAACGGGTCCCTCCCCAGCTCTTTTTCAGAGCAGAGGTGGGAATTCTGCAAGAGCAAACTCCTCTACTCCTCCACTGATGCACCACAATAAAAACTTTTTAGGGGGTTGCTCTGATTAAGTGCAGACCCAGTTGCATGGTTGCTCTGCAGCAAGGGGAACCAGGACCAACTACACCATCACAGATTCCACTGCTGGTCTTCTCCAAGCCACCCTTTGGGATGGCACTTCCCTGTCACTCACTTCAGCACCTTCTCTAAAATTCCACAGAGCATACAGCAACACAGTCTTCTCAGAAAAGGAAAGCAGAACAAAGCCATCAAGAACAAAGAAACAACCCTGGCTGAACAGAGAGATGAACAAAAGCCTGACAGGGATCAGTGGAGAAAGTAAAGAAAGGTTGTTTTCTAAATATACTTCCATTTTAAACGGAGAAGTGTTGGGGTGAGAACCTGCAGGGGAGCTGCCTCAGTCAGCAGAATGAAAGACAGCCTCTGTGACTTGCTTTCAGATAAGCCATCAGAAAGCTGATAGCTCTCCAAGACCCTGAGAAACCACACTTACAAAAATATACACAGGCGATTTGCTTCGGAAAGTCTGCATGGGAAAGGCATTTGGCAGACAAGAAAGAATCAGAAGCTTCCAAGAAAAGTGTCTCCGTGTACTTTAAAGTCACAAATCAAACCAGTTGGGCCTCGAAGCTTCAAATTTACTTTCCTCTTTTGTCCTCCTCATTGCAGGCTGGTGCCTTGGGTTGCTACTGAGCGGTTTGGTGGGGCACACCATGGAATTTATGGACTGCAAACTACTTCTAAACACGGCTAAAAGTCACTGTGAAGCCTCAGGGACTGCCCTTTCCAGTTGAATTGCCAGGGCCTGTACTACCTAAGATGCCCAAAGATTCAGAGTCTCAGAGGGACTTTACACAATGGCCTTTGCAAAGGCAACTTGACACACATCTCAGGAGCTTGGGAACACCACACACCACTCAGAAAGGAGGAAGTAGTGGGGAGAGCAAGAGCCTGGAAAGGTGGAGTAGCATACAAAGCCCTTCTGAATAGTGGAAATTTTTGTCATGCTTGAGCATGGTCACCATCGTAATTGTTCTGTGTATTATATAATCTTGTTTAACATGAAATCTGTAATTATAGCAAAACACATCCTCCATATGGGAAAAGTAATAGCTACAGGAAATTTGGCAAAGTCACTAGTTCAGGATGCTTTCTGAAAAAGGACCACCTGGTAATATATTGTACTACAGCGATGCTGGGGGATGCCCTAGGGTTTCTCTGTATTGTGTTAAAAATTAAAGATAGTGGCACAAGTATGGCACTCAAAAGCCATGTCATTTTAAAATGCTGCTGCACTTCTCCTGCACTGCAACCCATGGCACAAAACACCACTCTGTACACACAGAGCTGCAATGTTACTTTTTCTAAATCCCTCACACCTCTCTTCCACAAGATCTACAAAGCAGCCCTGTGCAGCATGGGTTGGGAAATCATAGAATTCACATTATTTGCTCCTCCTTACATTTCCACGGGTATTCCAGCCCAGCAATCCTCTCCCAGGGCTGTGCCCTCTGAGGGGAGCCAGTTTTCTGTGATTTGCTCAGATTGTACCTGGTGAGATTAGGCTCTGATTTTGAGAGGATCCCTAGATACTGTGAGAGGAAAACAAACAAACAAACCACCCCTCACTTAAGAGCGGAGCATTTGAAAGTCTGGAAACTCTGCTCTAAGATTCCACCAGCATCTTTCCACCTCAGCGTGTCCCATCCTCAGGAAAGCCCAGCCATAGCTCCCTGTATTCTATATCAGTACTTTTCTAACAGAAACCATCTGTCCTCACAACAGCAGCTTGTTAGCCACTTCAGTAAAAATTACTGACTGCATCAAAAGCCATTTACCAGGAGGAGTCAGCTTCACTACTTGGTTTTGTCTGCCATGTGCAAGTCAAAGCCTTCTCCCAGATCTGCCTCATGTCAGGTGAGGGTATCTATCACTGTCCAACACTCCACTACGCTCTCCAGGCAGACCACAAGCAATTCTTTCCCTCCTTAGTTGTCTCCTGTTTTGATTCAGGCTTAGTACTCATCCAGAGACCATGACCACTAGAACCACGTTTTCAGTGCCAGTTCCAGCTGAAGTGTGCTTCAGCTTGCTTGGAGAGTTTTTATAGCCTCTAAAAACCTCCTGTTCTGCAACGTTCACAATGGGCTGAGGGAAAGGCACTTCAAAGATTCAGCTGTCTGTGATACAGAAGACAGGCTGAAGCATGGCAGGGCTCCTTTGCAGAATCTACATTCACATTTCCAGAGTCTTCAATGCTTTGCTATAAGTTACATTTTCCAGTTCCTCTGTTTTTAAATCTGTTGTTTCCAATTATTTTTATATCTACAGTGAACCAAAGATTGCTTTACAAGGAGAAGCAACTGTGTTTGTTTGTTTGTTGTCTTAAAGAGGAGTTGTACTTGCCCAATTTTTCATTAGAATCTACTACTGCTTCTGTAGCTCTGTTCAGTGAAGGGTCTAGACCTGCCTTTCGGAGCAGCTGGGGCACCTCTGAAAACCACTGCCAACCTGATGAGCCAGGTTCAGGACAAATTTGGAAGAGACATAACATAACGTTCTTGGCTGGGGAAAGCAGTTACCCATTTCTCAGTCAAAGGTCAACCTTCAGGATCATCTCTTCCAGTTTAGATCCATCCACCAGTCATAATTGCTCCCTGACAGATGAATACAAATGAAAAAAGGACACCGAAACCCCCACCTTCCCTTTCCTAATGTAATGGCATCTGTAGGTAGACACTGGAAGTAATTCACATTACACTGACAGATATCCCAGGCAACTGACTGGCCTGGGCAGCCAGCAGCTACAGTTCACAGGCTGGCTGCAGCAGTAGGTAAGAACTGCATCTGGAAGCACACTTGTGCAATTGCACAAAGAATTTTAACTCCTGTTAGGCTTGGAAAATGCCTTGGCCCTACACAGCTCATCAGAGGCAAAAGTACTGTAGCAACAGAGAAGTGAGGCACTCACTGGGCACTAATGTGGCAGCCCTTCCTTTTTCTGACTATCTCAGGAAAGAGTATTTCTCATCTTTGAGGCTTTTTGTTCTTCCAAAAGCTTAGGACAGAAGGAGTAATGGCTCAGTCAGATGCTACCTGCCACTTGCTTGCACAGTTTTGCCAGCTTGTGGTAGATCTACACAGCAGGACGAAGGCAGCACAGTCCTGCATCCTGGCACAATCCAGCTGAAGATACGGGTGATGGCACCATCCAAGACAAGAAAGCAGCCAGAAAAATTCTCCAGAAACTGGAGACAATATCCCTCCTCTAGCTGGGAGCACAGACTAAAGGGCATGCTGCTCTGTCCTTCTCCTGCTGCCGTACTCTGTCTGACTCCTTGGCAGATCCTCTTTTTAACCACTGTCCTCTCCCAGTGGGTCCTGCTGCCCAGTCTCATAGCTTAACAACTCCCCTATTTTACTCCAGCTTCCCCAAGAATAATCAGCTGCTTGTTAGCTTTAAGATGTGAAAAAATGCAGACGAAATTCCTATGGAAATCACTTGAGCAGCAGTGGCTGTCCAAGCACTGGCCCGCAGGGTTTTGCAGTGCAGTACTGCCACTGGTGAGAGAGCCCCTGCAGCCTGTGCCCAGGGAAGCTGCCACTGGCCCTGCAGGACCTGCTGCTCGACAACAAAGTTAAACCAACTCAGCTCGAGCACGCAGCCCTCTTGTCCCTCAACTTCTGAGCCAACCGACCTCAACGTCTGAGTGAGTGCTTGAGTGCTTTCCAATTCACCTGCAACTTGCAAATGCAAAATCCAACAAATGGCTCACACTGCAGTAATCCTACCATTCCCCCAAGGCAGCCTCTCGCTCTTCCTCCTCAGCAAGAGTGCTCAGGAAGCCTGTGGCACTTTCTGCTTCACTGCTGCTAAGAAGTGAATACAGCCCAGGGTCAGAGAAAGAGGTGGGGACTTGGCTCCTCTTCTCGGGCAGCAGGGCAGTACAGATTTGCACAAAGTTTGTTCTACTGGATAGGTGCTGCTCCACCCACAGCTGCACCGACTGGTTTCACCAAAGTAAGTTTTAAGATGACCAGTTATGCCATTTTCTGTTTTCTAGAGCACACATTTCTTCCATTTGAAAGGCAGGGAGAAGGGTACTATACTAGCAGAAGGGACAATGCCATGGGTGTCCTGCCCTGGTTTCAATTCCTGGTCCTGGTTTCCTTGTTCCCCCATGATGACAGGAGCTGGAAGTGCACTCAGGCCCTGGATCCAGAGGGGCAGAGGTGGGGGTGAGAGGGGAAGGAGGAAGAAGGCAAGAGAAAGAGGAGTTATGCTCCTGAGCAATTCCCGCTATTAAGTCAACCAACTGTTGGGTCATGTCTTGGTTGCAGAGGACAGGAAGGAGGACAGCAAGTCAGCCATCACACATTTCCTCACCTCTCCCCAGTCCTCCCAAACCCTCACCCTATCCTGAAAAGATTTCAGTGTGATATGATTGTAAACAGTTAATGATTCCTCCAGTGCTAAGCCCACTACGAGCTGGGCCCACCCCCTCCCCCATTATGTACAATACATTCACCAACAACAGAAATTTATTTAGAAAGGCAACAGGTTAAATTCTGTAAACTGGATCCAGCTCCAAAACACACACGTTAATACTACAAGTAAAATTCCATCATCGTCCTCTTCCACCCTGAAAAATATACCTGAGTTTAGCAGTCAATGAGTTTCCACCCCCACCCCCGCCCTCNACCCTGAATGAGACGCAGTCTCCGGTCACGGAAAGCCACTAGTTGGGGGTGCCCTGCGATGGCGAGCCCGCTGCTCGGCTGGCTGGGGCCCGGCGCCGCCGCGGGTTTCCAACACAAAAGCCGGCACGGCACCGTGTTCCACAGGCCCAGGGAGCTCCATGCTGCTCGGGCGAGGGGAGGGTGGGAGCAAGGCCTGCCCCTCCTCTCCGTTGTCCAAATCACGTGTGGCTTTCGTCTTCATGAAGTCCTTCCTTTCTTGGACTAGCTCTGGAAGAGGAAGAACAAGAGTGGGAGGCTTTAACTGGCAGCTTTAGAAAGGAATAATCGCGTGATTGCGTGATCAAAGCTAACACTACTGATCTGCCCAAGTTCACAGCTTCTTCCAGTTCTTCCCACCCTCATCAAACACCTCAATCCTTTAACCACTGGGAAGAGAAAGACTTGCATTTCAGCTCTGCTCTCTCTAGCAGCCCTTACTTGATCCAGAGGCAACGCTGATGGTTTTTGTGACGTCAGATCTTCCCGGGACATGGTTGCTGTAGGCATCTTCGGGAAAGGAATTTGAGCCTGATGCATTTGCATTCTGCAGTCAGGTTGAATGGAGAGAGTTTTAGCACGTGAATGTCAGGAGCAAATCCCCACTCTTGGTTAAAACTACTTCACTGAAGGCATACATACAGCATTAGCATACAAGCATTTGTCTTGTGTATTCTGTCTGGCTTTCCCCCAAAACACAGCCCTCAGCCCACGCCACTCCCCCAGTGACTTAGCTGTAAGCCAAGTTCCCTGAATACTAGAAGAAGGAAGGACTGCCATGCTGTGATGATGACAAAACAGTAACAGTTGAAGCACATTCATAAAAACTGAACAGGGAATTTTTGGAGTAGCAGCATTTTCCACTTGGGAATAAAATGTGATATGCAGTCTCAGTGAGAAGGAACTTTCCGTGATGGAAATTTGACACAAAGAGAAGGGGCAAAGCAAGAGGAAGGAAAAAGAGGGCAACATTAAGGGTGTTCATAACAAGAGACAAACTTCTACTTTAGTCAGTGACTCTGCCCCACTACAAGCAAGATGAAATAAAACACTTGCAAAGCAAATGGCAAGAGTCCGTGTGATTAAGAGATGCTCAACCCTGGATGACACATTAACCAAACACTGCCAGGTGAAACACAGCACTGGTGTGGGGATGGATGGGGCAGGCTAACAGGTTCCCCATGACACCGAGTGCTCCTTGTTTTAAGGAGATGCAATGAGACTCTCTCTCCATCTTAGCAGACCTCTTACCCCAAGAGTCCAAGAGCCACCTGTTAGCCTTTCAACTTCACTTGCCATCTCCTGTGACTTCAAGCCATAACCCTTTCAAGGGTATCCAACACTGATGGTCACCCAGGCATCACCCCCCTTCCCACCTCGCCTTCTTGCAGAAAACATGATCTTACCCCGAGGGTCTATACAAGTCCTGGGGTGGCCCCCCCATGCCACCTCCACTGCCTCTCTGCTCCATCAGCAAGGCCTGAAAGTGACCCACGTTCTCCTCTCGGCAGCGGTACAGGGGGCCCTCCTGAGAGAGGCCATTGGCCTGGCTGGAGGCCGGATGATGAGACAGATGAGCATTCATGGGCGATCCGTACGTCCTGGGCTGGAAGTGGCTGGCAGGATGCCGGGATCCATAAGGAGAGCCAGTCTGTAGCATCACCCCATGGGGAGGGAAAGCCGCCGGGCCGAACCCCATCCCCGCACCCAGGTGTGGCGGGGGGGCCCCATAGAGGAACTCCCCCGCTGCCACCGAGCTCTGCCTCTTAGTGGCTGCATTGTGGTTGTCCAAATCAAGAAACTCTTTGGGACTCTCCGGTCTTTCCTGGGACTCCTCGGACTTGTCATCTTCAGGCCCCAGCTCCTGCCCGTCGCTTGGAGAAACCTCTTTGGCACTTGCTACGTCCATGCGGTTGGGAGAGGCCAGGGCGGCGCTCAGCGCCTCGCAGCCCTGCAGGCCGCCAGCGGACCCCCGCTCTGGGAAAGGGGGCCTGGCCAGGGGTGGGTGGGCAGTAGGGTGCCCACTGGGGCTGGCCTGGGGGTGGAGAGGTCTCTGCCAGTCCGAGTAGCCCTGTGGGCAGCCGTAGTAGGGCGGTCGCTGGTAGTGGTGGTAGGAGGGTTGAGGCTGCGGCTGGTAAGGATACGGCATTCCCTGGGGGGGCCGATACCGCGGGAAGACGCCAGGGTGGGCGCTGCTTGGCTGGAAGCCCCGCGGGGGAAAATGCTGGGGATGGGAGGCAGGAGGAGGTGGCTTCCCCCCCATCATGGGGCTGAACCCCTGCAGGCCTGGGTTGATGTGGTACCGCCCAGCTGAATTCGGGTATTCCAGACCAGACATGTAGAGAGGATGAAACTGGTTGGGGGTGGCCCCCATGGAGGTGGCATCCATGCCAGGCAGGCCGGTGCCCTGTCCCATGCAAGGCACGGTGGCTTCGGGCAGAGCCTTTCCCCCACTGCAGAGGGGCTTCTCCAGCAGGTTGGCAGCCAGTCCCTTCCCCTCGGGGCCGGCTGCCGGCCCCTCGCCCGCCGCCCCGTTCTGAGGCAGGGGACCCCCTCTTTCGGAGGTGGGCACCAGGTCCCTCACGCAGCCCGGGTCGCCGGCATAGCTGCTCTCTGCCGACCACGCGCCTTTGCCCTGCCCTGCCTTCAGGTCGCCCTTCACAGCGGGGCCATCCCCCTCCCCATCCGGGGGCAAGGTGCGCCTCGTGCACTCCATGGGCGGCAGGGGCTTGGGATGAGGTAGGAGTTTGGCGTAGGCCCCGTCGGGAATGCTGATGCACTGAGCCTTCTCGTCCATGCCTGCCGGTGTCTCCACTGAAAGAGAGGGAAGGAAGTCAAACACATGTCTAATTTCTGCATATTTGGGTGACCTTTAATAGCTGCTTCTTTTAAAAGTGCTCTTATAAAAACTGCTCATGAGGTTGTGTTTCTCTCTGAAAGATGGCACAGGTGTTTGCAGTTTGCAAGCCACCGCTAAGTCACAGCTCCCCTGGAGTAACATGGCACACATATTTGGTCTGCCACAGAGGTGTGCAGGGGCTGCCTAGAGGAGAAGCAGAGTTGGGGTCCACGTGACAGCAACGTAAGGTGTTGGTGTAGTGGCAGCTTGATTTCAGGCTGCCTTACGCCTTCTGGTCGGAGAATTATAGAATAGTTTGGGTTGGAAGGGACCTTAAAGATCATGTAGCTCCAACTCCCCCTGCTATGGAAAGGGACATCTTCCACTAGGTCAGGTTCTTCAGCCTGGTCTTGAACACTTCCAGGGACAGGGCATCCACAGCTTCTCTGGGCACCCTGTGTCAGTGCCTCACCACCCCCACAGTAAAGAATTTCTCCTTAACATTGAATTTAAGCCCACCCTCCACAAACCCCGTTTGCCCACAGCTTGGGCAGAAGCACCACCACAGCCCTGAGATGCTGCAGAGCTGATCACAGCCATATTTTAACCAACTGTGGTTTGGAGATGTGACTACTCTGTCCTGCAATCACTCAACATCCTCCCCTGTCTCTGTTCTATATCCAGCAAGCTAAATTACGATGATAACTTTTAAGCAATGCCACACAAGGAAAGGGCTTCCTCTTAGTGCAAGGCACACAAGGGATTGATAAAAGATACGAGGGTTTTGATCTCTAGTTTACCAGCTAGAATTAATGAAAAAAAATTTTTTTGATCTCTGAATTTTTTTGATCTCTACTTTAGGTTTTATTTTTAAGGTTCTTTTTTTTTTTATTATCTGTAGTTTACCGGATAGAACAAATGAAATTCAACCAGGAAGAAACTGGTGAGGGCAAGCATGACATGCTGCCATCCCATCTGAACTGATACAGCTGCTCAGGGGCTTTTGGGCAGTCCTGGTGTGGGAAGATTTTAAGATGTTGAGAGCTCATAAGGCAGATGTGCATTTCAGAGGAGAAGCCATACTGACACACACTCAAAGGAGTATGTTTAAGACATTTATTCACATAACATCTCCTCTCCTTACCTAACCCTCTGCAGATCAAATTTTTATATTAACTCCAGGTGAGCTCTAGAAGCATCACAGCCTATGCTTTGCATTTGCACCCTGTGGCAAACTGACAACTTGCAGGTAAAGCTGGGACAGAGGGGACCTCTGGCAGGCTATAGTGAAACAAAACAGTCCTAGAAAAATCTAAGCAGTGGCCAGAGTAGCAAATATATTCCAACTTAGATTAAAAAAATAAAAATACGTGTAAAAACTGTGTTGCTCCTCCAAATACTTAATCAAGATTTGAATTATTTTACAAGGGGTGGAGGCAACAAGATGCAGGTGGGGAAGGTCAGGTGCTAACTCAGGGCGTTACCTTGGTTGCTGTCCACGTCCATGGTCTGGCCAGTCGGATCCTGCGAGCTCCCGTTGCCCATGACGGGTTTTGGGGGCTGGGAGGCGGCGTGAGCCAGCTGGGGAAAGGGCCCAGGGAGGTGCGGCGGGGGCGGCTGGCGAGGGTGGTAAGGCACACCCGGCGGGCACACGCGGGAGGACAGCTGCTGCATGGCGATCATCTCCGGGCTGTCCAGCATGGAGTCCCCGCCCTGGCACCCTCTTTGAACCTGAGGCGGGCCCCCAAACAGAGCGGCCGGCGGCTGCGGCATCCTCTGACCGGCGGCTTTCCCGGGCGCTCGGATATACCCTGAGGGAGGCACCCCGTGAGGTAGGAAATTCGATTGCTCGCTCCACTGGCTGGGAGGCAGCGGCGGCCTCATGGCCCGGGGGTCCATCATATGACCCAGGACACGGGGCTGGAGTGAGGGCCCCGGCCCCATGGGCGCCTTCTCCTCCGGCCCCACGGCAGCCTGGCCAGCGGGGCCGTGGCTGCCGTTCCACAGGGCCGGATGTGCGCGGTTCAGGTACTTGTAGGGCCGGTACATGTGTCCTGGGGGGACCTCCGAGCCCTCCGGCGGCTTCACGGGCGGCCCGTTGTGCCGTGGCGGGAGGAAGCCCTGCTGGAACTGGGCCGGCGGGTAGACNTCTCAGTGAGAGCCGTCACGCCTGTGGGGCCTGGGGTGCTGCGCCCCTCGGCAGCAGGGTCCTACCTGCATGGCAAAGTGCTGGTGCTGCTGGACCGGCTCTCCGGGATGGGGCTCAGGCACTCGCGGAGAGCCGTACAGCTTTGTGGGATCGGATCCACGCAAAGGACCGAACGTTCCTGGCACCGCTGGTCTCTGAGGGATGGGGAGGGGTGCAGGGGGCAGAAATAAAACAATTTGTGAAGCGCACAGAAGCAGCGGAAATACTGCAGGTGAGGGGAAGCCAAGGCTGGAGTAAGCACAAGGATGAGCAGCCAGACCGTTTTGGAGGTACCATGGAAAACCTGTATGCTCTCTTCTGTGAGGTGGCACAGCCTTATCAAAGCCACTCTCTCACAGGTCAGCCACTCATCCCTGCATTTAAGGCTGCAATACACTCACTTGCCACCCAAATACTGGGGAACAGGCAAGAAGACTGGAGGGGGCAGTGGTTTGCTTCAGGAAGAGGAATGGACCACAAGAACATGGAAGCAGGAAGACAACAGGGAATGTACTGGATTTCCTTCAAAATACTCAATGCCTCCAGCTCTCCTACTGCCTCTCACTGTCTGCAGCACAAGAATCATTCTAAAAATTTTGTCTGATCTCTAGCTAAAAGGGCAAGGGATAGCCTAGATCTCAGGGGAACAGCAGATACCTCGCACCACAAGCCATCACTGGCTAAAATGGAAAAGGCAGTGAAGGATGGGTGAGGAACAGCCCAGAAGGGAGGCAGAACAGGTGGCATTCAGAGAAGAAACACTGGGCTAAAGATAGGTCACCTCTGCCTGCAGTCCAGGGTGGCCTTTGTTTGATTTAGTTTACTGCTTTTATAAATGCTCAAGGCACAAAATGCAGTAGTACACAGATGGCATGAAGTTACCAGGCATCTGTAAACAATTGAGACAAAAGGCGACCAGCTTGTTCAGCTTCATAAACTGGGGGGTAAGGCAAGAAATGTCACAGCTTTCCATGCACACTGGGGTAACTCTCCAAGGAGAGAAGAGAACTGGGGGAACCAGTTTGTGCAAGCCTACACTGGGACATGCCAGCCACGGGAAACATTAGGAGATTGCTCCCACCTTGTGTGGCAAAGACTTCAATTGTACCAGTTTAAATCTAAGGGCTGAAAAGTTTCACTTGGAGGAACCGTAGCTCCGACCCTTTATCTCAGGGAAAAGGTTCCCGACATGCACTAAGGATTTCATGGTAGGAAGTTTCATTTCCCTTTCCCTCCCTCCCTTGGCCTGATGGGCAAAGGACAGCAGGAACTGCTCCTTACCATCTGTCCAGGATGTGGCACAGGGCTGGGCATGCCGCCGTACTGCAGGGAGCGGGGGAAGCCTCGCCCATTGGAAGGGCCCACTTCTCGAGCAGTCTGCATTGAGTTGCCACTTGGGTCATCTACAGACGACGAGGAGAAGGAAGAGGAAGAGGAAGAGGAGGAAGAAGCAGGAGCCCTGGAAGTAGCTCGATATGGTGGAGGTTTCCCTCCATTTTCCAGGCGTTGCTGTCTCTTGCCAGGCCCATCTGGGTCTCGTGACCGAGTCCAGACACTGCCTGTGCCGGAGCGGCCAGTCCGCCGGCTCCTCTTCTCTCGTCTCCCGTCCTCTCTGATCCAAAACTCCTCATCCGTGTCCCCATCTTCCCCAGGGAAGTGCTTCATCATTGCTCGGTGGAAACACCTCTCCAAGTTGTAAGCCATCTTCGTATATTCTGCAGTCAAAAACCCCCAAGAACGTCAGAGCCTCATAGAGAGAAACAATTATGCAACATCAGATAAATCATCTCCCCTCTGCCAAGTTTCTCCGAGGAAGACTTTTGTTTTTAACTAGTTGGCTTTGGCTCCTAAACTGCATAAGCAACACAGCATCAGTTCTGTTCAGTAAGCCCACCAGAGGACAGGCACACAGCCATGACAAAGTACCACTGGCGGCAGGGCCTGCGGAGTCAGCATTAACTCAGTGTTCCAGCCCAGTGCCAAGAATTGCATTAGGAGGAGCACCACCTCAGCTCGCAGAGATGTGTGACCTGCACGGTTAGCCAGCTAGAGTGCTGAGAGAAGAAATGTGAACTTCCAGCAATGCTGTTTGATTACATTCAGAGGCTTTTCTTGGACTCGTTCAAATCTGTATTGTGGGCCACAAGACAGAGGAAAATTAGCAAACACATTTATCCGTGCAGTTTCCAAAGCACTTGCTGACCCTGACACGAAAGCTATTGCCAACACCAGTGTCCCCACTGCATCATTTCCACTGGACAGTTCTGCTGAGATGAGCTTTTACTTTCTGTTGAGTGGAGAGGAAGGAAAAGACATGTGGGAGGTGTTGGTGACAAGGCCTTGAAGCAACTGACTTCCCAGTTGTTTCCACTAAACTAACCCTTAAGTTCCTTGGGGAACAGAGCTCTCCCAGTGGCAGTGCAGGTATGCTTTTTCTTGCAGCCAACAGCAACAAGCTGATTTGTTCTTAATGTCGTTTTCCCTTTCTCACCAGGTGCTGCTGTGCTGCAGTGATGACCCACCATATGGGAATTGATTTCTTATCGAAGCAACACATAGAATTTTAACTGGCATGGCAATTAAACCCAGGATTTCCCATTTGCACACTCATGTTGTTCCTTCAATACCCAAGGAACCTAAAAACTACATTTTCCATCCAAAGGACAGGCCTGGTTCACTCCTCACTTTCCTGTGGTACTCATCAAACACTGGGAGTTAACCAGACTCCAATGCTTTTCAAAGTCTGAGTTAGTTACTATGAGAAAAAGGGGCACATGGGCACACACAAGCACACGAAGGAATGAGCTCAGAAAGAAACAGACTCTTCTCTCTTTGTATGTTCTGCCTTCACCATCTACCAACATGGCAGTCCTTAGTATGCCATGCCCCAATTCAGCATGACCAAACTGTGCTAAAAGCCTCACTAAAGCCCAGTGCAGGTCTCAGTAGCTATTACCCTTTCACCTGGTCTCCCAAAAATATTCTGAAAGAGAAGAAGCACAAATCAAGTACTGGCGAGGAGGAAGAGGGCACTGCTTGCTTTGGCTGAGCACTGCAAAGAGACAAATTTAGCATCTTACTGCTCTTACCACTGCCTTCACCGTTGTACTTAAGACAGTTCCTGAACATGGTCTTCATATCACCCACAAATTCTTCCTTGGTGCAGTACTGACCTCCATTCAACTTCTTCTCCATGCTAGAGATATCCATGGGGGCCTGGAATACAACAGAACTTCCCTTCAGGTACAGCAAGCATGGTGGGGCTTACAAAGCTGCACTCAGAGAGGGCACGGGCAGCAGAGGGTGCTCTCCAGAGAGGCAGCCATCCATCTGTGGTTATCTTGACCTGTAAGGCTCGAAGGGACTGCCAGAATCATGGAGTTTGACTCTGAGAGTAACACAGCCCACAAAACTTCAAAACACCTCCAAAAAACCGCATCCCAGTCAACAAAGTGCATCAGTCAAGGCGGCTGGGCCATTTTCCGTACCTTAATGATCTGGTAGTAGTTGGGAGCATACGATTCATCAACGGGCTCCAAGAAGGGCCAAGAGTCCTTGTGAGCCTTCACCACATCTAGAACTGGCAGTAGCAAGAGAAAGGTGAATGGTTACACACACACACACACAGAGAAGTATTCCACTTTGAGGAGGTCACACAAAGGGGGAAAGCTGGTGTGGGACTAACCTTTGTACATGGCTGTGAACTCGTCGTCCAGTTCGAAGCTGTAACGGGAAGCACCACAGTGAATATGCAGACTGAGGACAGCTAAGGCATGCTCTGTACTTCATCTTCTCTTCCACCCACGCAGTGCCATAATGCTGGCAAATAGGCCTCATCACAAACACTCCTCTCACATGGACCAAACCCAGATGTTTCTCAGCGTACTCCTCTCACTGTTCTCCAACTTCACTTCTCCCTCTGCATTCCTGTGAATGATCACACTCCTCTCCTGGCCATACTCACTGCTTCGGCACAGTTGTGTGCTGCAATGCCCCATTGTGTACTCACATATCCTTGGTCCTTCGCTCTTCCCTGGTAGGGGAACTGGGATCCAAGTGGGAAAGCTCAGGGGGGAGCTCCTTCCCCTGTGCCAGCAGCCAGGCCCGCTCTTCACGAAGCTTCCTCCTCCTGGCCCGTTCTGCAGTGGGAAGAGACAAAAAACCATTCAGCACTCCTTGCCCACATCTTGCAGGGAAACAGAAGGTGCTCCTGCAGCTCTCAAGAACTCCAGTGAGATGGTCTTGTTCTTTCAGCAAAAGCAGCAACAGCACAGGAGCAGGTGAGGCGAGCATACGGCGCACCATCAGCGTGCCTCATCATCCTCCCTCGGTTACAATCACCGATTTTGAAGCACCACTGTGACACAGATGCTCCCTTAGGCAGCTCGCAGAAATGGTGTGGCACAAAGAGGGAAGTTCAACACCCAGCCCCAGGCACAGATCAGCACTATGGAAAGAGCTGGCTTGTTGTTGTCTTCCTCTAGGGGCTTCACCTCTAGGGTCAGGTGAACTTGAGGCAGCTGGCTTTGCACGGAAGGGGATGAGGAGCAGTGCCGAGGGAAGGGTGAAGTTCTACCAGCCGAGTGGCAATGAGTAACTGGGGTCATTATAGTATCCTCTGTGGCTGGCTTTGGGAAGGGTGCTCAGGTCGGTCTCTGTGGCCAGCAGCCAGAGCAAGCAAGCTGCCACACACGAGGGCCACTGGGACAGCTTTTGTTTAAAGAGGTGAGACACAGGAAGAAGCAATGCTGGTAATATAACCTGTGGTTTGCAACCAGACAGCTGGCCAGCAGATTGCTTCATAATAGAAAGTTTATGGGCTCCTATGAACCTCATTTCCTTTTTCTTATAGGAAATCTGAATTCATTTGACTTGCAAAACACCTGCGGTTGGACCAACCTTCTGTAGGAGCAGAATTCTGTGAAAGTAATGTTCAGGGAGAGATGTTACAGGAACAGGCCACATCAGGGAACACCCAGAGTGAAAGAAAGATGAGGGAGACTTGGCTAACACCCTCTAGCAGAGGCTCTGCCTTTGGAAAATGCCAGCTACTCAAGAGGTACCAGCTCTGGTGGAAAAATATTTATTTAATGTCCTACTCTGTCAGTCGAAAACAAATTTGCGATGGGGTTTGAGAGCACAAGAAAAGTAGGAATAGCTACAAGGTGAGTGTTTGTAGGGACATCCATGGCCAGATATGTCCAAGACTGGTAAAAGAAAGCCCAAATTTCCTGTCAGAAGACTCAGGGTAGCACTGAAGTTGGGAGTATAGGACCTACACCTGAGGTGTCCTACAGAATCTAACAGCACCTATTATAACATTGCATGACGAGAAGTCCAACACCCAGCTGCAGGTAACAGAGAATATCTGAGTCTGTCCAACCACTGCTCAGAATTCCTGCTTCTTTCATAAAATGAGCAAACTTTAGATGGCATTGCAATGGATGCCTAAGTGAGAAAGCTGAGGAGAACATGAAGTGATTATTTGGGCAGCAAATGGAAAATCTCCTGACAACAGCGGCCAAGAGGTAAAGATTGCGTAGATTTTAGAAATCCACCAACATCTGCCAAGGATCTGACCTGGTAAACTGACAGGAATCAAGGAGTGCTACCCTGGAACCAGACTGGATCTCAGTTAGGATTAATAGCAGGAACCTCTGCCACAGCTGGTGATTAACATAGCGTGTTCCAGATCACTGGCAGAGCTCATTCTCCTACTGTTGGCCTGGGTCGAGTCCTACCCAGCAGCTTTCAAAATCTAAATAATGCCCTAAAAAGTACCTCAGCCTCCTAAAAAGTCACATGAGAGATTATGTTGAGGCAGCATCTGGAAAGAGAACTGGGAAACTCTAACCTGCTGTTGTGGTAGAAATCTAGAAAGCTGCCTTAACTTATAAATTCAGGAGAGTACAGATGGGCCCAGCAGGAAACTTGCTACCTGGGGGGTGTGTTGGAGTTGGGGGAAGTGTAATCTCAGGCTGGAAACCGGAATGGGATGTAAATACAGGAATACCATCCGGAACTGACAAGAAGGTGAAATTCATCAGAGAGCAGATATTTCACCCTGTATTTCACATGCCCCCTCTACAGAAAGCCACATAAAACTAATATTATATTCCAAACGGACTGAAAATTAGAAGAAAATCTTTGTTACCCTAAAATTTCTGTTGATGGATGTCCAGTTTTAACAAGTTTTACTTTGAACTGAGTAAAACAAATGACATCATTTTCAAATCTCTTCCTCTCTATCATAAGAACTGTCATGACAGCAAATGTTAGTGGTGGGTATGCTTGGCACTAAGAAAAGATCATTAAGAAGCCAGTTTTACCTGGATAGCTGCTGGTTCTAGGGATAAAAAATACTGTAGTGATTTAACTGAACAAGTCAACACAACCTTTGCAAACAGCTTTTGCACCAGCTTAAAAGGAGACTTCTCCTGACTAAGCCTAAATGGACTAGAGTTTAAACTAAACTGAAAGAAACTGCACAAAACAAAGTAAAAGCATCTCTGCCAACAAAAGCATGAATGTATGCTAACTTGGCTTAAAAGAGGCTACTGCTCAACCCTGTGCCAGTTTCTTTGAGTGGCTCTGGTGCCTTTGAATCAGATGATGTAATGATTACCCAGAAAAGGAAGTGGCTTATACCAAAACAAAACCATTTTACAAGAACATTTATCTTTGCAGCCCTTGTGGAATTTCAAGTCTATTTTTGTCTATAGAGATGAAGCATTAAGCCACAGAGAATATGCAATTTGCCAAGGGAAACAGATATCTGTGGCAGATATGGAAGCTGGATGGGTCTCAATTTAAAGCACCTGATTAGCTAGGGCTAGCAACCAGGAATGCCATGAAGGCCAAGGAAGTAATTGGATTTTTCAAAGGTTAGAAAGGTAAACAGGTAAAAGAAGTTATTCTTAGATAACATCTGGCCTCCTACCAAACATCTGGTAGCAAACTGTTTCATTTTGGAAAGTTTACAAGGTTTGCATGAACTCAATCTCTTTTTTTCCTTTTCTGATTCTTTATCCACTTTGGGACTCATGATACTGATACTGCCACACGTTGCCACAGTTTTCTGAGGATGTCCAGCCTTTCCCTAGAACTACAACAGCCCAGCCAGTCACTCTGACTGAAGAAGCAGCTAATCCCCCACAAGGGAGGCCAACAGAGAGAAAGAAGGTGGTCAGAAATTGCTCTGACCCCACACCTACATGTGCTGGCTGACTGCCTGCTGTCTGTGCCTTGATCTGATGTATTAAACACAACATGGCTGTTTGTTGCAGAGCAACTTAAATCAGCATTTAATACCTAACCACAAACATTTTAGACCAGCACCTGAAATTGCCACCTCTGGTGCTCTATGTAGCCTGGTCCCTTCATCTTTAGTTCTCCAACTGATAAGGCCAGTAGCAATATAAAATACTACTCTTGCTACTCCCATGTCATCCCATTCCCTTTCTCCTCAAAGGGAATTCTTCTTTCATCATGCATTGGGCCAAAAAGAACCAAATGCTATTCAGTAAGGGCAAAGCCAGCTAATCCTGCACACAGGGAAATCATGAGGAGGCAAGTGGGGAGACAGAACCCGGAAACAACATGAATAGCAGGAGAAAAAAATGGATGGCTGGGGCAAGGAAGAAAATGAGCATGATTTGAAGCCAACATAGTCAAAAGGTGCCCCAGAGAACAGCCACCAGCGCTGAGAGGACAGATGAAGGAAAAGAAGCTACAGTCAAACCAATTTAACATAAGTAAGTGCAAGAAAAGATTCTCATCAGCAAGCCTGGCAGGGGAGGAATGCAAATGGAAGACTTTAATTCAAGATCTCAGTCTTGGCTTTGAAAGCTTCCACTCCTGCTCCATACTGGCCACACGTTACCTTCCACTGCTTTGACCTTCTCCTCCATCTCCCTCTTCCTCTCCTCCTTCAGCAGCTGCTCCTGCTCCCTCTTCTGCACTGCAATAAGGATCTGGCGCTCCTCCTCTTCCTCTCTGCGCCTCTGCTTCTCCATGGAGCTCAGCACATTCGGGTTTACCTGCAACAGAACGAAGCACCAAAACCTGTAATGCACGGCCTTACTGAAAGCCGAGCAGGGGCAGGTTTACTTTGAGGAAGTATTAAAGCACACCTACGATGAATGACTGGGAGGGAAAAAAAAAAAGGCGGGGAAAAAAAAAGGATTTGTATGTATGAATTCCTAGATGAAAAGCAACACGGAGAGGGAAGTTATTTGTCAAGCGATGAAATCCTACTGATACAAGGACAATGGAAGGAGAAGCGATGGGTTAGACAAGCTGCCATTCTGTCAGGGATGCACCGTGTACATTCTCTTCCCTTCTGGGCAAAGGATTCAGGCTGTTGACACCTTTACACAACACCTCTACCTCTTCCAGCTAGCAGAGCTCTGAGTGCAAGTGTGAGAAGAAAGGACTACTTTGCCAAACCTGTCTCTGCTGTAAAACACAGAATACTCCAGTAAGGAAAGCGTCTGGTACAGCACTGCATCAAGGTATCGTTAGGACTGTTTTCCTTTCCTGTTCAGAATTTCTGCGTGCTAATCTCCCCCGAACTGGCTCTCGTTTGTTTGTTTGGACGGTTTTCCTGCTGGGTCCCAAAACCAGGTCTCTCATTCAAGGACACCTGGCTCTTTATTGCCCCACTTTCTCACCTCCCCACTGCCAGCAGGCTGCAAGGCTGTGTTTGATCCTACTTAAGACTGCAGGCTTCCCAGACCAGGGACTGCCTGCTCCTATTTCTCCAATAAAGTATGAGGTATGCATGTGGAAGTGTGGAATTATCTTTATTACCTTAATTTAATTATAAGACAAATGTATCAGTCATCCACCAGCCACTCCTACCCGTGTGACCAAGCTATGTGTGCCTTACCAGCAGGGAATATCAACCAGAAAAGAACAATATAGTTTGCTCCAACTTCATTTTCAGGGAATAACCAGCAAGCACCACTTAGGCAGAAGGCATTTCCTGAGGATTAGCAATCAGCCGGGGTCCCTTGGCTGCTGCTCAGACCATCAACTTCTCCAGGCCCATTATTAATCCCAAGGAAAAAAAAAAAAATTCTGGCACCACGATTACTATTTTGTCCTTGTTTCATTGCCCGGGAATGGAACCTGGGGGTGTTTTGATGAACGCCTAGAATTGTTGCCTGGTTTCACTGTACATTTATTCCCACTCTGCCTCCCCTTGCCCTGCACGGCCCTGTGCTGCCCTATAAACTCCCACTCCAGTTCTCTGCAGATGAGCACCCTGCATCATCTCCCTGTCTCCAGCAGCAACAATACATTAAGAGAATTATGCTTCAACCGCCAGCAGTCACAGAGAAGTATCCAAGAGAGGGTGATGGGACTCTTGACAAAATTAGGGCCGTATCCTGCATTTAGGGACAGATTGGGCAAAAAACCCCACCTATTCTGTGCTGATCCTCATAAGGTGAAACCCAGAGCTTCATCTCACCACGAGGGAACTCTGCCTATCTTCTTTGCCATTTTATATCTTTGTCAAAATGTTATCACTTTACTCTTCTATCTCTTTCCTAGGGAAATCATCCTGTGAGTTCAGATGCCTTGAGATTAGCCAGCTTCTCCTCACAATCAGTCTGAAGTTTGTTTCTCAACCCCTCATTCCACCCAGTGATTCCTAGTTATAGTCTTCTGGGTGAACCTAAATTCTCCTGTTCTTCAGTCACATTCCAGCCTTTACCTTATGGACTCCCTCAGACACTTACACAACACTCCCACACTTCTACGGTTAGATTAAATGTTTTCTTATAAAGCAATCCTTTCAGCCCCCTGGAATGATTATTCCAGTTGTCTCTCAGAACTTTCCTCCCTGATCAATATCCAAACACCAGGGTGCCCAGGATTGTACTATGACAAGTACAAGAGGTCAAGGACCTAGAGAACTGGGTTCTACATTTCCACTTTTGGTTCTTTTTATATCCCTTTCTCAAAAGCTCTACCATCTGATTTGCTACTCATGAGCTGCAAACAACTTCCTTTCAGAACTCATCCTGACCGCTTTCAAACAGTTTTACTCTAATCTTCTTGATAAATCTTTAAATTGCAGCAGGAACCAAGAGTCAGGTTCTGCAGTACAAGAAGGAGGTGAGCAGGAACCAGCCACCAAACTTGGTATACCAAGATATTTTAATGAGGATGTGACCATCAGCCTTTACATCCTCCAACCAGCAGATGTAAGCCAGCCCGGCATGACAGGTTGATTTCTGATTGTTGGTATGCAGGTGAGACCTCCTCTTTCCCTGGATTAACACAACTTCCACCATTCTTGTCCTTTGGAAACAGGAACACAACATCCAGGCTGCAGTGCTCACACCAGGGCCTCTCCAAGCCCTCAGGGCACATTCGGCACCCTACGCTTCAACGGCGTGACACAGGACCCAGATCAACCCACCACAAATATGGCATCAACAAAGCAAGGTGACACTTTTAAATGAAGGAGAGGGTGTCATCCTAGCAGGTCTAGAGAGCAAAGGAAAGGGAAAAGCACAAACCAACCACAAACACAGCGCAGTGAGCCCCAAGGACTGCAGTAGACACCCACAACCGCACTTGCTCCCTGCAGCACTTGCAGGGCAGCAACAGTGCTGCATGGGCTCTTTGAGACACTTCAGACACAGAAACAGCCTGATTTTCAGAGGGATCCTCTGCCTGGTGTCCCACCTAAGTCCGTTGGGGATGAGTGTGCTCAACTCAGGGTTAAAAAAATACGCGAACACAAACCAGTAAACTCCTACTGGATTGGTGGAAGCAGACGCTTATTGGAACGACAACAGCAAGAACCAAACACAAGTTAAACTTCCTTCCTGACCACAGAGGTGGCAAAAGGACGCTTCTCCAGCTTCCTCCCCACTCGGAGGATAAAAACCACTGTGACCAAGGCATCACTGCCTCCTTCCCTCCGGCAGAGAGCACTCCAGGACACAACATCACTGCTGTCCCCTGGCCCTGGGAGTCCGAAAGGGCCAAACTTCTGCCTTTAGCTTTGCTCTCCAGACAGTGGGTATCAGACTTCAGGGGCAGAAGGCCAGAAGGCACGGGGTGCCCTGAGTGCCCCAGCCCCTCGTCTGTCAAACCTTCCCCGCTCAGGTTTCCGCAGCGCTCTCCTAATGAGGGTGCTGCTCAGGCGGCTCTTAATGAGGAGCTAATCTGAACCACCTGTTGAGAAATCCCCCGCAGGATCAGGAGAGCCCATGGCGCAGTTACATCTTGCACTCGAGCGGCAGCCAGGAGAAAGGGGTCACCTGCACCGGGCTGAGGTTTTTCTCCCCCAGGCTCGCCTGCCGCCCATCAGACAGGCTGGCACCTTCCCTGGCTCCCCCACGGCAGGGCAGGGCCGGCTGCGGCGACGGAGCAGCGCGAGCATCACCGTGGCTGGCTCCCCGCGTCCCGGCGCAGCGGGTGCCAGGAGGGCCCCCTGCTCGCTGCAAACGTTTCACTGGCCCACAGGCGGCAATTAACAGCCCTCTGCCGCCGCAGACCTGGAGCACCTGCGGTACTGATTAGCATCATTCAGGCTCCATGTGTTTCCCACTCCCCTCCTCCTCTGGGATTTCTGCTGCCTGTGAACAAACACGTGTCCCTGTGCTTCCTGCACGGTGGGCTTTGCAGAGAGCAATTCTGGCCCCAACTGACCATCGCTGGGGTCTTATTTTCCTCTCGGCAGGCTTTTATCTGCAGCACGATGAGAGGTTCTTCCTTCCTTTTATTTATCTGTTCTAAGTAATTACGTTTATTGCACGGGGAACTGTACTTTCTCCTTTGTTTTGGGGAACCCCTGACTCTGGCTCACGTGGCGTATTCCCTGCAGCATAATTTCCCAGCGTTTGACAAAACACCAGGTAACTTCGTTTCCATTACATCCACAGTGAGAGATAACGCCACAACCTGATAGAATCGAGACAATTTTTTCCTCCGAAGCTAATCCTGTGTTGTCTGACCGACTGCTTTGGGTAGCAGTTGCCAGTTCAAAGACCCCCCATCTCCACGGCCCCGTGTCCCCAGCTGTGCCGGCGTGACTGTTAGGGGCTGTGTGGTGAACTGGATCGGAAAACTGATCTACGTTAAAAATAACCCCGACCAAAGAAAAAGGTTATATTTAACTCCAGTCATTTTCCCGGGTCTGGTTCACTGCACAGACCCGCAAGCAGCAGCGGTGCTGCAGCACTGATGGGGTGGAGAGGAGATGAGGGTGAGGAGGCACGGAAAGCGCCGTTTGAGCCCGCAAGGCTGCAGTTTGATAAGCATTTCTCCAAGCAGCCTAAATTGTGACTTCCATTTCCAGCTGACCCCCTCCTAGCTCAGCTCCATACTGCATCAGTCATTCTCTCCCTCGGCGCTATCTGCACCCTCATGTGTTTGCAGCCTCACGTTTTCCCCTTGGCTGAATTTCTGTCATTTCCCTTTGTAAGCCGGTTCTTCTAGCCCTCTCATCCTTCTTCAACTTTTCTTTGAACTGCCTCGAATGTGCCAGCACTTTCATTGAAGTGGAATTCCCCAGACTGAGCGCAGATTTCCATATGCAGCTGCAGCGGGGTCTGCGGCGAGGCCGGTTACCTCTGCAATCCAGAGGGCAGCACCTCCCTGCTCGCCATAGAAACCCCCAGTGTCAGCCTGCCTTTGACGGGCATTACCACCCATCTCTCTTTCAGCACAAGCACTTTCAAGCGACTCCTTCCCACTGAATAGCGATGCTGCGGTTTATTTTTTCCCCCAGGAGGCATCTGCTCTCGCCTCCCTCCGTCGTCCTCCCCCTCGCACCCCCCCTCACCTCCTGCTTGATTGGTTTGATGGGCTGATGGTCAGACATCCACCTGGGAGAAAACTCTGTCCGCTGCAGACGCTTCTCCTGAAACAGGGTTGAGAATTGAGGGAAGGAAAAAGAGAGTGGATGAAATTAGGGCACATCGGTGACACTGGCAGGAGAAACTCTGAGGGCTAGAAGTGACCATGAAATCCCTATTAGCTTTACAAGGGTAGCAAACAAGCAAACTGAACTCAGTCCAAGAACATCACGCTGACTGCAGAGCCTGTTTTACAAAGCCATCTAGCCGAAGGATCCCTTTCCAGATCTGCCCCACCTGAAAACATTCAGCTGACGGACAATACCCTTCAGAGTTTTGGGGCTCTGGCACACCAGCTCAAAGCAGACTTAGCTAGGACAGCTAAGCAGCCAGTGCCCCTTCAGCAGAGCCAGCAGAGAAAACGGCAGTAAAAGTGGAATCACGGGCAGTTTGCATAGAAAAGCCAGGCTGTAAATCACAGCAGTTCAAAAGCACAGAGATCCCCTGCTAGCAGGAAAGGGACACAGAACGTGGCTGAAGACAGTAACCCCTTCAGCCATCCTACCTACGCTGCCGTGCCATCACGAGCCAGATCCTCCAGCACCGACTCCAGCCCTGCCACAGCATGGGGGAGAGTCTTCCCCCCATTCACAAGCTCAACAGCCCCCACGTCCGTGACGCTTGCAGGCTGTAGGTGGAGGGAGCAGAACGGGGTGAAAGGCTGCTTGGATTGCTCTCAGCAAGCGTCCATGCTCTTGGAAGCGGTCAGAGAGAGGTAAACAGGATGTCATGTCTCCTCACCTTCTGTGCAATCATGTTGCAGATCTCCGGCAGGAAGTCTTCACTCAAGAGTTTGTAGAGCTGCCTCTCTCTAAGGGAAGTCCTCTCTCTGAAGCTCTCTGTGACCTGCCTCCACTCCTCTTCCGTCTGGCACAGCAACCACCATGTCCCACGGCCAGGCCCTTGGGACCCTTCGAAAACATGAAAGGATGTTATCTCCACAGCAGTTATGACTAACAGCTCTTCTCGAGCCCTTCTTTTCTCTCCTCAGGGCTCAGGAAGAGCAGAAGGCACTGGCAGTGGCCACTGGTATGGAAAACATTCCTTTTGCCATAGCCCCAAAGCTCTCTTCGTGCACCAGAAGCACTGCTACCTCCCCTAGTGACAGCTGACAGTGATGCCAAGACATGGAGGAAGCACACAGGTGAAGAAATAATGGTGGCACGTGGCAACACACGGGTAGGGAGACATCCCCGTAGCAAGCCCACATTCCAGTTATGGCAGACTGGAGAAAAGAATTTAATTTGTTTCTTGTAATGGCGGCTGTCAGCCAGAGCAGGACATAGGGAAATGCAAATGTCTAATTTGGTCTGGCAGCAGAATAAAGCCATCAAAAAATAATGTAATTTGAAATAAGCCTTTTTTTTTTTTTTTAAAGCACTGCAAACCATTTCTGCAGTGAAAAAAATCCTCCTGCTCCCCGCAAATGAAACATTTTGTTTGCAGGCACTTGAAAGAGCAGAAGAGGAAGCGAAGGACAGGGTTCATCGGGCTGCCAGATGAGGGGGAAGTTCCAAAAGTTCACATCCCATCCCTGCTCCATCCAGAGTGGGATTGAAGCGGATCACCCACCGCTCTGAAGCATGTCCCAACCACCAAGACACTTTGAGAGCTGTTCCACCTTGTGTGAAACACTTGAATATTAATTGCGAAGGAAGGGCTCTCTTGCATTGTGGTTGGAACACCCACCTGGAGAGGGGGAATGTGGTTCCTGCTCCACAAATGTTTACACAGAGCAGGGAAGCCTCATGGGTTGCAACTTGTATGCTTTTGCCCCAGGGTGCTCTCTAAGCAAAAAAAGGTTGTGGCCTTTTTTTTTTTGAGTGGGGAAAGTCTTGGATCAAACCCCTTCAGGCTGAGGGGTTTCTCAGCTCCCTCTAGACTTTTCTAGGGCTAACCACTGCCTCCTGGGAAGGAAGCAATGGTCATCAGCACCACTGGCAGACGTTGTGCACCTTCGGACCACGTTTTCAAGCAAACGAATAGTGAAGAATATGAAGAGGTGAAAAACCTGAACCTGACTCTGGGCCCTTTGTGGATCTGAGCTGCGAGTGGCTCCAACATGCAAGCTGTCAGGCTGTCCTAGGCAGACTGGAAAGCTGCAGGCTCCCTCCAGCACCTGCTGTCTCTCAGGTGCCTGGGTGCAGCGGCAGTGGCACAGAGTGAGCGTGTGCTGGCCCCAGGTCACAGGCCAGCCCACAGCTCAGCCCACCCTCAAGTGACTGCCCTGGGGACAGGTAACCAAGACAGCAAAGGTCCAGCCATGTGCTGGTTCTGCTGCTCTGGCTACACAGAGCCATCCCTTGCCCACCTGCAGCAGGGAGCTTACCTGCATCCTGCCCCCAAAGCCTGGATCCTTGTTTCTCATTGCCTTGCCAGCTGCCTAGGGACGACTCATTTCAATAGCAAACAGGACTAAGGCACTGCTTTGTGCCAGCAGCAGATTACTCTGCAGCTGAAGTGACACAATTTGCTGGAAGACAATGATCTGATAAAACCCCCAGTGCCTCATGCGCGTCGCTCCGGCTCTGCCGCCCCAGCTCCGGAGCAGCCGGAGTAGCCACCAGGAAATCTGAAGACAAAGGGCAAAGGGAAGGAGGCATGGGAAAGACAATGCCACCCTTGCCTTTTATTGTGAGGCAACAGGCAGGCTGAGTCCCTGGGTTTTGTGGCAGCCAGTGGATACACATGTATGACAAATGAGTCCCAGCTCCCTTGAACTCACTTTCACATCATGTTGCTAAATCGCTTTTTGCCTCGTTAACCCTTAGGTGGGTACCCCACAAGACATCATTTACCGCTTTCAGCCACCCAATGGCCACGAGGAAGGCAAAGTGAGGAGGATCAGAAAGGTTTTTCCTTCCCTGTCTTGGCATCACTGACACTGTTCTCTTCCCCGTCCGAAAAAACCTCACCTGCTAACAAGTGAGGTGTGTTTCTACCTCACCCCTGGAAGACTGAGGACCACTCACCGCCTGCTTTTACAGGTGAGCCCTCACATTCCAGTGTATCCCAGAAGGTTAGGTTTTTTCATCCCAAACTCAGCCATGGTAATACAGGAAGCCTGCAGGGTGCCCAGGCTCCCAGCTGCCAGGCAATCCGTAACACAAACCCATCCTTCCAAACTTGGCCCCAGCCACCAGCAGAAGGACTCTCTCTTTCCTGAGGAAGGCTGGGGTGTCTCTCAGGCATCTCTCTGGGTTTTGATAACTTAAGAGCCTTATTAGCTGGTGGTATCAACCCTGATACTGCAAAATATCTTTACCATTTTTTATCTGAGTCTCGTGGATAAGCAAGTTTTCTTCTGCCTTCTCCCTACCAAAAAAGAAAGAGAAGGAGTGATACAATAAGTACATTACTTCACATCACTGAAATGCAGCTGTTTCTGAGGAGAAGAATAGGGAACACCACAATTATTCAATGCAGAGCAAAACCATGAAAAGAACACTGCAGAACACACGTTTGCTATGCATTTTCACATGTGTATTTATCATAGCTTCGTAAAGTTTTTATAAGTGAAGGGTGCAGGCCGAAGTTTGGCAAGTACAGTATTTCAGTTCTTATGGGAAGCATCCCAAAATCTATATGGACTCAAGTGGCCAGGACTTCTGGCTTCAAGCCACACAATGAAAGTATTCTTTATCAGGAGCAAATTCCCTAGCACTCCACAGTGGAATTGCATTTGAAGTGAGGTGGTTGGGAGAGTGATGCCCACTGTTTCACCAAACTTCCAGCTCAGTCAGAATTTGCTTTGGAGAGTGATCAAAGCATCCACCAAGTCTGAGCTTGCTTCACTTCTGAGCTGCACTGAAGTTACGGCTGCATGGTATATACATACTTATTGGGGGAACCCCAGAAATACATTATACTTCCCTCTGGCAATGTGTGTATTTTATGTCTGTTGCAGGAAGAACCTTTCCATACCTCAGCAAATTTTCCTCCAGTAGTTTTTTCCGCTTTGGAGGTCGCCCTCGCCTCTTGCCTGTTTTCCCAGGAACATTTGGGGTGTTTGTCTGCCCCCCGCATCCCCTGAAAAATGGCAAAACTACCATGAAATATCTGCCGAGCAAGGGAACCGAGGCTGGCGGGATGGGAGAAGGGCACGGAAATTGGAACAGCTGCTAGGAACCCAGGCAAAGGAGGGATTAAATCAGAGCAGCAACAGGACGGGGAGGGGAGAGGAGGGATTCCCACTGGCTGGGAGCCGGATCGGGGAGCCGCCGGCACGGCACGGAACGGTGCGGGGCAGACAGGCAGGAATGCGGTGGGGCAGGCAGCATCGCTCCCCCAGCAGGCTCTCCCGGTGCCACAAAGGCTGCAGGCTGCCTGCGACACAAAGCGCGGCGCGGGGCAGCTCCCAGTCTGCTTGGCAACTCCGGTCCCGCCCGCGCTGCCCCTCTCCGGGCCCCCCTGCCCGCTCCCCCCGGCACAACAGCAGTCAGGCGGAGCCCCCTCCAGCCGCGCCGTGCCCCCTCGCCCCCGCACCCAGGCGCGGGGAGGGGGATGCGTGGGGGCTGTTACCTGTCTGGAGCCAGCTCTCCGTTGGTTTTCCCCTGCACCGGGTCCTCCTTGTACATCCGCGTGCCGTAGAAGTACCAGTACAGGGCGCCGCTGCTGTCCTCGCCCAGCGGCTCCACGCGGAGGCTGTCGGCGTCCAAGCCCTGCGCCCACCGGGAGCCCCCCGCCAGACGGTGACAAGTTGAAAAGCGGCCACATTGTCACACAAAACATGATGACACCCCTCCGTAAACACCTCCCCCCCTCCTTCCCTCCCACCATGCCACAGCAGCAGTACAGCTGCTCCTCCCCGGCCGAGCTGGGAAAATGTTACTCCAGGGGGAAGGCGACGGTCGCTCCCTGTCCAGGGAGGGATTTAGATTGGCATCTCTAATTTGAATGGCCTCTCTCGTTTTAACATTTCATCTCTGGTGCTCCTGACAGGGAAGGTCTAATTAGTGCTGGCGACAGTCACGCACAGCCCTGAGAAGCTCCCTCCCCCCCTCCCCTCCTTCAACCTCCCCCAGCTCCCCCAGTATACTTCATCCCCATCCTTTCATCTCACAGCATCCCTCAGCAAGGCAGCAGTCTCGGCTCTCACAGCCCTGCCGTTACCGTTAAAGCACCTCCAAATTCACTCTTTGCAGAAGGAGCAGCCAGTGAAGCCAGTCTACTCAGCGACTCCTGTGTTATGAATACACCCACACAGGACAAGGGCCCGAGTCCTGAGCAAGCCAGTGCAAGGCAGAGGAGGGGAAAGGGAACTGCTGACCCACTGTGACCCCTTCTCATCCCAGGAAGATTCTGATCTGGCCCAGCTCCTGTGGCCACACAGTTTCCCTCATCCCTGCTGCCCAAAGCACCTTGAGGAGGTCGAAGACATCATCTGCATCGAGGCGGTAGTCACAGAGGCGGTGCAGGATCTCCACCCGCGTGCGCAGGGGCAGCTCCTGGAAAGTAGACTCCCGCAAAGGGTTGGGCTTCCCTTCCTCCAGCTCCCAGCGGTAGTTGATGATGTCCTCCAGGTAGCTGTGAAATGTCTGGGATCTAACCAAGGAAGGAAGAGTCACACACACTTACTGTAGTTTGCCGTGTCCAGAAACACCTGGTGCGCCAAGCAACGCCAGCAAACCCACCACAGAGACAGGCAGCACCTGAAGGAAAGCTGGAGCTGCACCCAACCATAGCTGACATCACTGACATTCCCAAAGCACAGCAATCTCATTGCAGCACCACGGGCTTTCATGTTATACACAGACAGCTTTTTATACACGGACTGTTATTTCTTTCTAAGCTGAAAGAATCAGCCAAACATGGTAGCTTTCTCTCCCTATCCCCTTCCTCTCCCACTGGGCAGTGCCTTGTGCTAGCACCAACAGCCACCCTTTACTAAAAGAGGATGCAACAAAATTTATGAGCCTGGTTCCCTTCCAACTCTTCCCATTTGATGTGGAGACCATTTTCTTCAGATTTCCCTTTGCCCCTCACATCTGTCATTGCCAAGCCCTGCTTCCCTCTACTTCTAAAGAAGTTTTCCATGCCCTGGTTCAGTGCCTTGAGACTTTGCACAGCTGATCACTTCCTCCCCACTTTGCTGCTGTATGCTTCCTATACTCCTGTTGTGGTTCCCAGTCTCATCTCCCTCCATCCCCAGAGGTGCTGCCACTTTCCGCCTGTTCCTCCATCGGTGGCTCTGGCGGGACATCAGCACAGCCCATCTCACACATGTGGCTTGGACCCTGCCACACAGCAAGGCTCATCCCAACAGGAGTGCACCTCCCAAAAAGGAGTCAGGACAGAGGAGTCCCCGCTCTGTACTCTCCCAGATGATCAAGCCGAACACTCGAGCTCCTCATAAACATTACTACTAAAATGATCTTTCTTGTTTTCTAGCTGGTTCACATTAAGTTCTACTTTCACTGCCAGCAGTTCATCACATAACCCAAGGAAGCAGATATTTGGTACCCTCCTCTAGCACTGAATGTCCCCATCTGACACGTGTAAGACCACTGATGGAGCTTAAGGCTAAAAGAACTCTTGTCTATATTTTAATGAGACTTAAGCCTTCATTCTGAATGCACAAAATTTCAGGGGAGGGAATGAAAAAGGGCTGGGGAGGCCGTGTGTCCCTAAATATAAAACTTTCTGAAGATGTGTCCGTATGACTTTGAGTCCTGAGACTCGCCAGGCTCGCTCAGCCTGCTCGAGCTGTGTACTCTGAGCACAGCGAAAGGGGACCCCCCCATGCCCCAGCCATTCTTGCACACACGGGAAGTCCATATGCCAGCAAGAACACCACTGGGTACACATTCCCACCAGCTCTCAAAAAGGCAGCTCCACTTGATAGGTTTTTGGCACAAGCAGATTACTCTATATGATTAATGGAACGGCGCCAGCACTACAGAATTGCATTTCCCTCAGAAATTGCTAACTTCTACAAAAGCTATTATATTTTAACAAAGAGGTAGAGGAGTGTGATCCAGCTGAAGAAAGATCATTAAAAGTCAACAAGAAGTCAGCTATTAGATAGGGGTCTTCACACATTTGGTAAAGACTGGACTTCTTTGCAAGGACCATGACTGGACAGTGACTGCGAGAATGAAGGAACAGATGCCTCAAGCCATGTCCACCTGGCAGCGTTTCCGTGCCTCCTCGAGTAGAGAGAAGTTGATGCTCCCACCCTGCAGATCTCTGCTCACCAGCCTGCTTCTTTCTGACGTCAAACGCAAGCTGACCTCCCAGAGATATCTCCCCTCACCGCATGACTGCTACCAGCCCTCTGGTTGTATTTAACAACAGATGCCTGAGTGTACCTGGACCCAGTGCCCTCTGCAACCTGGAGTTTGCTCCTTTCTGCAAGGCACAAGCAAAGCATCAGTGTTCCCCAAGTATCCTTGTTTCACCCCCACTAGTATCAGCAATCAGACAGATGTAACTTGAAACAGTCGCCTACGCTGACCAAGTTCAGTCAGAAAGGGAGGACTGACTTTTATGAAATGCCTCAGAACTGCCTCAAGTAGTAATTTTAGGGTAAAAACTACAGCCAATATCCTTTTCTGAAGTGAGATATTCAGTACACAGTGCCCCTACCTGAAGTAGCTGTGCATTCCTGCAGTGTCTTTCTCAAACGCCTCAAGACCTAACTTCCAGCAAGGACTTTGATTTGGGAAAGAGGGCAATAACAGATTCCCTTTATAGACTTTTTAAGAGTGCTATTTGATCACGCACCTTAAATGCCAGATATTTACAGAAGCCATTAGATTAAAACAAAAGAGGGAAAAAAAAAAACAAACAAGGAAGAAAGGCAGCTTTGATTGTCTTCCAGAACAGAAATAGTGATGAGAACATCTTTTGCTGAAAGCAGGAAAGTATCGCTTGTATTTGGATGCTTAGTCCAGGAAGAGAAGGGAAATGACTGCAAGCTCTCAGACAGCATTTGAGCTTCAGCCCCCCAAGTTCAGTTCTTCAACTCTGTCAGAGCTCAAGGCAGAAGATTACTTCATCAAATCTGATACAGAGGTTCTGGCTATTTCCAAAAAATTGACTGGAAAAGCAGTTTCCCTAGGATCCTGAATAACTAGTGGATGAAAAGGATTGCCAGGAAGAAATGACAAAAGTAAAAGGGTTTTATCTGCTCCTATTTTTTTTTTCTACCTAAAAAAAAAAAGGAAGGCATGGATCAGACAGATACTTTTACCACTTGCATGAGTTCACTTATCTTGCTCTATCATTTTGGCTGCTCTCAAAGAAAACTGATCCAGGAAGCCGTTTAATTCCAGAAGATCATTTGAAATCTTTGCCTATGTAACTCTCCTTCCCCCCTAGGGATTTGCTCTGTTGATTTAACCAATTTGGTTTTAGTTTGACTTTCACATAAGTGGCTAACACTAGAAATTTCCGCCATCCACCCGGTGTTCAATGCATTACAAGCTCTGTTCTTAAGAGTACTTTTGAGTTCCTACCCCCATCAATTTTCAAAGACAGCTACTGTGCATTTGTCGCTTTGAATAAGGATAGAAATGAGAACCAGAGATGGGAAACAGATGTCTCAAGGCATTCCCAATCACTCTCAATCTTACCCAATTTATATTTTCCCTCTTAATGGGAACCGACCTCTTTTCTCCAGACAAATGTAGGGTGCTCGTCTTCACCCTGTCTGCCACATCTACACTTAGTTTCACTTATCCCATCTCTATTCTATTTCCCTTTGAAAAAGTTCCTGAAACAGCTCCCTTGGTTCGGAGAAGAAAATCTGCAGGGAGCACAGCAATCTAGGAGAACCCTGCCCCTGAGGTTCTTCCCTGTGCAAAGCAGAAATGCGCAGGAGTAACTGTTCAGAATTACCTGTAAAATTCAAACCCAAGGATCAGAGAGACTGGATCCAGGAATGGAATGACCTGGATACAGTCTGGTAAATACCCTTTTTTCAAGCTCAGTAGTAGGACAGCAATACACTTGCAAGTCCTACAGAGTCTCTGCTGCAGCTGAGAACCTCCAAAAACTCTTTTCATGTAAGTGGGAAGAAGGCAGGAAGGAAATCACTGAGCCGAGGACACAGATGTATCTCTTCTCCAGAGGTTCTCAGCACCACTGAGAAAATCATGCGACCAGTGGAGGCAGTGTCAGGTCAGTCATGTCCTTTTCTCTACAAACTGGAGCATTCCCACGGAGGCTGAACTGGTTGGGCACATTCTGTCTCAGAGTGTGTATCCAAAGGAAAACCAACCCTCCTCTGAAAGTAAATTGGGAGTCCTAGAGACAATTTACAAGAAAGGTGTGAGACAATGGGCCATGGCTCTCACCACATCTCAACCACTTCCTGATGTACAGCACCAGCAGCTTCCATACAGCTCATTAACCAAGGAAAAGTACTACAGAAATCAACTATAACAGAACAGAAAGAGTACCTCAAAGAACTCCGCAACTGCAAAACTTCTCCCATGCCAACTTGACCATTAATATTTCATAAAACTGAGATAAAGTTACCCTCACTTGTCAAAACATCCCTTGCTTTGCAGTTGCCCCCCGATGTGAGAAGCAATTTGGATAGCTGTAGTGGGGCAGTGGTGGAATGCTTCATGCATATCTATGTGGTACATCCCACACGGATGCAGATGATTTTTCGAGAGCCCAGTGCAGTTCTTAATCTTGTCCCTGGCTATGCTCTGAAACCACAGGGTTGTTGTCAGAGGTCCCTATCTTTTTTTTGCAAAGATCAGAAAGCAGGTCAAAGCTGAATTGCAACTGCGGTTGAAAGTTTTAATCGTATGTTGCACATACAAAAGGAAATCTGGGGCACAGGGAAGGACACGACCTAGCACATCCGTGTCAAAGGGGAGGAACAGCGTCGGACAATCCACAAGAGTACCACTGAGGCTGCAGCTCAAGTTGCCTGTGATCTTTAGCAGCAGCTGCAAAAAAAGCAGGGCATAAAGAAGATGGAGCAAGTTGAGGGAGGGGCTCCTCTCCACCATGGGTATCAGCGCCCAGAACAGCCAGAGAAATGATACACCCCTGACAGCTCAGCGCCGCAGCCCGGCCATCTGCTGCCCGGCTGCCTCCCAAAGAGGGAGGTTTCTCTGTGCTCCAGGAGAGGGGAGCTCAGGGCTCCTCCCCCCGGCCTGGCGATCCCAGTGTTTTCCCCTGCTCAGAGGAGAGGCACCCTTCCCATCGCCCGGGCTTTGAACGCGTGGGGTCATGCTCTGCTGTCAGAAAAAGAAGCTTGGCCACTGCGCTCGTCACCGTGCCCGGCTTCCTAGAGGGGCTCCTTTGGAGACCTCAGGAAGAGAGGGTGAGAATTTCACAGAGTTGACAGGATATATTGGAAACGTTTGGCTGGAGCTTCTGGTGTGCACGCCTGGGAGGGAACAGCTGCACCTAGAGACCCCAGCCCCACAGGGACCCTTGTAGGAGCAAACTCAACGTGAAATTCCTTCTGAGCAAATTGGGGCTGGAATTGTGTGTACAGACACACATGCTTATTTTTTTTATCCTCATGCCCAAAGGAAGCGGAGTCACTTGTGCTTTTAGTTTTAAAGACTCCAAAGTGAATCAAATCTTGGCTGGAAAACTGTAAACAAAATCAAGCCAAACAAACAAAAGCTAAACCAAACACTGATTCAGTGAGAGAGTCCCCGTGTCAATCTGCGCTTCCCGCAGGCAGCATGCCATGGCCCAAGTGTGGAATTACTGTCACAGCACATTGCCCTATCTGCCCTACTGCTGCCAATTTTTTTACAAGCCCTCCCCCCCAGCCCCCATCTCTTAAAAAAAAACCGTAAACCCCACTCCTCACAAAATCTCTGGTTGGATGGGAGTAAATTTTGAATTAAAGGAAACATTAGGATAAGGAGTCGAAATATTGGAGATAAAAATTTACCAGTGATGCTTGGACACTGCTGGCACACACGAATATGCCTTCTGAAAGTTTAGATGCCAATTAATTGCCTGGACCCACTAGCTAGAATATCTATCATGTTGACAGTGTTTTAAGTCTCTCGTTTCATGTAATTTACAAAATGCAATGGAAGAGTAAATACTGGCATGCTCTTCAGCTGAACTGCTGGGGAAAAGGCAAGCCTGACCTGCATCTAATCCCAGACAGTGTATTGTTCTTGAGATTAAAACCAAGAACCCTGACAAAACCAGAGGATGACAGAGAGCAGGAACAACAACAGACCTCTTCCAACTCCTGGCCAAGAGTTGTATGTGGGAGGAACATGGAAAACAAGACTGGGAGAGCTCAGCCTTTCTACCAAAGACCATTTAAACATAAATGTAATTCTCTTGCAGTTCCTACTACACAGTTAGCCAGTAAGGAAAATAATAGAGATGATACTTCTCCTCTGGAAAGGCTTTAAAAGCTGAAAAAGACTGGGATACATTCAGCCACCCAGTACAAGTGTTGCTTTTAGGAGGTTCTCAGTATTACATGAAAATAGACTTCTTGGGCATCTAATTCACAGCACACAAGAGAACTGGCCTTGCCTCTGTGATCTCTCTAGTTAAAGGAAACAACAATAAAAATCTAGGTCTTACCAGAACAGACGTTTTATAATGGAATTAATTTTATGGACTGAAGATATTCCACCTTATGGGCTGGCACCTTTTAAGTTCTGAATTGGCAAAAAGGGACCAGCTTGGTGTTGGGAGTCACTCAGGTGTTAATGAGAGCATTAACTGACAGATGGCATTCAAGATATTTCTCGCCTCTCCAATGAAGACAGCTTCTTTGCTACAGCAGAGATCAGGAAAGCTTAATTCTTAACAAGCATACAATGCTTTGGCACAAAGGCAAGCCCTCTGGAAGGTAATGGGAAGGATTCAGGGTTTGCTGGGATGACCTCAGTCAAACATCATTAACAGGGTCAGGAGAAGCAAAGCCTATTTCAGAAGAAAAAAAAAAATAATGTAAGGGCCTCCATGATCAATCTATCGTGGCTTGTCAGAAGGAGAAAGCTTAGGCTGACCTTAGAAGCAATATGAGTTACTACTACCAGCCTGACCTTGAGCTCTCATGTAACAATGGAGACCTTTTTTTTACTGTATTAATGAGCTTTCTTATCTGAGGTGGGGGAGGAAGCTTTATGGACCAGCTTGTACTTCACCTTCAATTTACCCTACCGAGAAACTAAGTCAAGTGTGATGCAGGGGGAAAAAGACACTGCCCCATCTTTCAGGGGGAGAAGAGGGTTGGAGAGGAGTCCTTCCAAGCCCTGTGTGTGCAGCTGGCTCAGAAGGCGTGCGAGCCAACAGGGAGCAGGTATTGCTCAAAACAACTTGTCATCAGGGTGACCAAACTGCCAGAGGCCCAGGGGCCACGAGCACCCTGAAGGGTCTCTCCACTAAACACTTCATTGCAGCAGAGCAAAAGGACCAAGGAGCTGGAGATCCAGGAATCATGACCTTGGGCTCCAGCAGCCACATTTGGCAGTGCCACTAGCTGCACCGCTGATGGGGACAGGTGTCAAAAATTCCAGCCAAGGACAGTCTGGAGGGAGCAGTAACTCCACACCACACTTGTGACAGACCTCAGCAAGGCCCAACCCTGGCAGAGCTCTTGTGATGAAGGAAACAAACAGCCAGGTACATCCTGCTTTTCGGGGCCTGTTTTGAATCATGCCTGGAGAAAACCTGCTGGCCTACTAGTGGCTGTGAACAAAAGGAGGACAGCTGACATTAATGGACCCTGAATGAGATCCCAAAGTGGGGGGAAAAAACCCTCAAATTACACCGATCAGACCTCCAGAGTGAAGTTTCTCCTCCCAGAGCTGTAAAGACAGCAGAGACTGCTGGAGCACAAAACCATCACAAGGCATGTACAGGTCTGCCTTTTGTCCCCCATGGGATCCTAGAACTAGTTTTTTGAATGCAGACATTGCCGAAACCTTGGTAATTCTGTGCCTCACCTGTGTGGCCATCAGGAGCACTGGCAGTGAAGGGGAAGAGAACGACATCTGAGGAGTTAAGCAGGTGGATGGCACTGGGCTCTACACACAAGGACATTTGTCTTCACCAGTGCTGAACAAGGGAATACAATCTTTCTACATTAGAGCCATTGTTTTGTTTCAAAACAGAAGGACAGAAGATTACCTAGTTAGCAAATGTTAAGTAGCAGCAGCTCTTCCCTAAAATAGTCTGGCCTAACTCCTGGATTTGGCAGTCTGAAACACGAGCAACTGGAGGTTTCCACATCCATGGAAGATACACCCATGTCTTCCACAAAAGTAAAGGACAGCAGAGTAATTTCAGCACCCTAGCAGCTCCTGCTCCCTGCTCCTCATTTGTCCATCCCATAACTCATTTCCAGAACTCAAATGTGGCAGAGAACAGAGACCACCCCAAGAACACGATGAAGCAATGCTTAGAGAAGGCATCAGGGTTCTGGACCTTTCCTCCAACATGGTAACACCAAGCTAGGACAGGAGGTTCACCAGCAGAAGGGCCACACAATCCTGCTAGTGAAATCTAATTTACATGGTTGGATGCTGCGGACTTCCCACCTGAACTCGGGAAGTGTTTGTCTTCAGGAGAGGGGAAAAAAATCATCTACGAAAACCCATGGCTGCCAGCAGCTAAGAACACTCCTACTCCTTGTCTTCCTCCATCTTACTGCGAGCGATCTTCCGTGCGATCAGACCCGGGGAAGCTGGGAGGGGAGCTGGCAGACATGCTGTATCCCACAGAGAAGCAGAATAGGAACAGCTCTGGAGCGAGGCAGTGTCTCCGGGGAGGCAGGGGGAATGGAGAGCTGATGTGGGCTGTCTCGTCTAATAAGGGATCACACCACAGGAGCATGTGTTGGCTTGACAGAAGCAAGTGCAGCCACTTAACCTGGGTATGACAGCTGAAGTGGGAGCGTTGCTTTGCTACCCCCCAAAAATGGGGGAGTATGAAGGAAGAGAGGGGAAGGCACGAGGTCACCACAGCTGCCCACCCTTCAGGAACATTCCGGGTCTGCTTGTCCAGATTTTGCACCCCAGCCACAGCCCGAGCAACCATGGAAGTTTCCAGCTTGGGCTCCTTAGCCCTCCTAGACCACGCTCAGCAAGTCTTGAACCAGACGGAGATGCTCTTTTACCTCCCCTGAGCTGGTATGTGCTGCCTGCCACCCCTTTTCCCCCACAGGAAGGACAGGAGGCAGCAAGCCCACTCCTCCTAGCGAGGGACTGAAGTCATCTCACACACCAGTGTGGCAAAAGGGCACGCTCTGATCTTCCCCAGCTGCCTATGGCCCACGCTTCTCCAGTGATTTGGCTCTTATCTAGCAACAGCCCCACGAACGACACAGCTGCTGGGGGTGCCTTGTTTGTTATTTTGCTGAGAAAAGGCAGAAAAGCAGCAGAGATATCAGCACAGATACAGCACAGTCCTGCACCGGTCTCTTCTGGAAAGGCTCTTTCCTTAGGCTGGCAAATGCCGGGGACAGGCAGGAGTGCTGAGATAAGTGTCTATTTGATCTTTTTTCCCCCATTCACCCTGGATTTTTCACTGCTTTCTGTTCACAAAACGCCAAGGCAGCTAATCAGTGCTCTGTGACCCCTGTTAATTGGGCTGTGTGAGAGAAAGGCAGCATTGGCAGGAGAAATCACACATACCTGTTACTTTGAACTGTCCTGTCATATTCCCTCTCCCTGCCTGCAGGAGCTCCAAGCACCCTTCTGTGAGCCAGGGCTGCTCTATTTTCATCACCATCCCCAGGATCAGCAGGAGGGGCCACAAGTGTTTCATGCTGTGGCCCTGCCTCTAACACCTCAAAGTACAGGGAGGCAACAAAGAGGAATTTTGCTGTTTCTCCTTCCGTGTGAGAAGGTGAAAGTAATTTTAGGTGAAGGAAACACAACCTGAAGGCACTGATGGCCCTTCTTTCACCTGTGCCCAGCTGCTCCTCACTGCCCTTATCTGCCCCGCTGTTTTCTTCCTCACCCTCCCCACCACAATGCCAGGAAGGAGTGAGCAGATGCCCAGCATCCATCTCCCCATCCCAAGAGACCAGCAGCCTACATGGCCGAGTGAGCCAGGGAAAGAAAGAGATTGGTGTGAAGATGTGAAACGTTGGAGGAAAAAGGGGCTGGATTTGCCAAGCCTGGTGGATTATGCAGTTCTTGGAGGATGAGGAAGACACATATGGTTAACTAGATGCACGCTGGGTGCAGGGGCCTGCATATGTTTTTTAGGTAGGAGCAAGGGCTGCTTGTGTGGTTTTGTTGCTTGGTTGAGGAAAGGAAGAAATAGCAATATGAGTCTCAGTGAAACCAGAGCAGCCAGAAACATCCCAAACAACAGCTGAAGGTACATGGTACCACAGGAAGAAAAAATCCTGGGGGCAAAGGGGATAAGCAGGAGGATACGTGCACTGCCCAGACAGATTCAGGGAATATTAATACGACTAAAAGAAAATGTATTTGTCTTTTGATGCTAGCTCAACCCCTCCTTCAAACTCAGCAAGTCTCTGCACAATCTCCATCAAGGGATGCCTTGTGCTCTCAATACATGCAGGGTTTTGGACAGAGAAGCAGGAACTCCATTCCCCACTAGTGATGCTGCAATTTGAGTGAAAACTGATAATGACAAATCAATGAGTTGGATAACTGGATTAAAATGGGAAAAACCATTCTGCTAAAAGATTCTGAAACATCATTATGTTGAGCAAAAGGTATTGCTATGCGTATTTGTGAAAACATGAATTAATGTAGCATTAGATGAACAGAAAGGATTATTTACCTCGAATGAATAGAAAGAAGTGACAATTTGAGACAGTTTTAAAAACCATCTTGTCCCTTAATTGCATCTGCATAAATACAATAAATTAAGAGCGATGATGCTATTTTCCATGGGCACTGTTGTTTTTGACTCAGGGTGAGCATGTTCACACCAAAGGTGTGTTTAAACACAGCTGCCCGGCTTTGCTGACACACCAACCCCACAGATACTCTGTACTTCACCATTTATTCAGTTTTGCCTTTAGGGTACTACCCTGAAGCCATCAGTCAAAGGGCGCAGTAACAAATCAGCTGCACCCAACGTGATGCACAGCCCCTGAAAGCAGCAAGGGTAGCTTCAAACTCCAAGAGGAAAACAGCTCTCTAACCAGTCACTGACATGCATTTTCAATCATCGTGTTGAAACTTGCGCTACAGCTCCAGCATGAAGGAAGGCTTGAAAATAGAGACCTCAGTTTCTTGAGATATGGCTGAAATGGTGAAGTACTGGGCATACATAGGGAAATACATAGGGACTTCCAGAAAACTCCTGGTGAGATGGTTGGTCAGATGTCCTGCCTGTCTGAATGGGGAGAAGACTTCAGTCTCTGTCAAGAAGTAAGAGGTTTCTGCTCCTTTAGTGGGGTGGCACTGAACAGTTCCAGCAGCCAAAGAGGAGACAAGCTCAGTGTCCCCAGAAGGGGCAGCTACTCTTTTCCTGCCTTGAGGAATCCATCTGTTGAGCCAAGGGAGCCCACGAAAGAGGCAGTATCCATTTCTAAAGCTTTACCCAGCAAGGGAGGCACAACAGGTACTGGATTAGGGTGGTACCACTGCTGATGCCATCACATATAATGTCTGAGGTGCAAAGGACCACGGAAAGAAGTTATCTCACACCCTCACCTAGGACAAATTAACAATAGAACTGAAAATGCCTATTGCACCTAAAAAGCTTTGCTGTCAGGCTGTCACATGATTCTGCAAGAACACACAAGGGAGATGCCTAAGTGCAGGCCATCTCTTGCCATGTGGAGACATTGATCTTGGCTGGGGAAGGCCAGGGAAAATGGCTTTCATTACGCGATGGATTCCCTGGCATGCTAGTGAATAGGCTTGGAGAGCTGAGGAGAGCTGGAGCCCAACAGTTCCCTATCCAGCGAGATCTATCACTGCAGCTAGACTGGGAACATGAATTTTTCCCTCAGAGCACGTTCAGAACAAGAGACAAGAATCTCCTGAGACCCTGAAGTGCAGAGAACTCTGTCATGTTCAAAATCAGAAAGTGAGTGACAGAGACCAGTGGCCAAGGCAGAACGGCAGGAGGCAGAAACGAGGTCTTGAGCCTCAGAGCCAATTCCAGGCTGCATGCTAAAGGCACAGGACATACACTGGTACTAAAGGATGGGAAGATAGTGGCAAAGAGATGTTTTCATGATAGGTTCTGGTGTCGGTGCTACTGGTGCACAAGACAGAGGTGCAGAGTAAGACTGAAGGAAGAACGCACTGACCTGAGGAGCTCAGCTGGTCCCCTGGTGCAGCTTAAGATCACCAAGAGAAGATTAAGCCATGCTGATGCCAAACTGGAGATTTTACAGGCCCAGCAGCAGGCTGGATGACACCAACAGACTTAACGGTATCAGTAAATTATGTCACTTTTTGGATGCAACAGAAAAACAAAGAACCTGGGTTTGCCACAGAGCAGTACAGTAAATCCAACACATGGCAGTTCCTAGGCTCAGTTTTAGAGCTCAAAAAGCAATTCCTGGGCCTGAACACAAAACCGTCTGACCCGCACATTTCTGCAGAACAGCTTAACAGAGCAAGATCTCTTTCTCCCCAACAGATAGATAGGAAGCCAGATTTTTTTTGTCAGCCTTGTGAAGAAAGTCAAAGGCAGGAGTGTCCCTTGGCAGCATGAAATGCTGAATCTGAAAGGCCCTGGCCAGCAGGTGGACGTCCTCCAGTCCCCACATGGATGGATGCCTCCCAGCACCCCTCAGGAATGCGGAGTGCTGCATTCTTTTCCTATTTCTTCCCCAAGGCTTATCAGACACTGAGGATGGGAATCGCTCACAGGCATAACGATCACACAGCCAGGACAGCTCACACAGCCAGGACAGCGTTTGAAGCCCGGGGGCTTCTGCATTGCTTCTGTGTCAAGTGCCTTCGGCTTTGAATAACAAAAGGCAACCTCTTGAAGGATCAAAACAGAAAACAAAAAGAACCAGTGTTAGAGCTATTAACTAACCCAAGAACTAGTTACAGGTTGATAGAAAAAAAAAGGGGGGGGTGGTGGGGAGAGAGAGATCTGAGTGCTCAAAAAGGAATGAACAAGTTCCTTCGGGGAAGATGAATGGGGGTGGGATTTGGATAACACTGGTGAGGGGGGAGAGGCCGGGCAAGATGCAGGCTGCTGGGCAGTGCTTTGAGGGGTTCTGCTGAGGGAGACTTCGGCTCCTGCACGGTGGGTACACGGCCAGCACATACTGGTCTGACCTGGCAAAGCACAGGGAGCGATGCTGGTGGCCACACAGACAAATGGAGAGTGAGAACGGCTGCTGCACTCCCCGTTCTTGCCCCACGCTGCTTCATGTGCTCACACTTGACTTTTAAAGCATGGATTTTTTCCCCCTTGTTTAGTGTCCTGGTTCTGTGTCACCTCGACAACCAACCACACAAGGTATGCCCCAACAAGAAGCCACTCTGTACACGATGAAGTGAAGATCAAGCCATAGTAGTGTCTGTCTCAGGAGGAATGAACACAGTCTTGTGGATGGTCCAGAATAAACAAACGCACCTAGAGCCCAAATTTCACCTCGTGACTGAACAGCAAGGGCTTTGGTTTTTCTGCAGTGACAATTCACTTCTCCCGTCAGCAACCTTCACCTGCGTCTAGCCAGGCTTCAATGTGTACTTGCCAATTTTAATCCACATGCTCCTTTCTTTCTACTAGCGTTATTTGATTCTTTTTGAGGAGAAGCAGATCAACCCTTGGGAGCTGGAGCTGATTAACTTACAAAAGACCCAAACACATCTCCTATATTCTGAAGGAGCAAATAGGAATGGGGCTTACCGTGCTCCACATTCAGACTGGAAGAGGATCATTACTTACTATTCATTCCTGGATCCTTGAAGAACAAGTGAAGCCAGCTTAATGCTGCATTGTTCATTCCTAGTGCCCATCAACAGAAAGCATGCTCCCAATTCATTGCCACAAGGAAAGACAACAGTATTGCTGTGCCATAAGCACTTCTGATTGTTTGGGGGCTGCAGAGAGGACCTTAGGGTATTGCAGTGATGATGAGCACTGTGGGGAAGAAGCTGGAGTTATTGTCTTGATGATGATGGGGAAATAGGACACATGCGTGTATTACAGCACAAATCCATATGAAACAAGCCCTTATGTGCCTTGCTGCTCACAGGAAAATACACTTAATGCCAGAGAAAAAAGTCCCCTGTGAGGCACAAAATACCTAGCGTGGGGTTGCCTTGAAGCAAATAAGCTTAGCAAATTCATTTCTTAGAACCAGCCCCACATATTATAAGTTTCTGGAGACCATGGAAAACCCCAAGTTTTTACAGATAAATAGGTCCTAAAGAATCCCTTCTGCGATTTGTTTCAGAACAGGACTTTCATCTTTTCTCTAAAGTTTAAACCACTACACTGGTTGAGCCAAAAAGAAGCTGAGGAAGGCTGTAAGGTGAAATGGAAGGAAAAGTAAAAGCATAGGTGACTTAGAACAGAGACTGATATGACACATCACATTATCACAGTGGCCCAGCAGCCATCCCTGCTGTTCATCAAGCCCACTGAGGCTAAAAGGCTGCAAAAAAATTACTTCAGACCTTCTCCAGTATTCACCCTTGGATTAAACATTGGTTTCCGAGCTTGGATGAGGTGCTGGGAAGGGGCCTGCAAAACCAACTGTGCTGGAGCAAAAATCCTGCACCAGTGTTTTGCAGCATCACTGCAAGTCTCAAAAGCAAGGGCAAAGGTTTCACACTGGGTGAACTTCCACACCCCATCTGTCTCTCTCCACAATTCTTTGCCTTCTTCCTTGAAAGAAGAACATATTTTCACTCGCCTTCTCAGTTTCTTTTTTCGACATTGCTTTCTTCCTCCTCTCCAGAGTACTTGGTTTGCAACATCCAGAGCTTATAAATACAGCTGTCCCTTTCATATTTCATGCTCTGACACTGGCATGATGACATCACTGCAGTCTCCAAGACCCTTCGCTGACTGTTCTCTATTTCTCCTTTGAAGTTTAGCCACCTATTCCTCCCTGTCAATGTTTTGCATAACTCCCTCTCCCCAGCAATCCAATCTGTTTGTCTCTCATCCATCTGCCCTGACAATAACAGCACAGCTTTTCCTCTTTTTCTTCCACCGTTTTCAGTCCTTATTCTCCGCCGCATCTCTGGAATAGCACTTCCAGAACATGCTACCAACTTTTCTTCAAATTATTCTTTAAAGATTCATTTTATCCATCTGAGAATCAAAGACATTTACTTAGCTTTAGTTATATTTCAACTCTATAATTTTATTCCACTGTGCTTCTCATTAATCTCTGAATGACCGTGTTATTTTACCGCTGTAATCTCATCCTTCCTTTCCCAACACCTGCCAGCTGCTTCATTTTCACTTTTTACCCTTTAAAAGGCTCACCTTGCATGGCTTGGCTATTATTATAATAAATATTAAAATTAGATTCAAGATGAGCAATGTAGCCACTTCATCTCCCTTGCCCCCTCACGGTATCTCCCGTGCCGACAATACCAGCTTGATTCCAGAGGCCATCCACCAATATCCATGATGTATGCAAGGCAGCACTTGTTAGAAGTCAGACTGTAAATAATGCTGATCTTGTTGATATTCACTTGGCATTCATGAATATGATTCTGAGCTAGTGAGGTGCTTCGTGGCTGGGCCATGGAAGCAGTTCTTATAACCAAGGTCACTGGCACAACTGCAAGAGCCGGCTCTTAAAACTCTTTCCAAAGCTGGTGGGCACCAGCTCGGCTGCGACTGAGCCTAGGCTGGCTGCCCCAGAGGTTACGGCGTGGACTGAAGTGGTGAATTCATTCTGATCAGCCTTGGTGCCTTGGCTCAGCTCTTCCCACAGCCTAGTTCACACAGGACCCACGAGAGGAAATCTCGGCACTGGTTTGCCAGCTGCTCCTGTTGACCTGCCACTTTATCCCCTCGACCAGGCTGACTAACAGCAGTTCTGGAAGGACACAGCTCATGCAGGCACACGCACAAGGGTGATTTCAAGACGTTAAGCATTTTACTGAGGTCTTTTTTACCAAAATGTGAGAGCTGGGGTAACCCCCAAAGTACCTGTACGGACACAGTCCACACGGAATAAAGGACAAGGATAGGCAAAAGCGACAAAGCAGAAGGAAGAAGCAAAACACCCAGAGCCATTAAACACAGTCCTCAGAACCACGTATTGTGCCTCAGTGGGTTAGAACACTTCAGATTATCTCTCTCTTTCTGATGAAAGCTCAAATAAGTGATTACAGAATGAGAGTTAGAAAATACACAGAACAGACACCGTGTTCTTTGCTGGCAGCTCAACAAACAGGAAATACAGATCCTCAGATGCCATGCTGGGAGTGTTTCCCAATGCCACCACTAAGGATAGGACAGAAATAATTGAGACAGTTGTGGGGAAGGGAAGAGGAGCTAAGGAATATCCTCTTATTATCCCTGTTAGAACAAACCAGGTGCAAACTACAAGCCAAAGCCTCCAAGGATAGTTTACGGATCCCAAAAGAGCTTAAGGTGGGTGCAAAACCAATGATCCGCTTGGGAAGAAAAAAATTCCAAGGCATTAGGGAAGAAATAACAAGAAAAAAACAACTGAGGTTCCTAAGGAAGCAAATCCCCTCTGGTGCCACAGAAGTCAGTTAGAGAGTTTTCAGCCACAGTGATGGACCAACCTCCTGAGGTGTAAAACAAGAAAAGAATCTCACGGGGCATAGGAAAAAAAAAAAGAGATATTGTTTTTCTTCCTCCTCACATTGTGGCCTTTGTGCATGTTGAAAAAATAAAACATAAGAAAAAGCAGCTAAGATGTTTTTTGAGACAAAGCAGCATGACACAAAATGCTTCCCAACAAGAAATACGATAAAGTTACTGAAACTTTTTATGCCATCACATTAGAAAAATGGCAAAAGTGCAATAACAGAACATCGAAGAATGAGTTTCACCCAAAATAAAGCTGAACAGTGGGAGCTTTTCTGGAATATTTTAGTTGAGTGTACACATCCATGTCACACCATCACTTCTTACTTAAAAACAGCTGCAGAAGGCTCCTGCTGCGGCCACTGCCGTTAGCTGAAGCTCTGATCTTCCTGTCTTCATACAACTCATCAAGTCACATTTCCTGCTGGAATTAAACTGGCAGCCCCTAGGGACTGTGCAGCTACCCAATTTATATCAGAGCAAGCACCAGGACTTTTTCAAACTGCTTAACTTTTTTTTTTTTTTGTAACCCCCAAATTCTAAAAAGAGTTTTTCCAGGCATTTGCCTTTTGAAGCAATTAAAAGAAAACACATAGACATTTCAAAACCTGTGCAAAAAAGCTAAGAGCAGGAAAAACCTGTGGGCAATCTCACTGGCATCAAACCAAGGCATGCCTCGGATACCTATTGCACCCATAGTAGCTACATCCAGATGGTGCAGATGGTATATGCAGACGATGAGGGGTATTTATAAAGCAACAAAAGCTGCAGATCATGACACACAAGTATTTTGGCTCAGAGTAAAAAGAGGAGAGCAATGGGGAAACTGTCCTGGCCAAGTGCTCAAACCACCCGGTGCCAGGCAAGGACAGCTATGGGGTCATTGGTAAAGATGCAGAAATGCAGGCAACTGGGTTTTGTCCTGTACTTCTACAGTATTTAACACAGCAAGAACCAGGTCAGTGGGATGTTCCTAACAGCTATGATAGGTTATGATGAATAAGAGTTTGGAGAAGATCATGTAGCATCCCATGAAGCAGTCTCTGTAGTTAAACACAGCTATCCATAACTCAAAGAAAGTCTTATGTTACCAGACATCCAACACTCCTTAGCCATCGAGCAGGGTAAAAAGCAGTCTCTCTCTTGTATGTGATTCTTCTTTTTTTTTTTTTTAAAGTCTGTCATAAATAATATCAAAACCAAGGCAAAGTTGCCCTACTTCAAAACCAAGGATCATAGAACCCTACAAAAGTATTAATCTCCTCTTTTTTTCCCCCAAAGAATGAAAAGAAAATCAAACTAGAGCATGTTAAATTGAGCATTAGAAGGGCTCTCAGCCACTTCCAAAATTACTTGAGAGCACATTATAATTAGCAAAGGTATGTGACAGTTTTATACCCCTCTATGATGCATGATTAAAGCCAGGCAGCCCAGCTCTGCCGCAAGACCTGCGCGCCGTCAAAACAGATGTGACAAGAACTGCAAGCTGCTCCCAGACAGGCTGTGAGAAAGCAGACGCAGATAACATTTTGGCCATCAAAGATGTAAGACCCGATACAAAACTAATTAAACCTCGAAACCCCTCAGAGAGGTAAGCAAACTGAGGTTTTATGAAGCATCCTGTGCTTGAGCCACAGCGCCCCAGCCCAAGAACAAGCATGAGAACAAGCTCCTGCCTTTCTCTCCTAGGTGCAACAGGGAACAAAAGTTTACAGCCTCGATGTTAACAGCTCACAGCCTCGGCACGAGGATGCAGGGCACAAATGACTGGAGAGATGCTGCAGTAACACCATCAGGATGATCTGTGACACTGCTGATTTTTTCCCACCCAGGACAAATACCTCTTATCTGTGTGCAACAGAGAAGTATGGAGTCCTGGGCCACTGTGAAAGGCCAAATATAAACTCTACACAAATTCTGCCTCTTACAATTGCATGTCTTTGTCTGCTGAGCACTCAAAAAATCGATCAGAGGCTCAGCTCCGTACCACTAACTGCGGAAAAACAAGGTACAGCAGGGAAGTTGTGCATCAGCCAAGGCCTATGCCTCTTGAACTGGGGTTAAAGGGGAAAAAGGTGTTGGAAAGCAGCATGTAAGGAACATTGAGAATTTCAGGCTTTTGGATGAATATTCCACAGTTGGTTTTAAGTGTGAAACAGTGTGGCAAGTTTGTTCCTGAGAAGTATAATATCCAAGCCATCATGTTTATTCTTATTTACCTACAGATTTGCATATTTAGACTACAACTTAATGCTTGCTTCTTCCTTCACGAGATCCCTCTGCATACAGCACCTTTCCCTCTGTTTCCAGGTAGCCTCCCCGCTTGCTTCCTCTGCAGTGCTTCAGAGCTGACCTCTCCAACATCCCAGCAGCTTCAGGCAGTTTTCCTGATAGATTCCCCAAGCTGTTCCCACCGCGCTGCTCCTGTTGTGCTCTCTTCCCCATCTCCTCCGCAGGAATTTCTTTCCTCGTTGCCCCCATGCCCACGAGGTAACTCCCTTCCACAGGAGGTGCTGCAGAAATGGCGCAGCTGGGTTCTCCTCCAGGCACCTCACGCTTTCCCCAGCGCAACTGTTTGGGTGAGATCTAAGTTCTCACAACTTCGCCACGTGGCTTCACACTCCTGAGTTCCCCGGGGCGTGTCTGGTGTGCGGAGGGACGCGCAGCTCCGCGGTACCTGCCTGTGCTGCACGCGCACCCTGGCCAGGCGGCCAGAGCCGTCCTTGGGCTACCAGCTCCTCCCCCTGTCACAGCATTACCTCCTTGCAGATTTTGCACCTCAAAGATACCCAAAGCTGTACTTACACAGGCACAAGCCTGGGCCTACGTGCAGTGCTGGACAACTACACGCTGTTCAGCTGGCATGTGTGTGTGACCTTCCCCAGACAGACAGACAGACAGAGAACTTGGCAGTGCCCAGCGACTCACCCATGATTCATCCCTGAATTTTCTTAGTTAAGAGAGTTGCAAGTGGGGAGGCAACTACACAGTGCAATCACTAAGAGGACACTCTTCAATCTGGAGAGTTTTGGAGAACCTCACAATGAGGAATTCATGAATTTTAGCAAAGACAAATCTTCCGCTGCTGCTGCTACAAGGGTGAGCTGGTTCAGGTAGGCAAAACACTTAATCCACTACTTTCTGATGGGTTTGGTATGAAGAAATAAGCTTGCTGCATGTTTACAAGCAGGTATATATTGCTCTGTGGCTATTTTGATGAAGATACTCATGACTGCAGTCCCTTTACAATCAATCTTCTCATCACATGAGTTTCATTTGGAGACAGTAAATGCAGTGCAGCTGCCTGGTTCAGGTCCTGATACCCACTGATGCTGACTGTCCATGCAGCAATGCAAGAGAGCTTAATTAAGTGGCATATGTATATATAAATAAACTACACAAAATTTGTTGAACTGAGTCAGTTAATTAGAAATAGAGCTTTCAATGCAAGCACCTATGGTTATGCCTATGCACCAGCCTATGCCTCTCCACAACAGGGGGATCTTAGGGAGCAGGATTGCTTCCAAGTGACTGCATGTGTTGCCAAGCTGTCTTTGTCCCCACAATTATGCCTTGCTATTAACACGATTCACAAAAGAACAAATAAAACACACTGCAACAAGCCTCCACTATCACTGCGAGCACATTTTGCTGGGCGAGCGGCAGTCCTCTAAAGAACCATGTTCTGCACATGTCTCCATTTGGGAGCCTGCTTTAGTGGACACTAACAAAGTGTCTCTGGATGTCAAAACTTCAAGAGAACATGTCAAATCACTTTCCAACATCCTGTAGCTGAAGTGATTCCAATACTCCTTTTATTTCTAGGAAAATAATCATAGTTGTCCCTATGTAAAGCAACGGGATCTTTCATGCAAGTGAGCTGTGTGCAGAGCAGCAAGTTTTATGCTACGCAATACATATAAATGTTGAAAACATATGTGATGATTTGATATCACTAATTTGACCAAGCAGAGTGCAGAGCATAACAGCAGATGTGAATGTTCGCTGTGTGCACTAGTGCTACAGCAGAGCATCAAACACAGTTTTCGGCATCTGAACAAAGGAGTTTGCTTAACGGGTCTGTACAATTAAAAGCCTACATCTCAACCCAAGAGAACTGGAATTCCCTTCCACTCGGTGAAGCATCTGGCCTGATTGCTGGTGGCTGCTGATCACTGCCATGTCATCACTCTAAAGCCGTGAAACATCCCCGCCACCGTGTTAATTAGCTCCCCTTGCAAAGTGCTTAAGCCATAGAGCGAGGTTACTCACGTGATGTCTCTGCGCTGATAGCAACCTTGAAGAAGGCAAGCGATCAGGTCGCTGATAAACTCCACATCGTCCCTGTGAAGAGCAGCTTCCAGTTCCTAATGAGCAGAAAGGAGAGGGGAAAAAAGAAAAATCCAACCATTAAACTAATTCCTTAGAATTTCCCGCCAGCTCATCAGGACCAAAAGGACCCAAACAGCCTCACGTATGTGTACAGCAGCAGAGCACACACGGCGTGAGCCGACCTTCCTCATCATTAAAAACACTGCTTCTACCACCTCTTCGTGGCAAGAGTTTAGGGGAAGACCTTGAAAGGCTTTTACTGAATGTCACTCTCCAGCCAGGAGACTGATGCTTTTGTCTGGACGCAGAAAAACAGGGTTCAGCGAGGCTGAGATACACCACAGCCTAATAAGAAAGGCGTGATTTCTCCCATGTTCACCTGACGGACAGGAATCAACGGCTTCATTCTCCTGCTTTACTTCCACTCACTAAGGCTGGTGAGCTCAATTTAAAAGATGTGCTCAGAAAGCAGGGCCCTAAAAGCCACTTACAAGGCAGAAGTAGCAGTTTCAGATGGATTGCCAGAAATGGCTGAAAGCTAGCAAGCAAATGCCTTAAAGAAAAGCACGCATTTTGATTATTTAACTTATTCCTCTTTGGGTTACTTTTTTTCCCAACTGCAGTAGGAGAGAAAGAAAGGATGGAGGGATGTCAGACTTTGTGACCCAAAATCTCAACCCTTGATGGAGAGTATCATGGCCTGTTTCAGCACAGTGGAGTTCACAAAGATGTGAGGCAGAAACTGATCCACAAAAAAACCTCCTGAAATTTAGTTATTGTGAATTTTGCACATATTGTGAGAAATCGCCTTTTTTCAGCTAGCAGTTTCAAGCTTTGTTTTCCAAATATCATTTGTTTAATTACAATTTTATTTGTATGCCAGAAAATTATTCGCAGTAAGAAAAATCCACTTTCTATAAGACTTATCATCACTAGCATACAGCCCTTAACAAGATTTAATATGGATAAACAATATAGGCATAAGAAGCTATTCTTTTCGGGTCTCAGAGTAAATAATGGATTGAATACAAATTCCTACTTGAATGTTACTCAACAGACTGTTACACAAATAGCTAAGCTAATGGCTACAGAATAAAGGTTAATGGCCAGAGAATAAAGGATAAACGTTTTGGCACTTACCCAATAAAGAAGAGAAAGTGCTTTTTTATTAGACCGCAGTAACTGCAGTAATAAAATTATTGATAACAGATTGCAGCTTAAACGCTGCTTGTAGTTTTTTATTGGAAATGTATTAATGGCATATTTTCATTATCAATACGGCTCTTATTTACCTCTTGTGCAACATCCAAAGTGCTTCAGGAGCGGAAGCCTGACACCTGCCCTGTGAAGAATGTACTGAACACATCTATTATATGTGGAAATTGGAGGTAAGGAAAGGGCAGTGTGCAGCCAAAGCCTGACGCAGCGTCCCTGCCACAGAGCTAGGGAAAGAACCAGGAATCTCTGTTCTCTGCCTCTGGATGAGCACCCTGCTTAATGACAAGCTAATACAAAAACTACAATTGCTGCTTGCCATCCCTTTGGAGAGAGTGATATTATTGTTGTATAAATAGTAATCACGCTATATAAATAGTAATTACCGAGTGAATTCACTTAGAATCATGGAATGTCCCGAGTTGGAAGGGACCCACAAGGACTGAGTCCAGCTCCTGGCCCTGGCCCTACTTACCACTCAATAAGTGGTCAGTATTTTAGAGGTGTTGACTTACTTTATTTGTAAAATATTTTCATGGACATATGCCTTCCATAAATATGCCTGGGGGAGAGGGGAGGAGGGAGCACCTCAAGTACGTGATACGCTAAACCATCCCAGGTGTGTTACCGCATTCCCACGATAAACTTGCGGCTTGTGGAGAATGACAATGGTAGAACCCAGAACGATGGGCAGGGGGAAAGTCAGTCTCCAGGATGCCTCCCTGCATTCAGCCTCTCCCTCATCCACATCCACTTGTGCGTTAAAGCTGTCAGTCAGCAGCCTGCCCCTGCTAGGATGTGACAGCCTTTTGTACGAAGGAATATTTAAACTGCTTCCCGTGAGCCTTTTCAGCCTGCTGTTTGACTAGCACTCCTGGAGCACTGGCCACAACTGCCTCAGATAGCCCCTATCTGCTGCCATTGTTTTCCAGGCCCCTGAGTGACCTTCACATTTTTGGAGCTGGCGGGTCACCCCAGGAGCAGGGGGACATTCCTGGGGCGCTGGGCAAGATGCCATCTCCCGGGCAGGGATTAAAACACCCGGTTGGGCTGTCCTCCCCCCTCTCCTGCTGCTTTCTCTGTCCCAGATGGGTGCTCCCTGTCCTTGTTTTCACAGCAGGAGTAGTACCAATTTGAGGACCCGACCCAGACCCAGATGGATCTCAAAGCCACTGGATAAAGGGGGCTCTGGGCACGCAGAGCAACGCAGGGCAGGGTGCAGAGTTGCAGTGCCACGCTGGGTTAAGGGGCTCTGGAACAAGCCAAGATTAATCAGCACACACATAACATGGGGCTAATGAAGGTCCATCCCTGGCAGGCGTGAGGCTGTCGCTGCTTCTGTAGAAAGACTCTTGCACCGTGCTCCCCAATGCCATGGGTGCTTCCTGGAGCCCATCCTGATCCTCTGGTCCCTGCCAACAGTAACACTCGGTGCCAGAATGTTACAGGAAAGGCGCAGTCCAAGTGTTACCACAATAATTTGTCCTGGGAAAAAGATACTGACATTGTCCTGTAATGTTTCTGTCTACATTTATTCTATTGCTGCTTGTGACAGAAGGGTAAGAGCAGTGAGAGGGACTTGGTGAATGAACACAGGGCTTGAACAATGAATCCAGAGCTGGGTCCATCGGCCCCGTTTAACTGAATGTCACAATTTTCTATCCCAATGGATTCTCCAGCTTCCTGTCCCAAGACACCTAAATCCTAGACTCTCCCCACACACCCAGAGTGCTGTGGGAATGGCAGACACAGCAGGAGGATGTGATGCAAATCCTAACATCTCAGGAACGCAAACAAAGAGTTAGCATCCCCTCAGGTTTTCACCTAATGCTTCAGCCCACATTTTGCAGGAGGATTTTTCCAGCCCTCTCCTCCAACAAGGGACAGCCAGCAAGGCAGCACAGTGCTCAAGCGGCACATCTAAACAGAGGGAGGGCTGAAGTGATGCCAGGGACTCTCGGGAAAAAGAGGCCACTAAAACCCCCCTGGTCCTAAGGGCAAACCCTGCCCCAGTCACCCATCCCCGCACTCCTCCAGCCTGGCCAGGACGAGCGGCTCAGCTTCCTCCCCGCCACCATCCTCCCCACGCCTCCAATCCTTTTGTTTTTCCCCTTTTCTCTTTGAGCACTGAGCTGTGAGCACAGAAATCTGAACCTTGCCAAAACGCTTTGGGGACAGCGCAGAAAGGAAACAGAAGAGGCAGCAAATCAGCAGAGGAAAAGGGGGGGACACACATCTCCTCCTCCTCTAGCTGGAGAGAGCAACAGACAGGAGAAAAGCAGGATTCTCCCCCTCTCCAGCTGGCGTCACACCTCATTAGGGAAAAGCCTGTTTAACGTCTTTCCCTCCCCCCAGCCCGGTACTAAATCCCCCCTGAGTCAGGCAAGGACTGTTGGGAAGAGGCAGTCGCCGGAGCAAGGGTGGGAGCAAGGGTGACCACCTCTCCCAGGAGGGGCACTGGCCCAAAGCAGGGTTAGCGGGGCGGGCGAGAGGCACCAACCCAGCCCTCCCCACTGCCTGGGAAAGCGGTGGGACACAAGGGCCCGGTACCCCACGCCTGCTGCCTGCCCCACACCCGGCACTCGGGCAGGTATGGCTAACCCCACCACAGCTCAGGCCTGGAGCCTGACACAAATGGTGCTTTGGATGCCTTTTTGCTATCTGCCCAGACTCTTGAGAGGGAGGACGGTCAACTTTCCCAACAAACGTAAACAAACGAGTCCGCAGCAGCGACACCACTGTCACCAAGCCAGCGTGGGGTGACCGCGGGGCTGCTGCACGTGCTGCTTTTGGAGCTGTGGAAAGCAGCCAGCCAGCCCCCAGCTCCTGCTCCAGCAAGCTGTCTGCGCAGAGCCCGGCCTCGCAAAGCTCGGGGCCTTCACTTCGGAACACAGACTCCTCCAAAGCTGCCCAGTGTGAGCAGGCTGGGTGCTGAGGTACAGGACGACAGTTTTGGAGGTTTCTTCTGTGCTGGAGCTGAATCATCTATAACTGAATCGGATGGACATAACCAGTTTAAGCGCAGCTAAACCTTGTCCAAGCTAGCCATCAGTTTAAAAACCCCAATCCCTTCAGCTCTATTTCCATTATCAGCCGTTATCAGCTTTCCATTGCGATGCTCCAAAGTGCCTCAACAGGCTTTTGGAGAGGCTTTAGGAGATCACCAAAAGCTACCAGTGGGTCGAGCTGAGCCAGCCCCAACCCATGCACTGAAATTTCAATGCCGTCACTGAGTCAAGCCAGGATGTTCTTTTCCCCTCACAGGTAATTAATGACAACAGGCATCTGGGCAAAAGTTTGGCAAACTCCTGCCAAAGAGTACTGGGATTGGGCAGGAAGATGGAAAGTCAACTGCAGGCCTGAAATGCTTCCAAGAAGCACCATTTATGCCTCCCGGTGTGAAGCCAGTGTGTGTGCTTCACATCCCTGACTAGGAGCTCCTGCTGTCCTCCCCACCAAAGAGCCTGCTGTGCTGTCCCAGATGATGCTGAGACGTGGGAAGGGACCACTGCTCCTCCCAGCACATCCCAGAGAGGAAAGAGTAGCAACCTCCTTTTGGCCACATCACGCACCCAGCCAATTCACAGCAGCAGCAGCAGCAGGCCATTGGAACAAACAGCAGCGTTCCCTGGACATGCTCTCGGAGCTGAGGTGGCAGGAGCCAGCTGCACCAGGAGCCAGCTGCTCTGCCAACCTCCACGGCTCAGCCGGGTGGTCTGTCGGTGTGCTCAGCCCCTAGGACCTTCTCAGAAGGCCTGAGAGGACCAAGCCCCCACCCAGCACCCAGCATGCTGCCTGCAGCCCAGTGCCACGTTCTCCCTGCCTGGAATTCCTGCCATGATATGGAAATAGTTTCCAAAACATGAAGCCTGCTGAGAGTGCCGTGTTCTGCATGACAAGCCAGGAGAGTATTACAGGGCATTAGGGGTGTTCCTAGGGCCACGGAACCCAACAAGGGCAAACAGCAATTGGTTTAGCTGGCTGCCATTAATTCAGAAAGAAGTTACGACTCCTGGTCCTGATGGAGTCTCCCAAACGTGCCATCTTAAAATTAAGTGGCCAGTTGGAAACACTATGTGTTATCCAAGTCTGCAGCTGGAGGCACCTCTCCCAGCTTCCCCACAGTCCTGCAGGAGCCTGCATGCTGCCCTCTCTCTATGATCCTCCAAGGCTTTAAGGCTTCCTAAGCTAAAAGGATCCCCAATTTCTTCACTCTGCCTTTCCACAGCAAGGAAAATGGGTGCTAAATGCCCTCCCCGTGCTCCTGGCAGTGGGGATGAAGTCAGCAGCTGCCTCAAGGAAACATCATCTTCACCTCACCCTCGGGACCACAAGCTCAGAGGGAGCCAAGCTGGCCTTCTACAGCAGGTTTGGGGTGTAAGGTGAAGAAGCTAATGACACTCATCACCACAGTGGTCCCAGCTCCTCTCTGAGCCTCCATTCTGGTGTCTGCAAGGTCAAGGGATAAAGAGCAAATACCTGAGGGAGGAAAAAAGCTATCCTGTCAGCAGGGGACTATTTTTGTGGAGGGAGACAAAGCAAGAGCAGCAAAGGTATTCCCTTTTCCTGTTTCTTCAGGTTCCTCCGTAATGTGTGTCAGTCCCTTCTGAGATGCCCACCTTCCTCGACTTTCTGAGTGCAGACTTTGAAGTCTATCTCGACCGTGTTGTAAACAGGAGCACAGTGTTACTCCAGGGCTGGGCAGGGGTGTGAGATGACAGCTTTGTATGAGGGAGACTGCCTACAGACAGGAAGCCAGGGAGAATTTGTCGTATTGCCTCCCCATTATGGCAAAGAACAAATCCCAGGTGCTCCCCGCCGGTGCCAGCAGCACAAGGGGCAATGCCAGCCGTCCTCTCCTCCAGCAGCTCCCTCCAGCTAGGAAAGGGGATGCAACAGACATTGAATCCTGCTCAGTTCAGCCTAAGTAGGTTTGCAAATGCAAACTGCCATGCCCATGGACATTTTGGTCAGGCTAGAATTTTCCAGGCTTGGTTTACAGGCAAACTTACATTTTGTCTTCCTTTACCCTCTCTGTCAGGATGCTTACAACTCCGAGACCACCATGCTCTCTTATCTACCACCTATCCCACTTACCAGAACAGCTGGAGCTCTCCATCCACATTAACCTGTTGCCTGATCTCTCCCTTGGGACAGGGACCCTCCCCTATTTGCACAGCACGCTGCTCCTTGCTCTCCGAGTGGAATTTTTCACTGCTGTGTAATACAAACAAAAACGAGCAGCTCACGCTGGGTGGCTAAACTGTACTGAAAAGAGATTTCAGACTGATCAATCCAGTCTCCCTCATGCCCCATAGCCATGTACCAGTGCTAATAATGCTTTCTTCTCCTCCTAGCTCATCTTGCCAGCAGTGCAAGTGATCTGTGACAAGAACTACATTCCTTACGAATGTATGCATTGTCAGCACTTTAAAGATGCGAAACTGCTTCTCATTCCATTCCTTCCCTCTGGCAAAGTACCTTTTCAGATGGACAGGGCACATCTGGAGCTCTGAAGTAACAAGTGATTAGTTTCTGTTTAGTAGCTACACATTAGTACTTTATGCCTCCAGAGCAGTTGGCCTCCCAGAGCATCAAAGCATTTAAAGAACATTCAGTAAAGCCTTGCAGCACCTGTGAAGAAAGGGGAGGCCCACACCCACGCGCAGAGCAATTTTACAGACAGCCCAACTAACACAAGTTATCCAGCATCCACACCGTGGGCATGCTTCACTCAGTGCTGGGGCTAAGAGAGAAGCCGTAAGGCTTGACACTTGATGCCACTGCAATCATCTTTCTTTCTCCTCAGTTTTACGAGCAGCCAAAGCCTTTGGAGATCGTGCTATCTCCCCCCAAAGGATAATTTCTCCCTTTCAAAATAATCCCCTCTTCCTTCAGTGCAGATAATCTACGCCATTTACCATAAGCCAGTTACGCTGGCTGAGGGGCAAGCATCGCACTGGGCACTGAGCTGGCTTTACGGGAAATTTCAGGCTCAGCAGAGCCCCCAGCCTGTGGTTTGCAGACCCCGTGGAAGACTTCCAAGGGGCCTGTGAAGGGCAAATAAGAAAAGCAAGCCTAACACCAGTCTGCTTAAATTTCTAATCACGGGTCTATGCCTTTATGGGAAAAGTATTGGCACTGTGGTCTTAAAAAAGAAAAAAACAAACCAGAACACTACCCTCCTCCCCACCACCCCAAAGTGGCTGACTACTATGGCCCAAGCCACAAGTTCAACTCCTCCAGCTGAAAATAACCTCCAAACACAACAGTGTGAGAGGAAACACAGCCTGTTTGAATTGCACCCTGTTTGCCTCACCCTCAGAAAGGTATCATTTATTATTGCCTAGAAAGGCCCTCTCCCAAGAGCTGTGCTCGTATGGAGTATCAGAAGTATTCAGAGCATTAAACTACTTGTGGACTGCGCTGGTTTAGGATTTTGTTTTTGGGTTTTTTCTGGGAAGAAAGGGTGAGGAAAGTGGTGAGCAGACAGCTAGAGATTGGCATCATTCTGAAATTAACCCAAAATATTGTATAGATTATATATCATTAGGCTCTTGCAGTCCCACACCAGCAAAAAAAAAAACGTTCTTGCTGGTAAAACCCAACCAGAACAACCCCAAACTTGCTCTCTCCACATATGCTGGGCTTAGCATTCCCATTTATGGGCTAAGTACTACCAGCAGTTAAAGACTAAAACTTTTAGCAAGTGTTTTACACACAGCACGTTGGGTGAGCACAGTCCTGTTGGTAGGAAACAGCACCAGCTTGGCCCTACCTGTTTTGATGCTGTTTCTGGAAACAACACCAGCGGGTTAGCGATGGTCCCTCCCCAGACAATTCAGCTGCACGATAAATAAAGAACAGCTGATCCTGCCATGTCACCATCTCCTGCGGTAAGAGGCTTCCTGGGTACCTAGTGGGAGTTCTGCTAAGCTTTTAAGCCCATTGGCAACGTGGGGAACAGTCTGTAGCTCCAAAGCCAAGAGGCTCGAAGTAATAATCCGATTTCAAAGCTCCTCCTCCTCTCCAGCCAAAGGCAGCAAGGGAGGATGAGATCAGACTGTAGATGCTCTTCATTTTAGGTCTGGCCATTGCACTCATCTGCTCAGCGTGAGCACCGGGAAGGGGAAGGATGAGTGCCAAAATCTGGAATGGATTGCTTGGCTAAAGTTTCTGCAAAGATTTCAAAACTTACTGGGAAAGTAATTTTTTAAAGGGAATTTCCACTGCTTTTGATACAGCTGGACTGGTCTATCTAAGCAACACCCACTTTTCTAGTTCACGCACTGGCCAAAACTCCTGCGGGATTTACTCCCTGCCATCAGGCACTCCTGAGGCACCAGGGCATTCGAGCTGTGCACCTGGTTTGCACCCTCCTCCCAAAATTTCTCCTGTAACAGCAAGTGCTGCTCCTCAGGCATTTACGTCGCTCCCCCCCTCCAGGATGTTATTAGCTGCCAGGTGATATGCAAGCCATGAAACAACTTATCTTCATGAGCCTCGAGATAAACAGAAAGTCCAGATCATCCCTTAAGGAGTCAGGTGACTTCCTCGCATCCCTTCTGCCCCTCAAACAAAAACAACAACCTGGCTTTTGAACGGAGGAAGACAGGTCCCTGCTCACCACTGCCTGAAAAAGCAGGGCGAACCAGTAAAATACATGAAGGTAGAAACGGGCTGTAAAGCCTTGCTTTTTCCCTTTAATCTGAGCTCCACAGCCAGCCATTCTTCCGCCTCCCCTTGGATGCTGTGCAGAGTGCAGCCCACGGCATATCCACTGCAAACAAACCCTGCCTGGGGCTCGGTGGGGAGAGTGGCCTGAAAGTGCAGCCGGCACTGGAAACTCTTCCTTGCTGCGGGTGGGACAGAAGGAAAGCCACCGAGAGAGAGGGAGCCAGCAGCCACACACAGGTACCCCACGCGTTTCTGCCGCTGCCAAGATGAAAGGTGGGAGAATTCCACCGCAGTGCCACGGTGAAATCCAAGTTCCAGCACCTTTCTTTTCCTACTAATTTAGCAAAGAAGGATTTGGAAAAGTATGAAATAGCTGCCTACTACTACCAACCCTGATGGATCAGCCAGCCAGCTACTTGGATATGTGAGCTCTTTGCAACAGGCTTAGTCTCAAGCCTAAGAATAAGTTTTAAAACACACACATCTAGTCTGTGGCATAACAGTTCCTAGAACTAGAGCTAATAGGTCTTTTCCATACTCTTAGGTCAGTGTCTGCTCTACTCTGGATAGCCAAAAGTGTCGTCTTATTTATCTATCAGACTTCCTGAACTTACTCCAAGCTTATACAGTCCAGACATACTTCGATACAAAAATTAATGGCTTTTATACAATTTTTTATTATTATTACAACGAACGCAGATGCTACCACCTTAATGAGATGTATATGCACTAAGGGATAGGCTTGAAATGGGAAGTGGTGTTTCAAGCCAGTTGAATATTGTAATGCGAGTCACACAGAGCTGGTTTCCTAAGGCACATCACTGCAGGATCCAGTCTCAAAATAAATACAAGAAGTTATCTCTTCCGACTCACACTCCATCTTCAGCCCTGTCCAAAAAGACCTGTATTTCATTGGATATGTGCAAAAGACCCTCCGCCATAGTTTTTAAAGCCTGGTTGGGGCTCAGAGCCTCTACCCCAGAGACTGCTACCTATTACATCTTCCCCATCTGGTGCTTCTTCCAGAGTCCCGTGGAACACGGAGTGCTGCCCTAATGCAAACCCAAGCAGGACCCAACAGCGTTACCTGGTGACCAAGGCAACTGCTCTTGGGGCTGGGAGCAGCGAGGAGCCCCATGGGAATTCCCATTCCCTTCCCCAGAGCTGGGGAAAGGCAGAGGGGAGAAGGAGGTGCTCAAAAAAACAAAGCAAAAAGCTGGCAGTCCCAGGGCTCTGAGTCCGAGTAAAGAGCAAAAACTCAGGAGCTGCTTCTTGCAACACGCTGCGAGTAGCTCAACGTTCTCCCCACGGGCCGAGGTGGCCGTGAACCACCATCCACTTCCACTCCCATCTGGAAGGAGCTTGGCTCACATGTGCGTTTGCCAAGGGAAACAACACAGGGCCCTTTGCGTGCTTAGGAGACACGCTCCGCGTTTTACTCCACATCTGGCAAGGCTGCTCCATAAAAAAGGTGATGGAGTGCTTGTGGCTCTCCTTCCAGAGCACGGGATGGAAATCTTCTTCAACACACACGCCATGCAGGAATTCTTCTCCAGCTTAATTTAAAGCTGCCTTTATAGCCAATAAACTTGCAGAATGCTACAAACACTTGGCTATTTACACAATAATAGCTATATCTGCCAGAAAGGGCAAATAATTATTATTATGATGTTCATAAATGTTAATGCTAACTACGCTCTTAAAACACATATTATAAAAGCATCATAATTTGAGAGAAGGGCAGTAAACTATTGCCCAGACACAGAGGAAACCAGCTCTAATGCTATAACACTTATTCTACAGACATCAGTTGGAATACTTTTTCTCCTAAATTTTCCTGACATCCAGAATATGAAAAAAAGAAAAAAACCCAGACTTATTTCACTGTACTTAAAAACAAACAAAAAACCGACCCCAAAGTCTGTTATATCTCATAAACTGTAATAGCCAGTTATGTTTCTGCAATTCAGTGCAGAACTGATGACACTGGATTACCCAAAGATCCGCACGAAACGCTTTGCTTGGATGAAATAGCTGATCTGCCTGAAGTGGGGGCAAAAAGCTCACGATAACAGATAATTATATAACCAGCTTGTAAAAGTGTTATTAGTAGGGCATAGGATCAGGAAAGGCCTGGCTTTTATTCTCACTTCATGCATTCACAGTGGTGAGAGCTAAATCTCTGTCCGTCTCTCCCTCCTCCCCCACCCAAACGTTAGATAATTTTTAGCCAACCCTGTAAAACACTTGCAACCTTTGAGTAAAAGCAAGGCTGAGGTTAATGTACTGCTACTTCTCTAACATTCGGATGCTGTGTTCCACCTTGATAACAGAAGAAAACTGAAAAAAAAAAAAAAAAAAAAGTCCTCTGCTGTTCAGATAAGGTAGCTTGAGGACTCAGGGGTAAACTCTAAAGTTCAACATTTTAGTTTGAAAGGACATTTCCAGTCATTGGCTACTGGAATTCAGATCTTGAGATCCTGACTAAGTGATAAAATGCAATAAAAGAAAAGGACAGCTTTGCCAGAAGGTCTCTCTTTCTTTCAAGGAAGGAGTGGGAACATTAGACATTCTATACATTAACTGAGCATAGCAAAACCCCTTGCATGGACCTGGTTCTCAGTTATCCACAACAGGATGTCTCTGGAATTCTTTCCTCCAGAGCAGAGTTTTGCTCCTCCTTTCTCAGGAACAACAGAGCTGAATCCAAGCAGGAGAAAAATTAAACTGGTGGCAACGAACCTTGAAGGTCTGACAGTGACCTGCGGCACCGAGGTCTCTGGAACTGCTTTCATTTGCCAGAACATAAATTAGATTCCTCACTAGGTATGGCACCGGGGTTAATGGGAGCTTTATAAAGCCTTCTTTGAACATACAGATTATCCTTTTCAAAAAAGACTAATCTTGTGGTTTAAAGTACAGTACTGTGAGCCAGGAAACGTATTCCCAGCTCTGCCAGGCTGGGTGACTTCAGGCAACCCACTCGACTGTTCTCTGCTCTTTCTCAATATGCACAGCAGAGACAAATACCTAAATCTCCCATGAGGCATAATATTTGTAAGACAACGAGAACCAGCTTAACTCTTCAGACCCCTCCAGGAGATGATGTCCAGCCATTCCACACAGCAGGGTTGCTCAAACTTCTCCAAACAGAAGGTCCCACAGACACCAGAAAAGGACACCTGCACTGGGCACTTCATATGGGCAAGAATCCTGAGCCACAGCGTCACCATCTACATTTTTTTTTCAGCAGTGGAGGAAATGTCTCATCTTGTCTGGCGTTACTGTCCAAAGGGGGTGCTCAAAAGGAGCAAAACTGAGAAGTTAGGAAAAATTCAAGTTTAGGAAAAGCCATGCTGCTGCCTGGGCAACTCAACAAACAGCTTTCCTCTGCAGGATCTGATTTTACGGCATGACTGTTAAAAACAACTTCAAAAGACAACAAAATAAATTCAATTAAAAGAATGATCGAGCATTTCAGAAGTACAATACAAAAAAATACCAAAAGTGTGAGATGACACAGAACATTCAGTGCTGGGAACAAGGATCGCTACTTTCCTTCCTAACAAATTCATCCTGGGCATCTCCACTGTGAAAACCAATACTGGCTCAGAGTCTCCTTTCAGAAGGTGCCTGTCATCCCTTCCAAACTGTCATAGTTACATACTCCTCATATTTTAATGTCCCTATAGCAGTCCCCTTCAAGCATTCAAATAAAACGTGCATAAAACAATTTGAGCATAAAACAATCCTGTGATTTCCAAGGCTCCTTAAAAGAGAGCGTGGAGAGCCTTACTTGTGCTCTGCACTGCAACATTTCAGACTCACGTCTTCCAAGACTGAGCACAGCTCTTTTCTGCACACCCTGCTCTTAGATCAGTGCACTCACATGCTGCTACTGTTTGAAAAACCTACTTGCCCATGAGTTCAGGTGACTCTGACCTGGTCACTCCCAGAGAACTCAGTCCCACTGTGCTAATGTCTGGCAACATCTCCTCTGACTCAGCCTTGCTAATAAAGCTTCAGTAAGAGGAACTCCAAAAGACTGTTTCCCAAGTCATTCCCTCCTAGCACGCAGAAATCTCAGGAAGTCGTTTGAACTCAATAACCTCCACACCATTTCCACACAGTCAAAATAGAAGAAGAAAAGGCAAACAAACAAAAAAACTCCCAACACCACATCCTACTCTGCAGCCTACAAAACCTGCTCATTCCAGGGTTTCTTGCACAGAAGACAGTTAAGCTGCCACAACAAAGTAACGTCACTTCCTTTTCCTCCAAAATAAATTTTAGTGTTGAAAAAGTCCACCTATTCATTTACCGTGGGCAGCCTCAGCCGGCACAGGAGCACATCCACAGCCAGCAGTCAAGGAACAGCATTCAGGACTATCTTTCTATTGATTTCCAGCTGGGGTCCAAAGTTAGGAATTTCCTTCCCCCCTCCTCCCCAGCTGTCTATTGATCCAAGAAGAAAGAAAAAGAAAATCCCAAAATGTTCAGACTCACTTCTGCATAAACTGAGATATCTTAATTATTTTTGAAACAAAAACCAAATGATGATATTTTCCTAACAACACTTGCAAAAGAGCTAGAGCAGTGTGATCCATTGCTATTCATTCCTTTGGACACAGATCCAATCTTTCAGCCCCTCAGTGCTTACTGGCTACGTGGAAGGTAGAGCAGCAAGGAGCACTAAAGGATTAATTCTCACAATAGTGGGAAGCAGGAGTCTCAGCTCTGGGGGTGAGCGGGGGAGAAGGGAGAAAGATGAGTGTGTAGGCTGCATCCCTGGTCTTTGGACGGCCTTGCTGTGATTTCACCTTCTGCCTAAAGTTACCTTAAAAGGGAGCTAGCACGGAAAGAGTGCCCCAATGATTTAAACGTAAAAAGCATTAAGGGAATTTTGCTTTAAACCTGCAAAGACTCTGAGAAGGGGTTATATGTGAGATAACTCACGGCAGGGCTCAGCAGGGAAGAGAATAGCTAAGGCACAAACAGTTCATACTCTGTTTGTTGTGAGTCACACAGCAGCTGAACAGATTTATGATTCAGATGTTTTAGTGTTGGTTATCAGCGATTAGCTCAAACTCTTAGAAAAACGGAGAGAAAGAGAAAGATTAAGCTTTTGTCTGCTCCAGCCCTCATCCTTCCTTTGCCTGGCAGCGGGGGTTACTGATTGTTTCTGTCCCTTTTTTAACATCAGAATGGCTCTGAGCCACACTCAGTGCAGAAGCAGATCACACTGCCCATATCGCCATCAACGTTAGATTCAACAGCGATCGCTGAAGTGCGACATCATTTGTTCAGGTACATATGCAAGTGCATTTCTGAAATCCGGTTACATGGCAACTTTTAAGTGTGGCGTTTTTTCCAAACGTAGAAATCATTTGGGACACAGAAAGGGCTGATGAAGAAGGACTGGTTTTGCTAAATTTATCTTTAAACTCTCTATAAGCCCAGTAACATACACACAAGAAGGCTTCATGCATCCTTATGGCATTTAGCTTCACAACACCCATGTTGGCTTCTCACAGAAAAGCTAAGAGACTTGCCCAAAATCACACAGGAAGCCAAATGCAGAGCACTAAAACTGAGCACAACTCTCAGGCAAGACCTTGTGACCATCGCAGCACTAATCCATTTCTAATTTAGTTTAATTGAACTTAAAGCTCAGCCAAGAGATTTCTGCCGACCCACTATTACGTGGTGTGGAGTTATACATTAGAGATCTGGGCTTTCCAGTGACTCACATCTTTACATGTTAATGCCATGATGCAGCCTAAAGGACAGAGTTATCCTCAGCACCTCCACAACTGGAGGGTCTGAAATGCTGCAGACCTTCAAAACCACACTGCAGCTAAACTCGGTGGCTGTGGAGGAGAGGGGAAGGAGGACACTGTTCCTTGGTCACTGCACCCACAGGATGATGTATATCCCTGCCACAGATCAAGGTGCAGAGTCCTTATGGGAGCAACAGAACACAACATCCAACTTTTCAAACGCTTGGAGCCCATAACAACACCTTTCTGGAAGAGGCTCTACACTCTTCGGGCCTTGGGAATCAGGGAATTTAGAGATTTAGAGAGGGAATCAGGGTAATTTAATCATCTGCAACGTCGATATAGCAACTGTGGGTTATGCTGCTACAAAAAGAGTTCCCCCACATTATCTTGGTCGTGGTTAAAGCTCACAGCGATATTAGGACTCGCACCTGATGGCAGATTCCTCTCTTACAGGTCCAGCCAGCACCACTAATCCAAGGCAGCTCTGGACAAACGCTTACGTGCTGACCCGGTGCTCAGCATTAGCAAACATGATGCTCTTGGTACATCTCCAAGCTCACATGTGCCTGTTCCCTGATCACAGAGCCCGTCCGTGTGCAATCCAACATGTCTGGGACACAAACAGGCTGCACATCTGCACATCAGTGCTGCGGCGGGCCCAGCGCAGAAACCGAACATCAGGCTTATTAGGCAGAAGTTACACAGATTATGTGAGTGATTTCTGTCCAAAAGTTCCCAGACAGGAATAGAGGAGGCCCCAGACTTCCCTGGACTGCTTCTTAAAAGCAGAGCTGCTTCCCTTGAGATGCTGTGCACGGTGTGAGCAGATTAAGCTCTATTAGCATGAGAGACTTTTGAACAGTACAAGCTAGAACTAAACTTGGAATTAACCGGACTGGTGTAAAATTATACCTTAATGCCCACAGAAACCAGATTAGAAGACAGATGGTGAAGAGGAAAGAAGAAAAAAGAAGAGTGGATTGGATATACATATGTGGATTTACATTCTGTGAGCTTGGCACACATCTTGGAGACATTTTTTATTTCCAGCATAATAGAAAGTTGCCTGACAGTGCTGGTAGACTAGATAAGGGGGAAAAAAAGAGCAGATGCTTTTGAAGGGCTTTGTAGTATGACTCTTTGACAGAAATTTAGAGATCAAGGTGGGTAGGAGCACTGGAGGAAAAAAAGCCCTTTCAGATACGGTGGGAGCATAAAAAGGGACAAAAAAAGGAAAAGGAAAATCCAGGTGAAGCAAGAGTAACTGTCAGGGTCCAGACCACACGCAAAAGTGCAAGAAGCAGAGGTGCAGCTTGGGCAGCAGCGTGCAGAACCCTGAAAGTAGAAGCAATGTAGTGGAAGCTGTCAAAAATGAAATAATAATAGCAAGCATGCTGAGGAAAGGAACATAAACCATCAATATATCTCTGTATGAATGCAGAGTGAATCTACACCACAACCACTACACGCAGTTCTGGACCCCAGATTTGGGGACAAAGAAGACACAGAAGAACTGAAAAGCTGGAGGAGGACAATGATGATTAAATGCATGAAACAGCTTCTGCAGGAAAAACAAATATGCAAAAGAATAAAAAGCCAGAAATGGCATGGAGAATGAATGAGTGCTTGTGGTCCCTTCTGAAAAAAGAATGGACAGACAGCAAATTAAATTATCAGGACAGAAACAACAAAAAGGAGACACTTTGCACAAGCAGTAATTCTTCTGCCTCTTGGCCACGGAATATTATGGATGCTATAAGAGTACATGGGTTCACAGAAGAAAGGCAAGTTAACAGAAGTGGGAGGGAAAAAAAAATCCATCAACAGCTGTTAAGTACAAAATGAAGTTTTTGAGCTGCAAATGAGCCAGAGAGTGGTAGCACAGTCTAGGGAAGTATCATTGCTTGATTGCCCTGAACTGACACTCTTCCCTGGGTATCTGCTGTACAACAAGAGACAGGATGCTGGGCTAGGGGGACCTTTGATCTAACCCTGTACATCCATTTTTGTGTACAAGGCAGAAAAAGGGTTTGTATTCCGTGCTGAATCAGGCTGGGGATACTAAAATTTGACCAGGAAAGAACGTGACTTAGATGCCAAATGCAGAAAATACTGGTTGCCTAGAGTTGAATGTCATAGAGGATGGAAATTGTGAGGGTCCTAAAAAAACCAATAAAATCTTGTTACAGCATTAAAACGGAGGACAGAGATTAAACTTTTGACGGCAAGTATGTGCATGAATACAGAAAACTGCATTTCCTATGTAGAGGGGAATAGAGACTTGATTTCACACAACTTGAGATGTAAGAAAGGAGGCAAAAAAAGAGGGGATAAAAGAACAGTATTGAAGAAGACTCCCAACATGTAAAAACTCCGCTCTCCTCCAGTGCCTCAAGCTATAAGCAGAGTCGAGAGGAAAGAGATGAAAAATGCAGTTTGACACGCTCAACTTCAACAGATGAATCCGAGATGAGGCAGTGGAGATGATCACATAATCAAGGTACTGGACAGACACGTGGAGATCAGAGTTCATCCCCCAGCTGCGCCACAGACTTCCTTCGTGATGCTGGGCATCTCGCTTTGTTGTTCCATAAAACCGAGACAGTATTTTCTTAATGCACAGGAAAGCCGTGAGGCTGAATTCTTTAAACATCCCAGATGCCCTGTGGAGCCTGAAGAAGCCCGGTTAGGACAGCAAACACCCAGCAGTCCCACGCCCAGGGGCCACGTCTCACGGGCTGCTGGGGCTGCTGGGACCAGTCGCAGCATGGGATGAAACCACAGCGGCAGGGACAGGGCAAAGAATTCCATCACAGGAAATCAGCTCAGGGAAGTTAAACCCAAGAAGGTGTGAAGGGAGCAGGTTTCAAAGCCAGTCAAAATATAAGATGCAGGAAGTGTGCTTAAGGAGCTGGCAAGTTTGCAGCGCCTCTGAAGGATGGTGCTGCAAACTAGAGGAAGGAACCAGCCTGACACTAACAGGAGGGGAGAGAAATGTGGTAATTTGGTACAATGTACCAAGTACTGCAATGTCTGTCTACAACCAAGGTGCACGAGTACTCAGAAATAAAGAAACAATGCTTAGCATAACGTTTTCAGTGCTTTCTACTGATTTGTTACCCCCTGCTCTCAGGAATATAAGCCTTTAATCGTTTGAATATTAACTGTATCACTAAAGCAGATATAAACAGGAGATGTAAACTTGGAATACCAGCACCAACACAAAGCCTACAAGAACAGCAGCACAGGCTGCTTGGATCTTCTGCTTTACTCTTAAATGCTTAAGATACACTAACACCTTTAAAACTTATGTAATGGTAAATTTGAAATTACTCCAGCCTCCAAGAGCTGAAGCCTTCCCTGACTTTTAATCAATCACTTAAAAATTATACTTAGAAACTCCCAAACCAAATATTTGCCAAGAGGTGTAAAACAACTCCCAGACTGAACTGGCAGAAAACACAGAAGAGCCCAGAATAGACCTTACTGATAGGATAAATTGAGCCTTGACATGTGTGGAGCCCATCTGCGAGCGACAAGGAGCACGCGCTTCATTTCTGTTTATTCCCTTCACTCGGATGAAATTTCAGGGGTAACTTTATAGCAACACTGCCAGGCTGGTGCCCAGCTCCTCCACCTGCATGACGCCTGTGCTTGCTCACAGCCCTGGGCACCACCAATGGCCACGCTACCAGGGAGGTTTTAGGGTTTTTAATCCTGAAACTGATTCTCAGCTGAGTTTTCTCTGCTGTGTTTTTTGCAGGTGGATCAGCCTTTCTCTGCCCATGTCACAGTGCCCCTGGCTGCTGCTCAGCACAACCTGACCACAGACCTGAGTGCTCAGGGGAGAGGGAGATGCTGAGATGGGCCACGGAGAAGCTAAAGATTGGAAACAAACCAGAACAGCTGGCTAACTGCAGTAAATCACGTTTAGGTGCTCAGCATCTCATTTAACACAACGGAACACAAAACTTCATCATCAAACCAATTTTAAAAAAGTTTCAGTGCGTTTCTTAGCTCAATTTTTTTAACCAAAAGCACTTTAATACAGGTCATAAGCAAACAGTTCATTCTGCAAACAGCCCGCTCCTTTCTCAATTTTGTAACTTAAAACATTAAAATGAATTCGAGTAAATTTATATTAAAGCCATAAACTGCTCAGACATGTACAGAAGAACATACTGACTTGAATGGAAAGACTTAATTTGGCTGTAAACCTCCAGATCGTAGCAAGATCCAGGAAAAAATCCAACTTTAACTAACATAAAAGGCAAAAATCATTAAAATCATACTCAAATGATGCTCTATTGCTCGCGTGTTTGAATTAAAAAGTTAAAATATCCAGTTTTAATGGACCTGGTTAAGCTTCCCAGAAGTTTGAGGGTAAGGGGTTGTCACGATACTTGTAAGAGCTTTTCAAAGAACATCTCCAGAGCAAGAGGCCGGACTGGCTACACCAAACAGGCTGGTATAGGAGAGGTATAGGAGAGGTATAGGAGGGATATAGGAGAGGTATAGAAGGGATATAGGAAGGCATTGAGAGCAGAGCCCTGCAGGGGCCCTTGGCGGGCGCCAGTAACGAGCAGTTCAAGAGCAGGCGCTGTAAAAACCCAGGGCAGCCTGCCACTGATGCCTGGAGTCACATAAAATTAATTTAAATTGGAAACAAACTGGCCCAGGTAGCGCTCGCCCGAGTTTCAAACGATGTTGAGAGCTAAGCAGCGCATTACACGTTTTGCTGGCAGTTTGATCATTAAAATTAAATAGGAAGTGGCAAAGCTGCAGGGCAGGTGATGCCGTGGATTTGCGTATAAAAACAACAGTGAACTTGGGAATTACAGACACTTGTAAACCTTACTTTAGTACCTGGTAAAATGGCTCAACTGGGTAGTTATGGAAGTTAGATTAATGCCATACAGCAGGCCCAGATTAGCATGGTATTTCCACAAGAAAAATGGGCACATCCGCATTTCCTCTAAGGAGCGCCAAGACAGTGGTTAAAGAAAAATTGGTAGATACAATTAATTTGAATTTTCAAACAGCCTTTGGTAATATTAATCACCACAGTCTATTAGGGAAACTAGTCATGGGGTGAGAGGTAAACATCTGTCAATAGATTAAAGCTAATTTAGGAAAAACGAACAGCATGAATAAATGGCCAGTTTTCAAGAAGGTTAATGGGGGAAGTCCCAGGGGTGGATACTATGATCAACATTTAATATATTAAATGATCTGGAAAGGGGCATGTACAATGTGAAATAGGGGGAAGAAATTGTTGATGATACTGCTCTATAAATGAAATAAAACCAGCAAGAACTAACAGTATGAATCTGAAGGATCCACCCAAGTTACGGCAAATAAGTGTTACTGCACACAAGTGCAAGGTTATTCAAATTGGCAAGGAGAGCTTGAACTAATTGTAGACACGGATGGATTTCACATTAATTGTAACCATTTGGAGAAAGATCTAAGTGGCCTTGTGGACAGCACAGGGAAAACATCTGCTTAGTTTCCAGCCATCGTCAAAACCACAAACCAGATGTGGAGCTTTGTATTAGAGAGAGATAAAGAATAATATGGAAAACACAGTTTCTCTCTCGAACATTGTGTTCAGCCCGTTTGCCTTTGTAACAAAACAAAGCCTCAGAAACTTAGGAGTCCAGAAAGAACTGACATAAATTTACAGCCCCAGGAAGATGCTCATCTAAGAGCCCAGTTACAAAACACACACATTACAAAACTCGAGACTCATTGAACCCTTGTTAGCATGACTTTGGATGGCCTACAGTCCATTAAAAAGTCTGGTGAATGGGAACTTTAATGATTTTCAAATTTCTGGGCTACGTTCAAGGGGCGGTAAGTAAGAGGTGAAACAATCCAAGCATATGATAACATAAAACAGGCAGAGAAAGCCATCTGGATGCACTTATTCTCCATTCCCACCCTCTTTTTCTCCCAATAGGACAGGAGCAAGGACTTGTCCAACTAAATGAAAGACAATAGATTTAGAAGTGATGAAAGAAAATATTGCTGCACCCACACTTACAAAAGTAACCCACAGAACTCTTCTCTGCAAGGTATTTATTGAAGCAATAACACTAATAAGATTAAAAACCACAAAACATCAACAGTGTCAGCAATTGGAGTCAAGAGAATTCCGCAGTTTTCCCACTTGTCTTTGCAGGACTTTACTCTTTCTTGCAAGGTATCTAATATTAGGCATGGCTTGGGACTAGAAATGAGAACAAGATGGGCCAGTGGCTTCATCCAGAACCTGCACAGAGGGTTTGCTGTGAGGAGGTGGATGGTTTGTACATGAAAGTAGCTCAAAATGGAAGAGGAAGGAAACGGGGAAGACGTGACTTTAACTTCATTGTGTGAGTTGTGTTCAAGGAAAAGAACACAAGAAGAGCAGAAAAAAACCGCTGAGAAACAGAGCTCTTCATCTTGAAAACATTCAGGCTTCTGTGAAAAGTGGAAGGAGCCCATATCAACTCTGCAGTTACTATCACCAACTCTTCGATCCAAACCAAAGAGGAGGCTTTTTTTGCAGGTCCTCCCAACACCTTCCTATCCGTTCAGATTAGAGTGAGGACTGAAAAGCAGAATAGCTGTTGCTGAATTGCAATGTGCACAGACAAAACCTGGAGTGGATGTCGTTGCCATGTTAAAGGAGAGGAGGGCTGCACTTCTGCCCTGGGAGGTCACGTACCACGGCCCACTTCAGGCAGAGAAAGGTGGGTGTGAGATTACCGACCTCATGGCCATCCACTAGCAGCATAAAAACCCCCAGTATTTAATGAGATGCCAACCTTTTCTCCCCGTTGGTGAGGGAAAACATCTCCATCAAAAACCAAATTCTGAGCACAGCTGGCTGGCTTCCAGAGCACTGACATGCACAGCAAAACCATTGTGTATGTGCCCTGTAATTCCTCCTTAGGCTTTCCAATAAATCCCAAATCACTTGTTCAGTACCTAGCCTGAAGCTGCCAAAAGAATACACATCTGAAGTGTCTCTATTCTCCTACTTTTTCAAATAATCCCAGTATTGGCTACTGAGATGAACCCACTACTGATTCATGACACTAACCATCCCCTGCTTTCCAAGCCACTTTACCAGGGATAAAATTCAGAGACACAAAAGGCAAACAAAATTCTGTTTCTAACCCAGGACTGTTTGGAGGCTGTTCTCTGCCAGACACAATGTATCTGTCTAATTTAAGGGTTTCAAGAGCAGAACTTCCTATTCCTGCTTAGGAACATTTCTTTGTGTTTAGAATAATTTTCGTTCTCCTTTCTCCTATTATTTCAATCATCCAATTCCCTTGTCTCTCTTGGCGTCTCTGTCCTATAGATGCAGGTAAGTCTCCAGTATATTCAGGCCTTTCAACATTTGTTTACAATAGGATCATTTTCATGTTGTTTTTCGGTTGATACTCTGTGACTCCCCACAATTTTATAAAGCTTTTTTGTACCAAGACATTCAGAAACAAAGTTACACAAAAGGGCAGGGGCTACATTTAAGAAGAAAAACATCCCACTTTTACAACTTCTCTTGATCCAGCAGTCTGCTTTACTCCGTAAACAACACAAACCTGACCCACTGGATTCACAATGTTTTCAAAACTGTGATAAATACTGGGTGCAATTTGGTTCTCTCGACTGGGAATACACTTGGATCATGTTCTCAAAGTATCTTCAAGAACTGACGGGTCAAGCAAATATGAGATACTGGTTTTGTTTAAAAGTCACAAGACATAGCACACTTGTGCCCACATCCAGAATGTTCCCACCAGCTAGCTCTCATTTATATTATTTATGTCCACATGTGATAACATACACTTTCCAACTTGAATTTCCTTACGCAGAATTTTAATCCCTCTCTAGGCTCTTGTACTTTTGAGTAGTACTCCTTCAGCATTTTTTTACATCAGTGAATTAATACACTGCCTACTTTCTCTGAATCATCAGTGAACTGGGAGACAGAAACTACTTCTGGTCCCTGTGGCACCCTGATAAATATCCTCTCACAGCACAGGTTAGCTACAGGCTTGCCCAGAAGAGGGAGGGAGGACCTGAGGGGGTTTGATTATTGCTTTTACGGTTCTCAATATAAACTAAGAGGCACAATTGAGATAAATCAGGTGTTTTCTAATAACTAAGTTATAATCACGTGTTATCTACGTTGAATGACACCACTTAATACAACGTCATATTAGCAGCGCTTCACTTAAATTTCTCCAGCAAAGCAGGAAGCATAAAATTAAAGAAAAGGCTAAAAGTCAAGTTAACGTCCATCTGAAGAATTACTCTATGTATTTACATGCTATTAATCAGCATTAAGTCTCACTTTAAGTCCATTTTCAAAGGCCCCGTGTTTTGGGCATACCAGAGAAAGCAGTTGGCTGATGAGGGCGGGTTATTGGAAGACAGGACTCACACAGACAAATTTTCTGGAAGCACATGAAGTGTCTGGAGCTCGTCCACGAACACCACACCGTGAGCTCTGCAGACCACGTCATGTGCCAGCAGGACAGTGGTGGAGCAGCCTGGTTTCATTTCCTTCCCCACTGCCCCCCTCCCTCGCTGGCGAGCCCAGCTCTCTGTGCCACCAGAAGACCTGGTCTTGATTCTGCTTTCTGCTGGCAAAAAAAGACACAGGAAAGGGACTCTGAAGGATCACTCACATCTCTACATGCTGTTAGCACTTCCTTAGCAAAACTGGGATGCCTCACATCTTGGCTAAAGCACAACAGATGAATGTATCCGCCAGATCGGGTCAGACCAAAGGTCCATGGAGCCCAATATCCTGCCCCAGACAGGGACTAGCAGCAAATACTTGGCGGGTGCGTAAGAATGGTGCGAGCATACCATAAGGCTTCCCCCCTACCAGCTTCCAGCAAGCTGTGGCTTAAGACTTCCTGTGCCAGAGATTGTATCTTTGTGCTTAATTGCCCTCGATGAACTTCGCTTCCATGAATTTGTTTAATTGCTTTTTGAACCTATCTCGACTTCTGGCATCCACAACATCCTGTGGCAATGAATTCCAGTTTAATTATGTCTTGCATGAAAAAATACTTCCCTTTTGTGAAGGAAATTACTTCCTTAAAAAAAAGAAAACGCCAAAAAAAACCTCCCCCAAAACCATCAACCAACAACTATGACTATGTAAGACTACAAGTTCTGGTAGTTTTGTAAGGGCTTTAGAAGAAACCAATGCATTCAGTTGTCCCCTCTGGCCTTCTGCAAAGGTTATTGCCCAGACTATTACACAAGGCTGCTGGGGAAAAAGGTGGAGTTCTACATCATGGTGGTGGACGATGGTCTAAACAGGTTGGCAGCTTGCCCCAAGTTGAAAACAAATGTCTGCCTACGTTCCTGACTGTTGTATACAGTTGCAAAAAATCCAGTGTTTCAAGAGAGGATTTGTTGCCTGCTAGACTGTGAGAAAGGGTCTTGCATTCTAAAAAGTATCCTGTGTTACCCTTGCATGACTTTAGGTGCTGCAACCCAGTGCAAGTGATCATAAAGAACATCATTCTTCGCCTTGCTTGTATAATTATTTTTTGTGGGTTTAGTGGCTATTTGTTCTCACCGTTTCAGGTCCACAAGAAACAAACCAAAGCACAGAAAAAGACTGCAGAGATAATATTCTATGAAACCTCCTCTTACTCTCCCCCCGCTCCTTTCTCAACAGTCCAAACCGAATCGCACAAAGAGTCTTTCTACACACTGGGTTTTTCTGACACAGGGCAGCTTTGGCAAACTGTACCTGCTGCTTTCCAAAACTGAAGTGCGAGGGAGCTACCAGGGCTGACACTGATCTCGGTAACTAACCAAAGCACTGGTGGCCTTTGCATTGCCAAGAAGAAAGCAGGCACGGCCACCCGCAGTTCCTCCTCACTGCCAGGTAAAGCATTAACAGGGATCATCAATTCCCTATCTCCTGTCGTCCTAATCTGCAGCCGTGCTTGAGCCAGGCCACTCTACCTTATAAATAGGTCTGCTTAACTGGGCTGAACACTGCTTCACCGAACCCAAAACAAATGCCAGTGGCTACCCTGCAGTAACACCCTGCAGCTGCTGGGTTCTGCCAGGTGCTCCTCTCACAGCTTTCACACCAGAACTGTAGCTGTTAAAAAATTATTTCCCGGCAAACCATGGAGTATTTGGTAGTTTCCTGGAGACAGGAGAGGAGGTCCTAGAGGGTTTTGAAGACTCAGGCATTTTAGTCTTCAGTGCCCAGTCAGAGGGTCAGCAGCATAAAGGAACACAAGGCTTCCACTGCAGGCAAGCCACCTTACCCTCTGCCAAAGCACTTGCTAAGCTCATCACAGACCTTAGGGCAGGAGCGCAGAGGAGAAGGGGAAGGGCAGTTCCCGGGGAGATCAAATTCTCCTGTGAAGACAGGAAGCTGACAGCTGGCAAGCACTGCCCTCCACATGTTTCAGAACACTCCTCCTCACGTTTTACCTATTTTTGTTATCATTTATTGCTGATGTGCCCCAAGACTGAGGCTTGGGGCCAGCTTCTCTGGATGGATGACAGCTAGCAAAACAATAATAAAACTCAGCATTTAGCTGTCCTGAAGCCAGGCCCTTCCTCCTCATCAGCCGAACACAGAAGTGCACTCAAACCCCATTTTATTTATTTATACACATTGCTGCACTCTCTATTCCTGGCAACTGGTGCTCATGACATAGTGGCCTGGGACACGCTGGAACAGGGCTCTGGGTCACCTTGTAAGTGGTGGCAGCAGCTGCCTCCTGGATCAAGCGTCTATTAACCAGCAGCTCGGGAGGGCTCTAAATTAAGTTCTCTGCTCCATTCCCACAGAGGGGGAGGGAGAAAAACACACCACCACCACCAAATCCTTCTTTTCTTCCAGCAGGACTCACTGAGGTTTCCCCAGTGCCCCCCTCCTGTGCGTGCCAGGGTAAGCGGCCCAAGGCCTGGTTTCTGTGGGCAGCCACCCGGACTGTGCAGGGCCGCTCGTTACCCCAGCTGCCACGGCTTTTCCCAAACTGCACAGCCTGCTTTTGGTGGCTGGTGATGCCACGCCACTTCTCTCACAGCAGGTACCCAGCCCTTGGACCATCTCTCCCTACAAATCCTGCCGGCAGAGTTTTGGGCACCAAGGGTGCTCGGGCCCAGTATCAGTCCTTTAGGAGGGGAGACTGTATAAATAGCTGGTGTGCACAAACTGGAGGAGCAGCAGGGAAGGAGAGAGGGAGGGACATCGAGAGGGGGAATCTGAAGTGTTGGACCCCAGCTGTGAACTCCTCTTGTTTTTGTTTTAGGGTAATTAATGTTCCCTTGAATAGGGCCGGGGCACGGGCTCCTGTTTCTGCAGCTTTCAGTGCTATCAGCAGCCCGGACTGGACTGGGCCGGGAGCGGCGGGGGGAGGTTTGTATTTCCTGCCATCCCCAGTAAATGAGGTAATGCGAGCATGGGGGCTGGAGGCAGGGCACAGCCGCGGGGACTCACCCGAGCCCCCCAAGGCCCGAGGGCCTGCTCCCCAGAAACCTCTCCAGAGAGCCGCTCGCCCCTTCCCACTCGGCCACACTTATTGATGGCGCTGCCAAGGCAGGGGACCCTCACCCTCCCATCCCAGAGCCCCTTGGCCTGCTCCCCTCTCCCACCCCGAGCTCCCCTCATGTCTGAATTAGATACATTCCCCCCGCACTCCCAGACGTCTCCATCCCCTCGTCCCCTGACAGAGCAATCATTTATCAAGTTGTTTCACGCGTTGTCGGGGAGGGGGGCCCCGGGGGACGGGGGTTTGTTTCGTCCCTTTGTTGGAGCTCCACAGGACCGTCCAGCTTAGTCTCCAGCCAACTGCTGAGAGTTGCCGGAGTCCGGGAGCAAATGTTAAAGGGGCTGCCTTTCATCTGCGGGCTGATCCTGCTGCCTTTTCATTTTATTCTTCCAGCTTCTGGGATGTTACTTGCTTACACGCCCCCACACCCACCCCGCTATGATTCTGCATGCATGTTTTTGAGGGAGCAGGAGCTCATTTTCCATGTGCTTGTCTCTCCTCCTTCCCTCAGCAGCTCCTCCTGTCACCAGCACGTTCAGTGTCTGGGAGTATTTTTTACCTTACTGGCCTTTTTCTCATCCTTGAATGTAAGATACCACAAACCAGATTTGGTTAGGGAGGCAAGTCCTGCTCGTGCAGCCCCATCCTTTCCTTGCACACGTTTCGGTGTATTGCAAGCTTTTATTCCCCATGTGCCTGGGAGATGAGTAACTACCTACAGCACACCACCATCAAAACGGAGCAGCTAAAATAAAAGGAAAATAGAAGAGGAAAAAAGAAGCTTGGCAAAAGAACTAAGTAATGCTAAAGAAAAAAAGAAACATTTTGAGCACTCTCATGCTTTAAGCACTCTTGTGTTCCCCACATGTAGGGCTGGAAGACAGAGGATCTGGTCTGTGTTGCAGGCTGCCCACGCTCACGCAGCAGGCTTGCGGCACGTCACCTCACCCTTCCGCACCACACCGTGCGGAGACCAGGATCCTGCCTGGCTCCCAGGGATCCTGCCTGTCTGCACCCACTAACCAGCCAAGGACACCCTCGGGATTCCCGGGTGGAAGGAAATTTGGAAACACAGAGTGCATTAAACTAGGGATGTCTACCTGCACCCTAAAGTTCTTAGTTACCAGCTTGGCAACAGCTGAATAACAGAGGAGAGCCCAAGGAGATGTGAATGCAAACACGCCACTTCCTTCATTTACCAAAGCCCATACAAAGTCCTTGCAAGTCTTACGGCCGCATATCTTTTTGGACAACTATAGCTGGTTACAGTTTGTTTTCTAGCAAGCTGCCAAGACTGTCCTCTGTGCTTACATGTGCGCATTTCCCAGCTACGGCTTGTCCTAGTCCTTAGTTTAAAAGATGGACAGGGCTTAAGGGCAAAAACAAAGTAAAAAAAAAAAAATCCCACTTGCTTAGCAGCTAAGTAACCATCGTAAATTCCACACATTTCACAGCACAGAGGGCAGAAGCTGCCTGAGATCTGATGTATTCCTCTCACCACCTTGCCTCCATAACTCTTCCTTGTGGAGGAGAGCTGGATTCATTTGCTTCCCAAGTCAATCAACAGAGTTCATGAGTCAGCCAAGGGAATGCTGAAAAGCAAGAGGGTACACTCCTGCCCCCAGGAACTGATTACACTGCCTCTTAATTGTTCCCAGATTCTATTATCCCCGAAGAGACTGGAGCAGCAGCAGCAGCACCAGCCAGCTTGTTGACAACATCCACTCCATACAGCCGACCTCATCAGACACACAGAAATTTGCATTTTTGCAATCACTGATCTGTTGAGACTACAATGGTTAGGTTATTAAAAAGAAGAAGTTAGGTCTTACAGATGTATATCAGAAGAATCATCTGTCTTCTGAGTCAGAGCTGCATATCCTACAATTTGGAGTCTGCTAGTAATCACACAGTCAGAAAGCCATCTGATACCAGGACACTTCAAACCAACAACCAGTAAGGCACTCTGCATATTGCTGATCCAGGCAATTCCCTCCATTCTCAGTCCCTTCAATTCCAGTAGCCTCAGTACTCATTTAATCCCCTGTTCCCTCCTGTCCTCACCCAAGTGAGGACAATCAAAGCTTTATCCCACTCTTCACTCACTGTTAAGTGGTGTATTTCAGGTTTTACACTGCTGCCTCACTTATTACTACTTCTTTCACGTATTCCGTGCAGGCTGCTGTCTCTCTGCAACGGTTCAGGTGACAGCGTGTGAAGGGGGAAATGCTACATTCAGGACTATAAAACCAACCTGAGGTCTGTCCCATTATTCAAACCCTTTACAATAGTAATAAAATGAGTAATCACATCTCCATTACGCTTCATTCAGTACACGGGAGTGTGAGACTAGGAAGTGAAGACAGCTGTTCAATATTGATTTTTATCCTTCTTATTCTTTATGTATCCCTATGCCTAATTTGCTACATTGCTTCTGAGCCTGGCCACCAAATAAGCTATTAATCGCTTCAGAGACCTTTTTCTGTGGTGGCCTCCACACAGCATCTCAATCCAATAAGCATTAACTCTTTGCTCAATCTATTTTCAAGTTAATGATTTTTAATCTGATTTGACAAATGAGAAGTTAGTGGGGAAAAAACTGACCAATGCTAGCAAAACTCACCTCTCCATATAAGCATCCAGTGGCTGCACCTCTGTTTGAGATTGTTTCCCCCACCCCCAAAAAGAATCCCACAAACCCCATCCTTGGCATTTTTATGGCAGCATTTAAAGCACAACAGAGAGTTAATTGTTGTTTTTCCCAGGGCTGGGAGAAGGTGGGTAGGTAGCAAAACACCCCAGAGGTGGGGAAAGCAAGGAGGAGTACGGTGCCTTACCTGAGGCCACCCAGAGACCCTGTGACAGAGGCTGGCTCTTCCCTGCAGCACTGTTACCAATTCCAACTTCAGCACCAAACGTTCAACACTTTCTAGAGCTAAAGCTTGGCAACACAGTTGAGATGCTTCAGGCTGAACCAGAAGTGCCAGAGCAGTACTGACACAAATGCAACTCTGCCATTTTTAAGACATCTCCCTGTTTTGGCTCCCTGTACTGGCCAATACCCACGGCTGCTCCTCAGCTGGCTCATTCAGCAAATGAAAAACACGTCCTTATCTGGATCGTCTGGATGACCAGCTGCTGGGAGTGCAGACACATGGAAGGAGCCAGGGCCCAAGCTGGAGCTCTGGAACACAAATGGTGGGTGAAGGAGCCTTTGCCCTCTGTGCTTCAGCCGATGCAGTATTTATGCCAGTCTCCCTTGGCTTCACCTAAGCCCTTTCCCAGCTCCCACAGTAGTTTGTGAAGCATTTTGTTTCTGCAGCTGAGGAGGGGCACATCTCCTCAGCTGCTCTGGGGGAGAGCACCGCCACCCAGCCAGGTAAATGAAGATTTCTTGTGAGAAATGAGGCATTAGCCACTCACCCACAGTTGTAAGTCTGCAAAACATGAGTGCTGAGACTGAAAATGCAAGTTAACATCAGTATGTTTCAGTTGGAAAAACCCATCCTTATTGCTCTATTCCTACTCATATTCCACTCATTTTAGGGCTTTGTTGTAAGCCAGACAACCAAAATAATTTCAGTTGAAAAAGAAAAACAAACCAAAATCCCTCCAAAACTTAGCTTCTGAAACCTGGATCATTCCTTCTCCTCCCTGCACAAGCACAGCCTCACAAAGTTGAACTGGTGGATGAAAAGGAGCTGTCATCTCTTAGGGCGGGAGAGGGGAGAGCTGTGGACCTCACATCTGCCTTGCCTCTGGCTAGACAGATATAGCACTACACCCTCATGTGACCAACAGCCGTCCTTTCTTTTCCTGTGGCAGCCTCCATCTCTCATACCCTGCCCACTTCCGAGCTTCTTTAGCAAACAAAGTGAGAACCACACAGCCAGCAGCTTCCTCCAGTGCACAGCCTTGGCTTGTGCTCTCAGCACCACCTACCCTACAGAGCAAGCCCACGGAAAAAGCACATGACCCTGTAATTAAAACCAATCATCATCTACAGGTACGAGGCACTGAATTAAAGGTTGCAGTGTTTCCTGTCAAGTAACTGAATTTGTAATCATTTAGCATCAGTTTCGACACAAAAAAACCCCAATAATGCACAGCAAACCCCTCACTATCATGTCACAGTGGTGATTTGAAGCAGGCACGTTCTCTACCATCACTCCCACTTGAGCTCAAGTACAAATTACATTAGCAGGCAAGCAGACAATATTGGTCTTTGAAGCCAGCACTGCAGGACAGAAATGCTGAAACAGTGCAGGAACATCCCCATTTTCTGGGCAGCCTTACCCAAAGGTAAGGTCATGGGCAGTGGTTAAAATTGGGGTTTTTTCGCCCAGAGCTAATATTTAGCTCTTCAACCAATTATATGGTTAGCAGCTGGATTTTCATGGCACCGCTATTGCTCACAACTGCCCTGTTAGGAAGTTTGGGATTCTGCTTCCAGCTGGTGACATTTTCTATATTTACAACAGCACTGAAGGTGAAGCCTTATGAACAATAATCAGGCATGCCAATATTTTCACTATTAAAATATAAGAGTCAAAAACTGAGGCTTAAGTTTGATGTCTTGTCAGAGCTGGTGCGCTCAGTTCCCCATCATCATCCATGGAGAAAAGAGGGGAACACCTTCAGAGTGATTCATGTCATTCTAAAATAGACTCCTCTCATCTCTCAAAGTTCAATTTCTTTCCACTGACAGTGATAAATGCCTGCATGATCAGTCTGACATGACAGTCCACTCTGAACACTAAATTATTCTCGCCCCTTTGCTCATCCCCACTGCTTATTCAAACTCCATGCCACGGTATGGCTGGCACAACTATTTGCCAGGCCACTCTATAAGCCAGCTCATGAAACTAATCCAGGCAAAAAATAACTGGAGGGAATGGGAGTTGAGGTGTTTTAGGTTTTTTTATCCACTGACCAGATCAGCTGCCTGACCTGTTTCAGTGCAGCCCCACAAGGAGTAGCACTGGAACACCTGTGAAGGTGCTGATAGGGATATAGAGACCAGATAATCACAGAGATTTCAGGCATGTAGGAGTGGATGAAAACAAGCTATGTATTAAAAGACCAAAGGCCAGAACTCTTGGCTATCTGTTCTCAGCAATAAAACCAGTAAAAATCTTCCTGTCTGGCCTAAGGCATTTCTCTCCAGGCAACAGCTGCTATTTTGTGCGGTGCTTACCCACAGGTCCCATTCGGAGTGCCTGCATAATGACTCCTGAGGTAAGGTATTCCTGCACAAGCAACAACCATCCCTCAAAGGCAAACTGTTCCCTACAGAATGGAAAAAAGAACCGGCAGTTTCCAAACTTGACTTGCTGTCAGTCACGGTTCGAATGGAGTTTGAAAAAAAAACTCTAGCAAAAGGTGTATACCTGCTTCAGAATGAAAAGCTCCCCCTTTGCCCAAGCCGAATTTCAGCAGTTTTAGACCATGCATTGCTAAATGGTCTCCTAAAACAGCTCTTTTCACAATCCTGCTCTCTTTCGGGCAAATGGGAAAAGGGAAAGGAACAGAGAAAAGCACTGAGAGAACAGAAAAGAACAGAGAAATTATGCATTCTTCAGACCGTGGTTAACCTGACCTACTGTTGGTGACAGGCTGAATCCAACAAAGAGCTTGAATAAGACACTTTCAGAGGTCCACTCTGACTATATATTCTTGTGATTCTACACTGAAGATTCCTTATCAGTCTTTTCTGAAATCAAATCTTGACTGACTTCCCTCTCATAATGGTCCTCAGAGGTCATTCACACTTTCAAGGTCTCAGCCTCCACTTGGCATCACCTCTCTGCTCAGCTGCCTTCTCCCTCTCACTCCGTTTTCCAGTGCTTCCTGTCAAGTAACTGAATTTGTAGTAATTTAGCATCAGTTTCAACGCAAAAAAACCCCAGGTGCACAGCATGAACACTCAGGGAAAGCAGCAAGCAAAGCCATGACACCAGGGAAGGGCAGCAGGGTGGCAATACTCCACCCATCACGACCAAAGGAATGTCAGGAACAGGCACTTGGGGCTGGATTCATGTGTCTCTATGTATGCCAAGAGGTCCACATGAAGTTATGGTTGAGCAACGTTCAACATACCTTGGACCTTTGGATGGAGGAGGGAGGCCTTTATGTACCCTGTCTCCAAGTTTCTGCAGGTGCTACTCCCCATCCCACTTCTTACTGCACCCAGGAAAAAAGCAGAAAAATAAATCAGGGAAATCAGGATGGTTCCTTACTTCCCAGCTGTAGGAGAGAGGGCAGCTGTGGAGAGGATTTCTCCTCTGGCTGCAGAGGACCCAGCCACTCTTCTGCTGCCACAGGTCAGATCCTGTCCCTCCTACAGGGGGAGGAACGGAGACCCTCACTTGTCCTCTCTCTGGGCAGAAATCCTGGACTACAAATAGGAGGTTCTATTTGGCAGCTGGGTGTTGGCCCTACAAGAGGACTCTGCCCTACAGCATACCAAGCATGTGCCTCTAAAACAGGAAACATCACAAAAGAAAACATCACCCAAGTACATGAGCTCCTCTGCTCCTAAGGAACCCAGAAACATCCCCACACCATTCAGCATCTCCCGTGCATCCCCTGCCAAGCCATGTGATAACTTCTGTGCAGTACACCCAGCCAGCTCCTCGACATCCAGGCACATCCTCTCTGCTCGAGCGTGTAGAGAGAGCCCTGCTAATTTTTGTGAGTGGCAGTGGGGAAAACAAGCGCTCAAAAAAAAGAGAATATGGGGGCCCAGCAGAGCCCCTGCCATTTGCTTGGCTCAGACACAACTTCAAGGACTGCTGTAATTGTCTAGAAATCAAACAAGTGGCTGATAGCACCAATTAACACCTTCCAGCATAACAATACCTTCATCGCATCTCTCCCCATTCTCCCAACAGCTTAACATATTGGCACCCTGAACGACTCCTCTCCCAGACAGCAGACAAGCAGTAATGTGGAGGGGAGTGAGGAATGAAGGTGTGTGCACAGTGTCCCAGCATAAGTGAGGCAGCACAAGGTACTGGCGGTTATAAAATATATTAGAACAAAATAAATCGGGACTTGACTTGAGACACCTGAGAAGGTGGAACAAATCTAAGGAAATATTTTTTTTACACAGACTCGGACCACTTTTTGTTAATAGCTACAAGCTAAGAAGATTATTTTAGAGTCTTCCAACAAACAATACAGTGTCCTCTTTGCACAGGGGTGGAAAAGCCATGTAAAATATTTAATCAGACTGGGGGAACATTTCAAAATATCTTTGCATTTTTCTCAGAATAAAGAATCAATAAACACAAATAAGTTCTTATGCTTAAGCTACCTCCTCTTTAAGCTTCTTGCGTGAATGTAAGTTTGCAAGCTCAACCACATGCAGGAGTCTTGCATTGCAGGAGCACCTAAACCTGTTCCCATGTGCTGCATATTCAGTATGGGTTGGGTACTGCATGGAGCAGCAGCCAGCTCTGGTGAACAATCACAGAACAGAGAAAAGGTTGGTTTCAGAAGAGATGCTACCTCCTGCAATTACTACATGAGTCCGGAGTACACTGACTTGAACCCACTGGACTTGCCCTAAATTTGCACCGGTGTGACTGAATACAGCATCACGCCTGGCAGGGAGAGAAAAGGGGCGTGGACTTCTCTTTTATTCAGTACACTGTTTTACTAAAGTAATAGGACTCTGGATTCTGAGATCCGCAGGATTAAAGCACAGCCAAGCTCGTGGACAGGCAACACCTATTAGACCAGCAGCTACAACCAGAAAACGTGAGCAGCTTCTGGACTGAGAGCTCTTAGGGGGTTGTTTTTTTTTACTCCCCCAGCCCTTGTGCTACCATTTAAAATAATAAAACAATTATCCTTGCCTGAAAAGAAGGCTAATTACCCTTCCCGGTGACACTGCCCATCTACCTTCAGACACGCTGGAGGGGTAGCTGCAGCTTGGGTGCATTCCCAACAGGGAGAAGCCTCGGGCTTTGCTCCTCACCAGAGCTGGGAAGGAAGGCCGGCTGCTGGGAAAGGAGCAGTAATCCCAAACCGGCTAAACCAGGCCGCCTTCCACCGCTGCCGCCCAAGGGCTTTCGCCTCCAACATTGAAATGCTAATCTGACTTTGTAAACCCATAAACAAAAACAAAGAGGAGGACACAAGAGGTAAAAAGCCTCTCTGAACTCCATCCCCAAACCCAGTCTCCAGCATTCAGGCTCTGTCTGACAGAGCACGATTTTGCCCACAGGAGTGAGCCCCACAAGCTCTGATATCAAAATCCCTGGCAGGCAGCATCTTTATGGTCAGATGCATTTAAATGGCCACTTCCACCGCACACTGGAGTATCCTTTGTTTCAGAAATCTCTGAAAACAGTTTTCTGCTGCAGCAACAGGCCAGACACAGATCTGCTAGCCTTACTCACTGTCCTTTTACACCAGGACACTATCAAATATTAACAATACTAAAGCCTAACTGGCTTCTGTATCTGGGCTCCAGCTTGACCTTGCATGCACTGTCCCACCTTTCCTGCCTCCCCCAGACTCACACTTTTAAGACCTATGCCTGCCCACTGGCTCATAAAATGGGGGCAAGCACCTTCCCAGAGACCGTGGCTGGGAGTCGGAGGTGGGAATCCCAGACCTGGGTCTGACCCAGGAAGGCAGAGGGGAGTGCAGGAAGGACAGCAAAGGTCGGCTTGTGGGGAGAGCAGTTCCAAGTGCTTGGAAGTGGAGATGCTGAATCTCAGAGATCAGCAGGGACACAAGGACATCCCAAGGCTCGCTGGCTAATCTCTCTGCTCTTCCTTCAAACCCTGCCAGCACACCCACATCTGCAGAGAGTCAGCACAGGGGGTCATGTCTCACCAGCGAATGCTCCCTGCCAGAAGGAGCACTGAAACCACCAAATCACCCTGAAAGCTGCCCTTTTATTTCCCATCCTCCCTGTTTTCTTCTGTCTCCTGACCTGTTTTTGAGAGCATTTTGGGCTGCCTGTCGTGTGGAAGCCAGATTTTGAAGACAAAGCAGTGGCTCAAGATATTTATCCCTCTGCTGGCTCCAAGGACACTGCTGCTACAACCAATCTTCAGGGAAAAAGAGGACAGAGTCAGCAACACGGACCACGGGGAAGGGGAAAGCTGTTCTGCATGCCGCAGCAATTCCTTACTGGGGTAGCTGAAGCCAGCCGTGGTTAACTTAGGCCAGAAGGTCCAAGGGCTCTTCTCTGCCAAGTTTAGCTCTGGATGACAGTGAAATGTGCTTAATTTGACAGTTTCATTTTAACATGTATGGGCAAAGTCTAGAAGGAGACAGTGGCAGCAGCAAGGGAAGAGAGTTGGATTATTATAAGGTAGCTTTCCTGTTGCCTCAACCCAGTGCTTAGCACTAAAAATGGATACACAAAAATTATAGATGCTAACTCTTCACCCTAGCAATGAAATGATCAAACACAGAGTGTCTTCAACACGGTAACAATTCTCTCACACATTATAAAAATCAGCCTTCCACTATAAATTTCAAACTGCCACACCTCTAGCATTACAGAAGCTGAAAGCTTGGGCATAGCATTGGGGCTGGAAAACACAAAAAAACTTTCTGTTTATTACTCTTTTCACGTTTTGGTTGGTTTTTTTTTTTCAATCTATAATAAAAGGAAGTTACAGCACTGATATGACTTCTGTGTCCTCCTCAAACTATTGGAAATGCACCCTTGTGAGCACGTGCAAAATGCAGTTCCTGGAGCTGACACTGCAGCAGCAGAGAGAAATATGTGGTCAACAAGAAGTTAAATCGGTGGAATACTGCCAAATGCAAGGAAAGAACCTGGCCTGTTCCTATGTGCCAGTGGGGACAGGGAAGGATAATTCTTCAAAAGAACAAGAGAACATCCTCTGGTCTCTGTTTGTTTCTCCTCAAGAACTGTCAAGCGCATCTTTCTTTCTCTCTGCTTTTCACCAGGTGATTCTAAGCCATGGGCTGGGTTACTGTGCATGCCTTGGCTTCAACTCCATGAGCCCAGAGCATTCTTTGGGCTATTTGGAGCTGGGATTTGCTGGTAGCCCATTGCCAGACACACTGATCACACACCAGGTGTGCCAAACACCAGCTGAAGTGAAAAGGTCTAAGAGTGCATCATCTTCTCCTCTCCAGGCTCCTGATAAGGCCACTCTGGCAGTCCAGCAGCGGCTACTTCACGACCACCACCCCCTTCTGCTCACAGTCCCCACATTGGGGAAGCTGCCCTCTCCATTTCACACAAGTGCATCCCAGGCATGCAGGGCAGTGAAGGGTTAATTTAATTAGTCCTCTGTGTGCTCAAAGAATTACAGACAACTTCATTTAATTATTAAGTAGCCAATCAGGTAATCTCTGTATCTGATTAGCACGCTAATGAAATAATGTCTTCCAGTTCAAAGCTGTCATTCCAATCAGGAGACAGCCCTTCAGCTAGAAGGAAAAGCTGGCCAGGTTTCCATGGGCTCAAGGCTTTGGATTTTGAAGAGGGGAGCAGGGACATTCCCACCTTCCCTCTCCTTGTTGCTGCCACAGAGCAGCGAGGCTCGCCCTTCCCGATGGGCAGGCACACGAGCTCCGGGGAGGCTCCCTGATGCTCCGGGCAAGTGTCCTGCATCACCACCACCACCACCACCTCACACCCCTTCTCTCCTGCTCCCAGATGCACAGGGAGACTCTACAGAGCCCGGAGAGTGCCAGGCTGTTAAAGAGTATTGCCTGGGCACTGCCAGCTGAGAGACCTCCTAAATATGCGGGGCATGGCTCTGCTGTGGTCGGCATGGGAGAAGAGCCACACAGCAAAGCCATCATAGCACCGAGAGGAGGCCAGAAACCTTCCTCCCTCCCCCATGCCACGCTCTGCTCCTGTGTCATATGCAGTTATTTCCAGCCTGGGGAAAAGTGCAAGGCGGCAGCTGTCACACGAGGCAAGGACTTGCCCCTTTTAAACAGGGATTTCAGGACTAAATGACCCATTACAATTAACACAGCTGCAAGAACTGGGACACTTCCACACAGCCCAAGAGGGGCTTTGGGAGGAGGGGAGGAAAGGAGGAGACAAGCAGAGGGTTAGGATCATACTTCCAAGACCTGGCGTGGAGTCTCCCATCCCTCCACCTTTTAAGCATTAGCTCAGCTGTCCTCTTCCAACTGCTACCGTTCAGCCTAAGCACAGCAGGGTGGGATGTGCAGCCCAGCCCAGCCCAAGCCTGACACACATTTGGCCCCTTCCTCACAAACCGCTCCTGCTCAGACCCAGCTCAAACTCCCTTTCCTGAACAGCAATTTCAGCTACCCCACTACAGCACGGCTGCCTCGTGCACGGCTGCACACATCCTAACTTTTAATTAGCTAGCCCAGGTTTATCAGGAGAGCTGCAGCAGGATGTGGTTCAGCACAACCAAACCATCCCAGCTTCCATCCAAGGAGCCCGGCAGATGTTGCTGTCCAAGCTCCAGCCTGTGCTGCTGCCTCTGTACTTGCACGCGTTCTCACCGCCAGTTTAAATGCTAATTCATCTCCAATTGCCACAGCTGCCGGCGTGTCCTTGCATTTGTGAGCTCTGGATCATCTTCCTGATGATGTTTCCACTCTGCCGGTGCCTCTCCCACGGAAAGGGCGGAGCCTCCAGGATGCTCACACCAAACAGCACTAGTTTGGTTTAAGTCACCCCTCCAAAAACAAATACTGAGAGAATCGCAGGAGGAAACAGAAAAATTGGGAGCGGCCCCCAGGAGCCACCCAGCCAGCTGGCTTTCTATGAGAATGCTCAAGGGTTTTCGTTGACCCTTTTTATCCTGAGTATAACCCATGAACAAGAAACAGCACTGCTGAGAGGGAAGAGACACTTCTCCCTCTCTTCTCTCTGCTGACTGCAGCCATTCCAGCTGAAGGAAACTGGTTAGATCAAGAAACTCAGGCTTGGACAGCACAATGAAGCATCCACTAATAATCAATCCTTTCACAGCAGTCTTCCTGCCAACTGGCTAAGGACTAGGCAATGATTATAAACTGTAGTTGCTACTCCAACGAAAAACAACACAACATCATATGGCGGCCCTTAAATTCTGAAACCAGTCCTGCTTACAAAAAAAGACACCTCTTTCTAACTGCCTGTCCCAAAAAACCTCAGCCCTGAAATCCAAAGCTGGGTTCATCCCAGCCTGTGCTTCACTAGTCACAAAAAAACCCCCTACCAACCAAAAAGCAGTAAAGCTCCCATCATTAAAGTTAACAGAAAATGCTAAAAGTGCTGGGAGGGTGAGTTTAACGCCTCCCAAGATACCACTGTCACCCCTCTCTTGCTGGCATCCCACCCAGTACCTGAGGAGGTGTGAGCAGGAGAACCCGGCAGGGCAGGGCTGCCCCAGCACTCATTAACCAGCACAGATGCAATTCGAGCCCCACTTCAGCACAAGCCACTGGAGCGGCCACCTGGGGACCCGCATTCCTTGACAGCTCTGCCGCCCCGCACATTCCAGCCCCCTCATCCCCCGGCCCTGAAACCGGGTCAGGGAGGCACAGCATGACCTGATCTCCACCTCTGATAGCACCAAGCCCTGTCCCATCCCCTCCTGCCACCCTTGCCACAGTCAGGCCAGATGCGTTGCCTCCCCGCAGCGAAAAGCGCAGAGCAAGGACACAGATACCCATCCAGGCGTGTGCACGGACACCCTCTCAATGCCACAGCTATTTGCAGATCAGCCATCATCCAAAACTTCCCAAAATGACCAAGTCTGGACATGTGGCAGGTCAGATGTTTACTACAGAGAGCAGACTGTTCCACCAAGGGACTCGCAACACCCTCCCAAATTACACACTGCCCTTTAGGGGATGCCACAGCAGCTGGAATCAGCTCGCTCCTCATGCTCCTTAATAAGCACTTCCACTGGAGAGCAGGGTGGATGCAGGGCATCAGCTGCAGTTAGTCAGAACTGAGCGCTGGGCTCCCTTTCCTCATGCTCCCAGCACTATCTGCGGTCTAAGAATATCCAGCACCACCTGCCCTGCTGGGGCAGGGCGAGTCAAGTGGTCCGAGCTGCCAGGCCTTACAGGTCTCCCTGCTAGAGGAGACTTTCACTCTGCCTCCCCGAAGCAGCAGCCTTCAGCGGGGCCCCTCGATAGCTGGTTGAGATCCTACAGATCATGGAAAGATAATCCATTGCACTACTAATGCACTACTGCAGCTGTCCATGGAGAAAATCCCCTTTCAACCAAAAAAACCCCCTCAAGCCCTTTGATCCTCTCCAACTCACAATTATCTTAAGGGCAAAATAGTCTTCAGTGCCTCGGCACCTTGTATCAGGCTGAAAGAAAGGAAATCGAGACTGCTATTCCCTGTTTATTCTACATGGCTGCCCTGTCCCACAAGGCAAGCTGCTCCAGCCTCTTCAGCACACAGGCAAACAAATCCTGACGGATAGGTATCTGCATTGCTGCTGACCAGAGCCACACTGAAACCTTTTTCTGGGGAAAAAAAATTTGTTTGTTTGTTTGGCCTTTTTTTTTTTCTTTTTTTTTTTAAAGCCTGAATTTCTAAAAAAGAGCTTTGCACTATTCTGGTTTTGTGCAAGACTCTCAGCTACAGAGGAGTTTAACTGATTTCAGCTGCATGTTCAGGACTGACTGCAGAATGAACAATTTAAAGGCTCACCGTCTAACTCCAATTTAAAACTTTTCTAGCCAGAATGTTAACTTGAAAAAGAAGAAAGAAGTGCAGTGAGCCTTGATATAGCCCAAAACCCTTTCAAGGAGGGTCTTATTGATAAGGTTTCTTCTCCAGGTGCCCTCATCTCTGCATGACCTCTTGTTACCTGTGCAGGCTCACTCCACCTGCTCCCCAGGGCTGCAGTGCGATAAGCGTTTCTTTCAGCAGAAGTGTCAGCTATAAAAAGCCCTTCCCCTCCCCGCTGCCTGTTTCCATTCCCGTGCCACTGCTTCAGTCACGCTGGTACCTCCCTTTTGTGGGGCTGTGGAGGGAGCTGGCTGGGGGAACTGCTTCTGGTGAGGCAGAGCTCACTTTAAGGAAAGAAGTGCTGCGGTTTTTAATCCGGGCGAGCAGTTTTACTGCCGGCCGTGACGGGGGCAGGAGCTGCCGTGGGAAGGCAGCTTGAGAACCGATGTCCTCAGGTTCCACCAGACACTGCTCCTGAGTCCACACTAACAACGCAGGGAAAAACAGCCACGTGATGTCCAGCTCTCCAGTGAAGAACACGAAAATATGAAAGAAAAAAAAAAAGTCCCTTCTCTAATGCTCTGAAATCCTTTTCATTTCAGAGGCACTACACTTTGTGTAATGGTTTTTAGAAGATCCATCTAAAAATCCCAACGAAGTAATAACTCCTTGAGCACATTTCTCCATCAATCAACCACTAATCAGTTTTGAATTCTGGACTGGCTCAACCTAAAGCAACAGGAGTGCCGGAGCCTTGGACACGCTTTCCTAGAGGGAGTGCTCAGCATACTTGGCCACTCCAACCATCCCAAACATGTTTACATGCCAACACACCCGTGTGGCCTGGGAAATGCGCGGGACACGACATGATCTTTGCGAGGGGAGGGTGCAGGAAGGAGGAGAAGCAAAGGGAAGCACTGAGAAATGTCATACGCAGGAACATGCAGGGCTGCCATTTTCCATGCTCAGATTGGGAACCCTTCTGAAAGCAGGACTCACTTTTACTTGCAAGTACAACGTATTTGGCACTTGAAAATGCATTTCACTTCCACGGAGAGCTGTTAGTGCTGCGTACTCAGGGGACATGAAGAGACTTACATGGTGGGCCAGTAAGGGTTAGGACTAAGTGGGGTCGCAAAATACCACAAGGAAGCATGGAAGGGGTCTTCTTCCTTGCTTGTTTTTCAGCATTTGAACCTTTCCAGCACACCAGAAGAGGGAGCCTTTCACTCCTCTCCCTCATGCTCATCATTTGTTTTATATTAGCAACAATGACAAGCTCTATTAAGAGTCAAGCTCTTTAAGTGAACTCTCACCCTTTGCCTTCTAAAACAAACAAAAAAAACCAAGCAAGAAGAAAAAAAAAAAGCCTCCAACCACAACCCTCTTTGCCTTGTGTTATGGATATATAAATATTTTTGCTGCCACACAACTACCTACATACAGGGCTCACCAGAAAGGAGAATACTGTATCTGCCTTCCAACCCTTTGGCCATACAAAGCTCCAGCCCCTTTACAGCAGGCTTAGCTGGAGAGAGAGAGAGAGGGAGAGCCAGAGAATTAATGGCTTTACCAAAGAGGAAGAAAAAGACCCTCTAGAGCTCCTTTTACATCATCAGCGCCAGCAACCAGAACTAAACTACGGCTAGAGTTTCAAGAGCCACAGTGGATTGACCCGGCAGCTTGCAACCACCAAAAGCAGGAGGTCCCGCTCCCACCACAGGACTGCAACCCCCCCAAAAAACCGGCCAGGGCCCAGCGAGCAGCTGGGATGCTGCCAGGAAAGGGGCAAACCACAGAGGCAGAAGCGTGGCTGAAGCGAGGGCTTGAAAGGGAGCGAGATCTTCTTTCTGGCAGCCAAGATCTTTCTGGCAGCCGGCAGCCCCCAAAGCAGAGCTCCGTGTTTCACTGCCCCCTCAGCAGTGCATGTGCCGTCCTTCCCACCAGGCTTGACCACGCTGCTGATGTAAAAACCAACAAAGGCACCCCCCTCCGTCACTGAACCAAGATAAGTTTCTGTAGGGAAGAGCTGAACCAGTGTAAGTGCACCCAAGGGTGCAGAGCCTGCACTGTTTAAATCAGACCAGTCCAAAAAACTACACTAAACTGGTGGCCTAGACCAGGCTAGGGGGCCCTGAGGACCATTACGCCCCTCGTGTTTCAAATAATTTGGCGTTAACTTTACATACTGCCTTCCCCAGCCAGCCCTCAGCAGTCCTACCCCGGATAATACCAGCAGCTTTGCTTTTTCAGTGGAAAGCTGGTGTTTTAGTTAAGCATTTATAGTATATAAAGAGTTTGTCAAGAAGTTGAGCCAGCCCTGACAGGAGTTGCCACATTGGGCTGCAAGACCACCTCTGAGCAAAGCTAAGACCTTGACTGCCATCAGGCATCAGTGTCGAGTTATTCCCCCGTCCCTTGTAAAGGCGGTCTATAAAGCCCCCCCAAAAAAGCAGAAAAACGAGTGTTCTGCCAGTAAGCAAAATGCACTCTCACCACTTTCCCCCATCAGCTGTTTTCTGTTCCTCACACAAAAGGCTGCAAACCCCTCCTAATTGCAGGAGCCTTCCACCTAACAGACCCTGCTCTCGGGCCCTCCTCCCCAGGAACTGGGGGAGAACTGGGGCACAATAGGAAGGAGACCGGCTAAAGGGAATAGATCTGTTAAATTAACGCATTTTCTGTCAACCAAATCAGCTGCCCCTAGTGCTATTGTTGGTGAAACAATGGAGACCCCAGGAATGGGCACCCATTAAAAGGAACAAGCCTGCTGAAAGGATACACTCTGAGGCACAGCCTTGTGTGTTTAACAGGATTCTCTACTGTAAGGAAGGAGGAATCACTAGGCTGCATTGTTCCCACCACCACAGCAGATGCTGTTGCTTCTGGTAACGAGGAGGGGGAGAAAAAATTTAAAAAAAAAAATTCATACATACCTACAATAAGGTTTACACGATAAACTTTTAATTCGGGAATTTTACCTCCTTGGCTGTCGTCATTTCTACCCATAGCCCTTTTCTTGAGGAGATTTTTGCCTGAAAGAAGTCTATGAAAGCATCCATTGCCATTACAAAAGTTAATTCTTCACCCTTCATGCAGGCACTTAACAGATGCCAGGGGCAGAATGGCACAGCTCTGCCGGCATTATGCGCTGGGAGAGAAAGACCGCAGTTAAGCAGGTCTACATATAAAGCTGCAACACTTTAAAGGTGTTACTTTTAGCTGGTTTGGTCAGAGCAAACTCCGCAAGGAAAAACTTTTGAGGCCTAATTTAGACGCGCCACGCAGAAGTTTAAATCGGCTGATTGAATTGGCACGGGTTTGTTTGTGGTATTTGGGTCTTCTTAAACAAAGCAAACTGCAAAGTCGTATTTAACCTCCTACACAAAATGTTTTTTTTTTTTCTAGTGGGGAAAGGCTTGCACCTGATTATCTTAAATCGGTCTTAAAATAAACCCAGCTTAAACTGTTAAACTTGTGGATACACAAACACTTCAGCTAACACCAGGCATGATTTTCAGTGTCGGCTGTGCCAGCAGAAGAATTGCCTATACTACTACCACCACCACATAAAATCTGTAATATCAGCCTCCATGTGCTCAATCAAGTCCCTGAAATTCTTATCGTGCTCCTCCTTCTCTTCTGCCTTCGACTGCTACAGTCATTCCCAAACTCCCTTGTCACCTAACTCAGATCCATTCAAAATGTTGCTGTCAAAATAACCTTCCTTACCCATTGTTCAGACAGCCTCTGGCTTCGTGCAGTCACTACTTGTTCCTTTTCACAGGCTTAAGATAACGTTTTAACTCACATATCAGCCTCCCGAACTACCTATTCCTTCTTTTTGTTTGGTTTGGTTGGGGTTTTTTTTTTTGTGTTTTTTTTTTGCATCCAATTACACTGGAGTATCATGATACAAAATGTAAACACTCGTGCAAAAGTTTAAGATCTACAGTTGGGAAAGATGTGACTTGCATGTGAAATGGGAACTGATACAATGCTTTCCAATTTGCAGACCACTTGAAACAACAGCTCTGAGAAGTATCTCCCTGCCTCCCCCCTCCATTAATCTCAATGAACTCTAGAGCCCAACACTGACACGTAGAGTGTTAATGATTCTATTATGAACAGAATAACTAAGACAGCAAAAGCGAAGGCCAGCAAAGTAAGAGCTGGTGCTGGAACAGACATGGGGAGAGGGATGGGGCACTGCAGCAACTGAACCAAACAGCAGGTGGATGGCACAGGTAGAAAGAACAATAAAACCAGTATTAACCCTGGATTTTGTTTTGGTTTGTTTTTTAAACAACAAACACCCAGCTCACACCCTCTACTCTGATGAAGCTGATGCTGCCCAGGGGAAGCAGAGCCATCATGGAGTGACCGCAGTATATAACCCAAATTCATGCAGTGGTCCATAAATGGGTCTCTCCACACAACAGGACCAACACCTTCTTTTCAGTCTATTTGAATTCCATAATCTTTTCCAACCCTCTCTGCTCTCTGTACAGCACCTCTCCCTGCACTGCCAGCTACTCCACCTTTCCTCAGAAAAGGTGTTTTTTCTAAAGCAAGGTACTTCACATGAGAGGGACGTTTTAGTGAGCAGATCTATTGTTCGCTGTTGCTTCCAGCACTGCCCACTCCCTTCCACTTTAATGCTGCCCGCTGTGAACAGGCAAATGGCAAGAGAGGTGGACACCCTAATGACTGAACTGTTCTACTGAAAAGGTGTTTAAACTCAGAACTACCCTCAGTGAACATAACCGACCTACGTGAATTCACCAACATTTCCATCAGCTTGTGGCACCTTCTTGCTGCATTGATCTTACTTGGATTTTAAATTCTTCTGCTCAGAAACTACCTGGCCATCTCTGCAATCGCAGAGCAGGATGAGGCAGCAGCAGGCGCTGTATATGCTACGGTACTGCAAATAATAATGCAGCCCCAGACCCGAGTAGCTGCAGAGGGGTGAAGGCTGTACCCGGGTACTGTACCCTGCTCTCTGTGTAATTAACCCCAAACAAGCCACTGACAGAACAGGAAGGTTGTGCCATTTTGGTGTCATGGATCACAAGGGACACACCCAAAGGGCAGAGCAAGGGGATCCACAGAGAATTTTCAGCAGGACTTAACCATGATAGGACAGTGGAGGTCAGAGCCTATTTGGCCATCCTGTCCTTACTAGGAAAAATTTTCAAAGTATTAAAATTCTAACACAGTGTTTAATGCCTTTTTTTTTTTTTTCTTTTAAAGCTGTATCTGGTTTGCAGAGATAGAAGAAACCCTGTTCTCTGCTCTCTCCTTCTCCAGCTCTCCCTCTCTCCACACTCTTCCTCCTCCTGGGGGACCCAGGGGAGCAGTAGCAGCCGCTGGTTTCCAACAGCCACATAATATTCCTGACAGAAAGAGCCTGTTCACAAACCAGCACAGAGATACCACACTAGAGAAGGAAAAAGGTAGGCAGGAGCAGCCGTGCCCTGTCTGTGGGTGGGAGGAATGTACCAAGAGCCAGAGCCAGAGCCTGAAGTGCCAGGAAGGGGCAAGAGGCAAGGAAAAGCATCTTAAAGCTGCAGTGAAGTTAACAGCAGAGGCAATTTGCCCAAAGGCGCTTTTAAAAACCACAGGAAAAGATTTATGTTTTCCCTGTGTAATGTGGCTTTTCCCCCTTTTCCAAATAAACTATGTTAACAACAATGTTTTGACTATTTTCAAGCACGTTCTGGAAAGTCACCTCCCCTCGACCTACCCAGGCAGAAGTTCCTAAATGTTTGAGTCCACAGCTCCTGGGAGCACATGCCAAAGAGCTGGGTGGCCACGCCACACTGGCTCCTGTCCAGCGTTTTCAAGTTGTGCTGTTGCAAACGTTAAATATTCTCCCAATATTTTCGATACAAACAATCCCCACAGCTGCCAGAAGGATATTTCAGTTGCAGAGGGGAAGGGCACATGGCCAGGAGATACTTTGACACAAGAGGTGTCCCACATTACAGTCCAGTCTTGAAGAGGGAAATAAATCACTCCCCTGTCATCACTTGCACTAACTTGACTGCAGAAAACATCCTTTCTGTCCATCAAGGCAATGACAACCAAAAAAAAGTGACGTGCCCCACACAGCCACACCTTCTCCTGCTGCAGTGCTGTTAGAGTAGGTGAGGACAGACTCACTGATGCAGATCAGTTTGGTGCAGGGAGGTTGGACCAGATGACCCAGTGTGGTCCCTTCTGTGATTCTGTGATTTTACAAACCACCAAGAAATACGCCACGACAACCCAGCCAACACAACTCAAAGACCCCTTTTGAAGTGGCATGAAAGTTTTGTACAGCAGATGGCTGACAAGGCAGCCATTTAAAAGGGGACGAAGAAAAAAAACAACCAACCCACCCCAGAAGGCAGAAATGCTCTCTGCCATCCTCAGATCCATGTAAAAACACCGCATGAAGCCGAACACGTCCCGAAGCACCCGCTTCTGTCCCACTGAACTTTTGACCTGCTGGCAGTAGCTGAACCCCTCCTGAGTCCATTGCCGGGTGATGCTGCAGCAGAGATTTAGAAAAAGGAACCTCGTCAGGCGCCTGCATCTGCCAGAGCCAGCATGAGGGCCAGCTGTGCCCACCCCCTCCCCAAACAATGCCCAGGGCCCGGCCTGATGGATGCGCCTCTTTCTTTTCGGACACCCCTGCCCCTGCAGTCTCCAGCTGCTCACCGGCCCAGCAAAAAGAAAATTAAAACATTTGCTTCCCAGGTTTCTGCCATCCAGCTGCGGATGGCAGCCCTGCATCTGGCAGCCTGGAAGCTTCATTTTCTTTCGGGCCAATAAGTAGATGGTTTGCATTTATAAAGTGAAGAGGGGGAGAAAAAAAAAAGGAGATTCTGCCTCTCTATACTACTAAAGGCCCCAAACTTCTCAAATACCCTCAGCAAATCTGCTCGGCACAGGAGTGGTGGGCCCAGATGGCCTATCATTACAGAGCCTTCCAGCTAGCTATGGACAGACCCACCAGGAGAAAAAAATATCAGGGGGGGAAGAAAAACAAGAAATGGGTAGAGCTTTTCAAAAATGTCCAACAGAACACCACAAATTGGATGATGGGGTTTTGTCTGGTTTGAGGACTGCAGGGACGGTAGCAGTGAAACCTTAACCTCACCCGCCTGCTGAAATTGGAGGGAGAGTGAGAGCAGGGGATATTTGTTTCAAGCACAATTAAGGCTTGTTTAAAACTTCTGCCTTTTGTAGAGATGTTGTAAGAGTTTAGCAGCCAACTCCCCACTGGAGATACCAGGGTATCAGAAAAACAGCAATAAAAAAAAGCCACCAACCAGAATTTAAGCTCAGAGGAACTCACTTCTCCTAGGAAGAAGAGATTATCCAAGAAGAACCAGCTGCATCCAGCATAAGACCATCTCTTGGAGGTACTGGGCAGAGTTGGACAAACATTAGCTGTGAAGCTCAAGGTGTTTGAGCAGAACCCTCCTCCACCTGCAACCCTCTGAGCCTGAGATCCCCTTTTCTCCTTGCACATACACAGATTGACTCAAAGCCGTGCTTTTACTCTGCATCCAGATGGACTGGGGCAACCACCCCTGGGTTACTCCTGAGGGGCAGTGACTCTTGAGGGAAGGGGCACTCCTCAATCCACTGGTGTTCAGCCACAAGCACACCTCTCCACAATAACCAAAGCTAAAGCAAGCCAGTATCATTCATCCATGAGCACAGATTCACTTTTTGATGGCTGCTAGGGTTTTATTTCCCCCTAACATGTGCTTTAAATCCTAGCATCTCCACAAACCCCTCGAAAAATGGCCACCTCTGTTTTATTGAGACACCCCTGAAACTCGAGCATGTCTCAGAGGTAGCAGTGAGACAGCCAGGAGCGGCACTGACATTATTAGGTCCAAAACCATGCAAGAAATCTTCTTCATGCAGCCAAATAAAAGCACGAATTAAAAAAATCACACAGAGCAGCACTCTTAGAAAAAAAGCCCAAGTCCCATCGCTGCCCATGGGTTTCAAACCAGGAGCTATTTGGGCAAGCTCTTTGTGCAAAGATCTGTTCCCAGACATCCCCAAAACCAGTGATGAGACCGGAACGACTACACCAGGCAAGAGGTAACAAGATGGTGAGCTTCAAGGAACGGCAACTTTTGAAACTGCTCGTGCCGGGCTGCTCACGCTGTGCCGGGGAAGGAGATTTACCCCACGTGCCTGGAGAGTTCTGACAGCCGCATCCGTCCTCTCACAGCATCCCGATTTCAACCGCAATTTCCACCGACCCTCGGACAAACGCCATGCTTTAAAACCCATTTCTGCCAAGGGCTGCAGGCCGTCCACGTGCACGGAGTTTTTTGGCGATGTTTTCGGTGCGCTGCTCCTGCTCTGCAACACCCACGGCAACAACGCGCCCGCACTCCTCCTCCTCCTCCTCCCGGGCATCCCCCCCAAAAAAGCAAGTTAATTTGTTCCGAGTGATGATGTTAACTCCCCCAGCCTAAGCGTGCTCCGGGAACCAAAGGGGAGCCCACATTTACTTCATTTGTGAAGCAAGCCAGATGCTAATTGCCTCCAAAGGTGAAAGGCTAGTGCCTTGGCCCTTTTATCATTGTAAATTCAGGTTCCTTCAAGACTTTGCGCTGCTGGGCCCGGAGAGCCTCCCCCTTTAATGGTTTGGCATCAATAGGAGGGGGAGGGGAGTTCCCTTTCGCAAGAAGTTGCATCATTGAGAGATCTTATCCCCTTTCAAGATTTCGTACCGCATAAGGGATTCCCCCTCTTCAGAAATTCACATCCTGCTGGAGGAGTTTTGCTCTTTAGGGCTTCGCGCATCCCACTGAACTTTTAAGCATCTTTGGAATTCGCATTCACGGGGCAATTACTGTCTTTAAAAAACACACGCCACCACGTTATTCACCCGGTTTATTGCCAACGCGCTGGCAAGAATAGCTTTTCACAGCAAGCACAAAAGATTTCCTACCAGGACACACTTTGTTTGTAACATTTGCAGCCAGCGCACAAAATATTTACGGGACATTAGCGGCGCACAGGAAAATAAGAATTAATTTCAAGTAAATAAAAACAACCCCAAAACCCAAACAACCCACACAAGAAAGTTACTCAGGAAAATGGGTAAGAAGGTACGAAAGCGGAGAGCGTTCCCTCCATGGGGGACAGGGGCGGTGGTGAAGGCACCGTCGATCCCCCGGCGGCTCCGCTGAGCCGCACAATGCGCGGCGCGGTGCCCCGCGGAGCCCTCCGGCCTCGCCGGGATGCGGGAGAAAGGCTCGGCAGGACCC